>CM044004.1:808037-1005537 GCA_024085815.1 Flaveria linearis | reverse complement strand
ACAACCATTTTAGATTTAATTAATATAATAGTTATCATATTTTAAACTAACATGCATTATATGGTGTTAAGTATTATGAATATGAAATATCATAATTATTAGTTTATAATGAATTGTCATTATAATTATAATACTTTTATTTTTCTTTTTAGTCACTTTTCATAACAAAAAAATTTAATAAATAAATTTACTAATTTGTGAAACTTTAATGATACAGTATGTAAAGCATAACTAATACCAAAAATAATTTTGTAAAAAAAATAATTTCTCTATCAATTCATTGTTGATAAATAATAATTTAACATGATTGTTTGAGATAATCATAAAACATATATATGTTTTCTTTATTCGAGTTGAAAATCTTTATCAGTGAAAGATGATGAATTTCAATGAATAAAATATTTCTTTGTTTAAGAACATATCATTAATAATTTACAAAATTAAATATATTTTCAACGTAGCCCAAGTAGTATGAATTACAATATAGATCTTATTTGAGAGAATCAAAGGGTAGTAACCATGATAATACATATAAACATAATCCAAAATGTATGCATTAGAATCTGGATTTTTGTTTACATGAATCAAGACAAGAACAAATAATTTTTTACATTACGATAATGATAATATGATCGACAAACTTGAAAATACAATTCGTGCTGATAAAGTGTTGTGAAACAGCAACCTATTAGCACATCAACATAATATAAAGAGAAGATAAAAAAATAAAGAAGAAGAGAAAAGAAACTGTTATTCATTAGTTTGTCGTCTTCATACAACCATAACCAATATAAATAGGGTATTTAATCTTAATACAATAAAACTAAGTTAAAGAGAGATAGTAACCACTCACAAGTTACAAGTGGTATTGATAATCATATTAATAAAATATTTAAACAAACACGTCTTATTTTGATGTTATATAAGAACCAAATTTTAGTGTATTCATTTATGTTTTTGATGGCAAGAAATATATATTACAAGAAACAGGCAACCAATAAGAATATTACAACCCGGAAGAACAAGTACAATTATAATGAAAAAGCCATAATTCACGGGGTATACTACAGAATTTTGGATGGTAAAATTGATGAAATTTCATATTCGCTAAATTTCCTGTGTGATTTGATCTAGAATCTTGCTAATGCCTTTTTTTCTCTATTAGTAATAACATCACCGTTAAAAAAGGTAAAGTTAAAGCTCAAAGAATATGTTATTGATGGTTTGTTACACGTTAATGTAATACTCTTTTACACGAATGATGTCACAATCATGACAAATGCATCCTCCTGAGTCTTGATATACTAATAATATAAACAAACATTATTATGTGTTTTACGATACTTGTGTTAAAAGTTTTATATGTTTTTTTAACTTTTTCTACAAATGACATTTTTGCTCTTATTATTTAAAAAGCTAGGTGTGTAATTTTCTTAAATCATTTGTTTTCTTCCTTTTTTCTATTTTTTTTACTTTACTTTGATTTCTTTTTTATTTCCTCACTTTTGTTTTATAAACGTATCTTAAGTATTAGTAATTAATTATTTTTTATATATTATAATAAAAACATTATGAGAAAAGTTCAAATACAAAGGGAACATTATATAAAAAGTGTGAGAAGCAATCGGTGAGTGACATGTGACATATTTTTAAAAATGGAAGGAGGGATATTTTAGTAAGTCTAATTTATTAAGATGAAGGTGTGGGATATATTGACTTTTTCTGTACGATTGAGGTTTTCAGACGATCAAACGATCGAATTCATCTTACATCAATTTCAATCGTTGAAGATTTAAACGTACGAAGTTTCAGCTTACATCAATTTCAATCATTGAAGATTCAAACAATCGAATTCATCTGTTGAAGATTACTTTACATCAATTACTTCGCCGATGTCAACGATTGATCATTAGTTTGGTACGTATGAAGACGATTATATACTGTAATTGAAATAGTATGTTAATTTTCACACCGTAATTTTGTCTTTGGATCATCATTGTGTCTATACTGTCTGATTTCTGTGAATTTTATTATTGATTGTGTCACACCCTCAATTTCCACAAACGGGGTTTTACCGTTAGGCGCGTGACATACCAGGATCTCAGACACAGTCATATCGAACGACACTATATGAATTTAAAAATAAACATTTGACTTCATTCAGAGGAACATATTCGAAATTAACATCAGTGCGAAAGCGCATACACGAAATGTAAATCCATTACATGAAGGTTACAAGTGCCAAATCTAAACAAATGTTCAATGCAAGAAAATAAGATCGATGAATGCATGTCCTGAGTGCGTTCCTGAAGCGTGCATCATGAGCTTATGCGTTCCTGTGACCTGAGAAAACATGCTAAAGTGTGTCAACATAAAGTTGGTGAGTTTACAGGTTTAATTTCAGATAAAATGCTGGTAACTGTTCAAATTGTAAAATAATTAAAGCATATCGATAGGTAGCTAGCCTATAATCATGTTACTCAGCATTTCGAACCGAAGCTGACTGTTTGCATGTCCTATATGTTTGTTGTGTCCCCGTCACGTCTCACTAGACAGTGACAAATGTTAGGTCAATAATGCACCGTTTGACCTCCAATCAAGCTAGCGCGACTAGCCCGGGCGGGGTTTGTCAAACCCAGTAGTACTACTCAGAATTACCTCGCTACACAATACTAACGGTTCGAGAATGTCAGGACTGTTATGTATGTTTGCACTAACGTAACAGGCGATATCGATAATACTAAAACCATTTATGTAAATTGTTTGCATGTTTTCTCCCCAAAAGAAAAGAAAGTAAAATAGGGGTCGTGAAGACTCACTGATTATGTAGTAAGTATGTAGGATGGAGGCCTCCCAAGTGTTGTTCACAATGAGCGGTCAAACACCTATTGACAGTTATGTTAAGCGTTAACGATGTGTCTAGTGTTAATAGAAATGTTTAGTCGGGTCGGGTCGCATTGGTTCGGTCGTGGGTGACACACACAAGCAGGCATACACATATCAGACCTCATGTAGATCCCAAATGGGTTGTCGATAATTGGAAACGGTTAGGTTATTTTAGATTGAAAAAGTATGTGCTTGTTGATAGCGTTGACTTTAATCTTTGTGGTCAAGCAATGACACTTTATTGATGTTACCTTATCATCACACGATAGGCACACCGCACATATGAAGAATTCACTCACAATGACTCCAATTGCATAACAAGACTAGACGCACAATTGGACACTTCATCCGCACGAATGGGCCTTCAATCGTACGAATCAGCTTCACTTGTACGATTGGACCCTCATTCATGCGACTCAGCATTCAGTCGTACCACACATCACCTATTCGCACGAATCAACGGCCATTCGCACGACTGGACCTTCATTCGTACGATTGGACCTTCAGTCGTGCGATACACAGTCGCACACATTCATCCGTTTGACTCAATCGCACACACTCTCAATTGTATGCATTCAATCGCACGACATACACATACGCCTGGACTCAGTCGCACGACTCACCCCAGTCGCACCACTCAGTCGCACGACACGCCCAGTCGTACGGCTCAGTCGCACGACTGACCCAGTCGCGAACTGCAGCAGATCGCGACTGCTGGAGGGGCTGAACAGCCTTCGGCTATTCCGTGGACGGGTTTCACACATCAAGGACTTCCAGAAACACTTTTCTAACATGTCTAAGTAAAATGCACATGTAGATGGCCAACACACGCACCCACACGACCTCATGCATTCGGGTTGAACCCGAGCACCCGAAACCCCAAATTCGCAGAAGTGAAGAGCAATAAAATGGACGACCAAGGTCGCCTACCTGTTGGAAACGTGCTATCTCAGCTTTAGCGTAGTCTAACCGACGAAAACGAGACCAAAGGGGGTGATTTTGGTGCTAGGATGTAGTAGAGAGGAGTAGAAGAAGAAAGTGAAGAAGGAGGTGAAGAAAAGGGGTTTGGAATGAAAAATAGGGCTGGTAAGGGTTTATATACCCAGCCCTAGTTTGGCAATTTGTCACGTTTGGTCCTCACACTTAGTCCCCGAGTTCCCGAATCTGTTTCGGTTGATAACGACGTAAATGGGCGAGTTATATTAATTAAGAGGATTCCTTAAGTAATCCCATTTATTTGAATCCTCTACAAACACCATTTTGTATTTGAAAAAACGGGGTTATTCCTTATGTTATTATTATACAACATAACATGTTTAACGATGACGGTGGCGATGCTTGTAAATGTTTTAGATAACAACGAGAATGTAACAATGATAACGACAACAGTCTGAATGATGTTAACCTGAAATTACGGTGTGTCACAGATTGACATCATCATTGTGTCATAGGTATCATTATTGTGTCATAGGTATCATCATTGTGTCTTTTGTTCGTCATTGTGTCTTTTGTATTGTCATTGTGTCTGAATAAAACAGTTATTGTGTCTATACTGTTAGATTACTCTAGATATTATCAATATGTTGTTGAACATATTTTATAAATATCAGGTGAGTCTCTATATGTTGTGTCTTTTATGCCGTTGTGTTTGTTATATGAATTTTGTTATTGATTGACATTATCATTGTGTCTTAGATATCATCATCGTGTCTTTTTATTCGTCATTGTATCTTTTGTATTGTCATGTGTCTGAATAAAACAAATATTGTTAATCAATGGCTACGAACAAAGACGAGTTGTGTTTTTATCTTGATTATTTGAATAGTTACAAGTCTAAGGCTGATGAAGTTCAAATGGTCGCCCCACCTCCAAGCAGGAGAGATAGGTTTGCAGAGTTAACTGGAGGGAGCGAACGAAATGAAGCAAAATTCCATGTACCTGTTAAGCAAAAGACAAAAGATTGGCCGAAAAGAATGAAATCATCTCATGAGTTAGCTATCGAACAAGCAGGAAAAAAGTTGAGAAATTGTGGGTTTTGCAAATAACCTGGTCACATTATACGCAATTGCAGTTTATATCTTCAAAGCATTAAGGATAAACAAGCTTTAAGCACCTCAACAGTTGATTCTTTGCCTATTCAAGAATAGGATTCATTATGTCATAAGATTAATTGTGTCATTATATTCATTGTGTCATTATATTCAATGTGTCATAAGACTCATTGTGTCATATTTAAACAGTTTTGTTTATGTTTGATTTTAATGATAAAAACAAGTTACCAAAATACTATTGTGTAATGTAAAGCAACATATAGCAACAAATATTAACATGCCAACACATAGCAAAATATAACAACATGCCAACATACCAAATTACTATTGTTTCAAATTAACATTGTGTCAAACTACAATTGTGTCAAAGTAGCATTGTGTCAAACTATCATTCTGTCAAACTACCTTTGTTTCAAACAACCATTATGTCAAACAACCATTGTGTCAAACAACCATTGTGTCAAATAACCATTGTGTCAAATTACTTTTTTGCCCCTCCACCTGTTAGCAGTTTCCACTTATTTACATGTTTGCCACCGCGTTTTTTTGAACCATTGATCTATTTTAATGAGTTGATCCAATGGCCAGAATTACTTCTCACCCTTTTTAGAATATATAGCCTTTGTAGCATATCCTCTCCCAAACTTTATTTACATAAAGTTTCGATTAATTTGTATAATTTACAACAAACTAGTACATGAAAATGGGTAAAACCTCAATGTTTTATCCATAGCCGAAGCAGTACATATATAAACAAAAAAGCTAACAATTAGGCCTAATTCTAAGTGACTACTAAAGGTAAATATATTACCATAGATAGTTGTATACAAATATATCAAATGAGAATATGACCACCAAAATATACAGAATATGTCTTCGGTTAACACGCCCCCTCAGTCGTGGCAGTAGAGGAACGAAGGCATAGACTGGACTTGAAGCGTTGAAATAGTTGTTTAGAGAGGCCTTTGGTGAAAATATCAGCATATTGAAATTCTACGAGAACATGAAGAACATGAAGGGTACCGATGCGGACTTTGTCACGGACAAAGTGTATGTCAATCTTGATGTGTTTGGTCCGTTGATGCTGAATTGAGTTTTTCGAGAGATACACAGCAGATATGTTGTCATAGAATATAATGGTGGCATAACGGATAGAAACATGTAGTTCATGAAGAAGGTTCCGTAGCCAACTAGTTTCAGCTGTTGTGTTTGCGACACCTCGATATTCAACCTCCGCACTGGAGCGGGGATGGTGGCCTGACGTTTGGAAGACCATGAGACGAGATTATCGCCTAAGAAAACACAATATCCGGAGGTAGATCACCTAGAGTCATGACCCCCCCCCCCCCCGTCTGCATTAGAATAGGAAGTAAGTTTTAAGGATTTGGAGGGTGTAATATGTAGGCCTTGATCCAGAGTGCCTTTGATATACCATAGAATACGTATCAGGACTTAAAAATGAGGCTCTCATGGGGCATGCATGAATAGGCACACATGTTGAATAGTATAATAAATGTATGGTCTTGTGAATGTGAGGTACTTTAGTGCGCATGCTAAGCTCATGTATAACGAACCATCAAATAAAGGAGTCCCGATCGTAGCACTAAGTTTGGAGCTATTATCGGCAGGGGTGGAACATGGTTTGCAGTTTCCAATATGAGCTCAGGATAAAAGATCAGCCGCATATGTCTCTTGAGATAGAAACAATCCATCATATCTCTTGGTCACTTGGATGCCTAGAAAGTAGTATAGATGTCCAAAGTCTATCATTGCAAATTCGGAAGACAAAGTAGAGATAATGTTCTGTAATAACCTATCATCAGAGGTCGTGATTATAATAGCGTTAACATACAACAGTAAGTAGGCCATGTGTTTTCCTTTGTGTAAACAAAGAGAGACGAGTCACTAACTGTGGTACGAAAACCGCACTGTAGAATGAAATTTGCAAACCATTGGTACGACGCACGAAGGGCCTGTTTAAGGCATAGACTGACTTCTTGAGGTGATAAACATAAGAAGGGAACTATTTATCTACAAACCCCGATGGTTGAAACATGTAGACCATCTCATCCAGGTGCCCGTGTAGAAATGCATTTTTAACATCCAATTGATGTATGGACCAATTCCTGGAGGTGGCAAGACTAAGGACGGTTCGGATACTGATCGGCTTGATGACGGGACTAAAGCAGTCAATGCCAATCTATTGAGATTTCCTGTTGATAACGAGACGAGCGTTATAGTGTTGTAAAGTGCCATTAGCATAATAACTTGTGGCGGAAAAGCCACATACACCGAATCACGCGAGCATCTTTCGGTCTAGGAACCAGGTCCCATGTGTTATTTTCCATTAATGCCTTATATTCGTCACTCATAACACTATGCCAATTAGGGTCTGATAAGGCTACAAGGTGAGTTTTGGTATAGGAGAGATATGTGCGGCGGACATGTGGAAGGCTAGAAGACCCCAGGCTTTAGAGATGCCAGATTTGATCGTGTGGTCATGGGGTGGGAGGGTGTAGGTTGTTGTGGAGTTGGCTGTGCAGGGTCCAAAGGAGCAAAAGTTGTGATTGTTAGTGGAGGTTGGGTAGGTGGTTTAGGTCGACATTGGTAGGTGAGATAGGCTCAGGGTTTCGAATGGGACTGTTGAGGGCAGTGGATGGTGATGTGGTAGCAGAGGGGATGTGGTTTGAGATGTAAGGAAGGAGTTGGAGTCGGTAAAAAGCATAGGTGAGCGGTCAGTGTCGAGTAAGGAATAGTCATGAGTGTTTCATGGATGAGAATATGGGAAAATAGATTTGTGACAACTCACCCGAAACTCACTTGATTACTTTATGCCAATGCAGTAGACCAGTGATGGAACACACCATATAACGTAATTTTCGGGATGAAAATTCTTTCAACATGGGGATAATTTGACATCCGGTAATTTTCCATTACCAAACTCCGTTAGTTTCGTTATGTCTTGCATACATGTGTCGTGAGCATACACTAGTTGTCGTTGAACGTTGGTGACTTAATAATAATTAACGATGATAAACTAATAATAATTTAACTAATAATGGGATTATTAAGTTATGCTTATGTGTTAACGCGATTTAAATATTATGTGTGAATTTACCGTGTAACGTGGCAATGTGTTATATTTAGTTCGTGTATTTTGTGATTAGTACAAATAATATATATAATTTATATTGTTGATTAATAATGTTAGTATTTTGTAGTTAAAAACTATTTAAAAGGTGTTAAAAGACTTATTTTATAAAATACAAAGATAGGGGGTTAAGTGGTATTTATCCTAAACTAAAACTTAACAAAAATAATCAAAACCCTAGCCCCCAAACCCCATCCCATTCGGCCGAACCATCCCCTCCCCTTAGTCTCACGAAATTGATCAAGAACAAGCAATCCAAGTCGATTTTGATTAAGTTCCAAGTGGTTCCAACATGTAGCAAACATCAAACCTTGATTTCTACACGATTAAAGGTTAGATTTTCATTGTTTTCATTGTTCTTGATGCATGATCAACCTAATTCAAAAGTTGTGATGAAAATATGAAATTAATGATGAATCTATGTTAGTATTGTTGAATTGATGTTAGATTGTGTGATAATTGCAAGTATTGATGTGGATTTTGGAGTTCTAGGTCATATTAGGTCAAAAGTAGAAACTTTTGATTTTGAACTTTCAAGATTGATGAAATTGTCGTATGTTTGATGTTAGTATGATGTTATTGTGTCATCTTATGATTAGATTATGATGATTCTTGCATGAATTTGCGAATTTAAACAACATTGTTCATAAGTTACCAAAAGTAGTAACTTTTGTATATAAAAGTGTAATGTTTGATGATATTGAGATGTTTTGATGATAACAGGTTGTTACTTATGATGATTATGCTAGAAAACCAAGAATTGATCATGTAGTTCATACATTGCCATTAGTGGAAACTTTTGGATATGAGATTTATGAATTATGGTGATTTGATGATGTTGGTCATGTCTAGATGTTAGTATGGACTTGATTAGGTATATTGTTGATGAATTCATGAATGTAATAAGTGTTACAAAGATTTGGGATACACTTTCCCAAAAGGGAAACTTTAATAGTATGAATTCTTGGATATGATGAATTGGGCGTATTTGTAACGTTAGGATCATGTTAGCATGTTTATTAATGGTTTCTAATGTGGTGAAATGGGTTAATTGGGTTGTATGAATGCTTTTTTGGTTATTTGGAGGTTTGATCACTTTGTGAGTACACATAGTAATGGATTAGGTGGGTTATGATAGGATCATGCTTGGGATTGTTGTAGATCATTGTTAAGTATGTTGATTAGCATGAATCTTATTGAATAATGTGATGTACTAGTTATGATGTAAGTATAATTATGTTGAACATGTTGACAACTTGAGATTTGCATGAGTTATATGAACAATGTAACACCCGGATATTTTCTTTGAAGCCGACGAAAGAAGAAAAAGAAATAAAGTCCAAAGTCGAGGGACCAAACTCGCCAACGAGAGAAAGCTAGGTGAGTGGAAGTATTTGAAGGGAGAGGGCAGCCCTTACCCTCTCCCACACCCAAATTTTATGCACAAAGAGAGGAGAAGAGAAAAAAGGGGAGAAAAGTTGGTTCGGGTGGAATCAAGAGAGCAAAATTGTCGTGTAGCGGGTCAAATCAAAGCTCAACTTCTCGGTGTTGTTTGTGTGAGTTCTAGGACCCCTCTTTTAATGGTTTTCAACTGATTTGGGGCTGGAGCACATATTAAACCCATTTTTTAATGTGTGTGTGTTTGACCCATTTGTATGTGTTTGCGTGTGATACGTTTGGAGTTTGTTTTCGGGCTTGTGTGTGCTTGAATGGGGTTGTGGTATGCATTCCTAAGATTTAGGATGGTTGATTTGGGCTTAGAATGGGTTTGGATGAGCTTGAAGGTCGAAAATTGCAGATTGGGTTCGGGATGAACTGCATTCTGCATCAGCTAGGGCTAGGCGACCGACTTGAGGCCATACGGCCAAATGGGGTACGATTGAGGTTCATTCGCACGATTGAGGTTCATTTGCACGATTGGAGGATTAGTCTCATGGGGAGTCATGCAACTGAGGGCCCATTCGCATAAGTACTCATCCGCATTAAGTCCATCCGCATGAGGTCCATTCGCATAGTGTCCATTCGTATAAGGTCCACTAGCATAGTGTCCATTCGCATGGATGTCCATTCGCACGAGGCTTAATCGCCTGGTGTTCATTCGCATGGGGTTTAGTCGCATGGGAGGCCCTATGACTGAAGGGTGCCCATACACCCATGTAGGGCTTGCGTACTCGAGGAAAAGTGTAGTTAAGTACTGACTTTCGGGGGAAAGTGCAGATGTAAGTTTTAACGTGGAAGTCCCGTAAGTTCATGTAAGATGACTGTTGAGGCCTAGTGGTTATGTTGGGCATGATGGTCATGATGTTGCATGATTATGCATGATGTATGATATGTATGTACGATGTTGCCATGTATGATGATTCTATCTGTGTATAATGATGTTCCTTATTATGAAGTATGTTTATCTTTCTCGTGGCTTTACGTGTTATGTTAATGAATGAATGAAAAGTATTATGTAACGTAAAGTAGAAAATAATGAGAAGAGGAACGTAATGAAAGAATGCTTGCATTAATAATGAATGAAAATAAGAAAGGCTTGCAAGCAAATGTATGAGGTGAGCGACCATGCTGTCGCAACAGACTCGAAACGAGATCCTTGTCATTCGACCTTGGGCTTTATGCCAACAGGCTTTGTGCCTAGAATGGTGGCTTCGGGCCACGGGCTTTGTGCCAATTAGTAAAGGAGCTTTGTGCTCGAAATAGCGATTTCAGACCGCGATGGGGGAAAAGCCTGACAGGATCTAGAGTTAGTACGAAACGAGCGAGATGATAAAGTATGAAATGAACAAAGTGATAAAGCATAAAATGAACGCTAACGAAATATAATATAAAGTGCGAAACGGGATCCTTGTCATTCGACCTCAGTAATCGTGGCTGTGTGCCATGAAGAGGGTAAAGCTTGACAGGATCTAGATAGAAGTGAAAGATAATAAGTGATGTACAAAAAGTTTGATAAGTACAAAACATGCGAAATGTACGAAACGAACGATGATGAAGATAATAACTATTACCTTGATTTGTGATCATGTGCGATAGTAAGAAAATATATTTTAAAGAACAAAAGGTAATATACTGTTTTGTAAAACTAGAACTCACTCGACAACGCTGACTTTTTATGTGTTTCCAGTTGGCAGGTAATGTTGCTGAGGATGGCACGGGGCGCTACTCGGCTCATTTTGGATGGCATTCTTTTGTATAATGTTTTTGCACTGTAATACGAACAAACGATGTTTTGTAATGAATGATGTATTAGCTTGCAAAAGCATTTACATATAAATGAAAGGTTATTTCTAAAGTTACACTGCGATGTTTTTGAAATATGAATGTGATATATGGGTTATGCGTGATGATTGACCAGCTGTAAGCGTCCCGGGAACGGGGCCTTACAAGTTGGTATCAGAGCTAAAGTTTAAGTGAAATGGGTAAATTTTCAAAATAAACCATAACTTAAACTGAGAATGGGACGGAAAGGGAAGGGATGTCAGTCTGAGTAGCTCTGTGCCATCAGGTATTTTCGTAATGTTAATAGGTATTATGTGCGCATGTTATGTGGTTTGTGCTGCTTGTAGATTTAGATACTGATGTAGTCAAGATAGTAATACTCGGGGTATGAAGAGTAAAGTAAGTGACTAATCACAACTGGCCACTGTAATTAGGGACTTACTATACTTGACATAAACTGAGCTGTTCCCTTGAATGATCATGTTAATTAGGGACTTACTATACTTGACATAAACTGAGCTGTTCCCTTGAATGATCATGTTGGTGTTTGAATCTTTCAGTGTGTGTTAGAGGATGGCTGGTGGTAGATCTTCTAAAGCTTCAAGGGGTGGAGGTCGTGGTGGGCCTGGTGCTGAACCACGCCCCAAAAGAGGAAGACCTAGGGTGGAAAAGGTGGTTCAAGAAGAACCTGAGACCCCTCATCAGGAGGGCGGTGATAAGAGTGCCAATCTGAGAGCCTCGGTAAAGGAGGTTGTTGTTGAAGAAGTTCATCAGGTCATGCAGACGATCTTAACTTCTGTGGTGACCGAAGTTATCAAGGCTATGAGGGAGGGAGAAAGGAAGGAAAGAAGTAGACCTACGGGTGAAAGAAGACAGCCCGAGACTGAGGCGGTTCTATCTGATGACGAAGAAGAAGAGGAAGAAGAAGACCCTACGCAGGAGGCGGCACGAGACTGTAACTACAGGCCATTTCAAAGGTTCAAGCCCCTACTATTGATGGTAATGGCACTGCTGCTGCTGCTGCTCACCGGGGGTGAGGGAAATGGAAGTTGTTCTAAATATCAGCGAGTGCCGAGAAGACCAAAAGGTGAAGTTTGCTGCCCACTCATTTGTGGACTCGGCTTTGTGTTGGTGGGACAATATAGTCCAAGCCGAGGGTAGTCGGGTGATTGGGAAAATGAAGTGGTCTGAGCTGAAAAGGTTGGTGATTGAGGAGTTCTATCCTCATGGGGAAATGGATAAGGTGGAAAGGGAATTCCTGCAGCTGGAGGCGGGAACCATGACACATCATCAGTACACCACGAAGTTCAACGATGTGGCATGTCTACTGCCGGATCAGGTGACGACTCTGTCACGGAAGATTAAGAGGTACATTCAGGGTTTGCCAGCGGATATTCGCAGGCACATGATCATTGCCCGGCCGAGCACGTTTAGGTCGACGGTGGACTGGGCAGGGAGGTTATATGATGAGAGGGCTGTAGTGGTGGTGGTTGAAAGTAATAGGAAGGGTGGTGGTGATCGAAACTGGAGAGGGAAGAGGTTTGGTCGGGTGATGATGCCTCGATGAGTAACAAGAGTGCATGGGTGGATGACCGCTGTGTGGTCACATCAGGTGCAGGGTCAAAAAGGTATGGTAAATGCGGGAAGGAGCATTCGGGAGAATGCAAATGGGGATCAAATATCTTATTCAAGTGTGGGAAGCTTGGTCATATGGTGAGAGATTGGACTTATAAGGTGTTATAACTGTGGGGAAAATGGTCATCTGAGTAGGAATTGCAAGAAGCCAAGGGCTGAAAGTTCGGGAGCGAAGAAGACCGGAGGAGAAGGGCAAAGGGCAAGCGCCTGAGCTTTCACGATGACTCGGGAGGAGGCTAGAACGGACCCCGATGTGGTGTCAGGTATGTTTCTAGTAACTCAAACTCTTGCATCTGTGCTATTGATTCTGGAGCTAGTAGGAGTTTCATTTCTGCTGCCTTTTATGCTAAGTTGCCCATTAGAAGTAGAAGTATCGATGAGCCCTTCGACGTAGAAACTGCTATAGGTAAGTCTACAAGGATTTCTGAAGTGATATAAGACTGTGATATTGAATTAGAAGGTCATAAGTTTCCAGTTAGACCATTCTTGATGACCTTAGGTGGTTTCGATTTGGTTCTTGGGATGGATTGGTTAGCGGATTATGAGGCGAACATTGTGTGTCACAAGAAGATGATTGGTTTGAAAGCGCACGATGGTAGCTCGGTGATGGTTTATGGTGATCGGGTTACTATGATTCCAAAGGTGATTTCAATGGTGGTGGCGGGAAAGTACATGAGGCGTGGATGTAGTGCCTACTTGGCCTATGTAAAGGATGTGAATACGCCGACACCACAACTGTCTGATGTACCGGTGGTGTGTGACTTTCTAGATGTGTTTCCCGAAGACTTACAAGGAGTGCAACCTGAACAAGAGATCGAGTTTCAGATTGATCTGATACGGGTGCCCAACCTGTTGCCAAGGCACCGTATCGGTTGGCTCTGACTGAGATGAAAGAGTTGACGGAGCAATTGCAAGAACTGCTTGATAAGGGTTTTATTAGACTGAGTATCTCTCTTTTGGGTGCTCCGGTCTTATTCGTAAAGAAGAAAGACGGTAGAATGAGGATGTGTATAGACTACCTAGAGCTGAACAAGTTGACGGTGAAAAACCGATACCCCTTACCAAGAATAGATGATTTGTTCGATAAGCTTCAAGGTGCCAGTTGGTTTTCAAGAATAGATCTTTGATCTGGCTACCATCAGCTAAAGGTGAAAGAGCAGGATATTCCTAAAATAGCTTTTCGCACCCGTTACGGTCACTACGAGTTTCCAGTCATGTCTTTTGGTTTGACCAATGCGCCTGCTGCTTTTATGGACTTGATGAACTGAGTGTGTCAGCCGATGTTGGATAAATTAGTGATTATGTTTATTGATGATATCCTGATTTATTCGAAGAGCGAGATCGAGCACGCCGGTCATATTCGGGAGGTGTTGGAGACATTAAGAGAGGAGAAGTTGTATGCAAAGTTCTCCAAATGCGCGTTTTGGTTGCGCAAAGTTCAATTCTTGGGTCACTTGGTGAATCCGGAGGGGATATAGTGGATCCGGCAAAGGTGGAAGCGGTGATGCAATGGAAGTCTCCAAAGACGACATCCAAAATCCGTAGTTTCTTGGGTTTGACGGGCTACTATCGAAGGTTTATTCAAGACTTCTCTAAGATCGCTTCTCCACTAACCAAGTTGACCCAGAAGGATGTAAAGTTTGTGTAGGATCAAGTTCAGGAGAAGGCATTTGGGGAATTAAAGGCAAGGTTGACTAAAGCTCTTGTATTGTCATCACCCGATGGAAGTTAAGATCTGGTGGTTTATTCTGATGCTTCCTACTCGGGGTTGGGGAGTGTGTTAATGCAGAGAGGAAAGGTTATAGCTTACGCATCTCGACAATTGAAGGTTCATGAGGTTAACTATCCTACTCATGATTTGTAGCTAGCAGCCGTGGTCTTTACGTTAAAGATTTGGAGGCACTACCTGTATGGGACGAAGTGCACCATATTCACTGACCACAAGAGCTTGAAGTATTTCTTCGAGCAGAAAGACTTGAGCATGAGGCAGAGGAGATGGTTGGAGCTCATAAAAGATTATGATTGTGAGATCCACTACCATCCGGGCATAGTCAACGTGGTGGCGGATGCCCATAGCCGAAAGGAAAGACCCGAGCCGATTCGGTGAAGGCGTACCAGCTGATTATGACCTCTGATGTGATGAAGCAAGTCAAGGAGTTTCAAGATGAGGCATTAAAAGAAGATCATCTTAACTCTGAAAGAATGAGAGGTCTGGTCGCGGAGTTGGGTGAAAACACATTTGGTGTTAGAACCCGGTTTGGACGAATTTGGATTCCTCTTTTTGGGGATCTACGGATGAAGATTATGGATGAAGCTCATAAGACTCGATACTTTATTCATCCACGTGCTACAAAGATGTACCAAGACATGAAGAAAAATTATTGGTGGTCGGGTATGAAGCGTGACGTAGTGGAGTATGTGAGTAAGTGCCTTACTTGCTTGCAAGTGAAGGCCGAGCATCAAAAGCCGTATGGGAAGATCCAGCCTTTGGATATACTGGAATGGAAGTGGGAGCACATCAACATGGATTTCATTATTAAGCTGCCACGTACTCCGAAAGGGTATGATGCTATATGGGTGATTGTTGATCGCTTGACGAAGAATGCTCATTTCCTACCGATCAGCGAGACATATTCATCTGACAGGTTGGCTGATCTGTTCATCAAGGAAATTGTAACTCGTCATGGTGTGCCGTTGTCTATTGTGTCTGATCATGACACCCGGTTTACATCCAAATTCTGGAAGAAATTCCACGATGCCATGGGGACGAAGTTACATATTAGCACGGCTTATCATCCTAGACTGATGGTCAGTCAGAAAGGACCATTCAGACATTGGAGGACATGCTTCGGGCATGTGTGATTGATTTTGGGGGAAGTTGGGATGACCACTTACCGTTAGCTGAATTCTCATACAACAACAGCTATCATGCCAACATTGATATGCCACCTTATGAGATGTTATATGGTAGGAGATACAAAACACACGTTTGTTGGGGTGATATTGGTCATAAAAAGTTAGGGAGCATCAAGGTGATCGAGGCTACGACTGAAAAGCTTGAAAGGATCAAAGCCTTCATGAAGGCAGCCAAAGATAGACAAAAGTCGTATGCTGATAAAAACGCAGACCGATTGAGTTCCAGGTGGGTGACCGGGTTATGTTGAAGGTCTCACCTTGGAAAGGTATTATTCGTTTCCAAAAGCGGGGCAAGTTGGGCCTGAGATACGTAGGCCCTTTCTGAATCATTGCTCGAGTAGGAGAGGTGGCCTATAGATTGGAGTTACCAGATGAGTTAAGTGGAATTCACCCGACATTCCACGTATCTCATCTAAGGAAGTGCTTGGCCGATGAAGATATGATTGTTCCACTAGAGGATATCGAAGTAGATGAACGGCTCAATTATATGGAGCAACCAGTGGCAATCATCGATCGAAAAGAGAAGAGGCTGAGAAATAAAGTGGTTCCTCTTGTGCGTGTACAGTGGAAACACAGGAAGGGATCCGAGTCAACGTGGGAGACCGAAGAAGAAATGAGACATCACTACCCACATTTGTTCAAGGAATAACAGGTTTCGGGGACGAAACCTATATAAGTGGGTGGACTTGTAACACCCGGATATTTTCTTTGAAGCCGACGAAAGAAGAAAAAGAAATAAAGTCCAAAGTTGGGAGACCAAAGTCGCCAACGAGAGAAAGCTGGGTGAGTGAAAGTATTTGAAGGGAGAGGGCAGCCCTTACCCTTTCCCCACACCCAAATTTCCTGCACAAAGAGAGGAGAAGAGAGAAAAGGGGAGAAAAGTTGGTTCGGGTGGATTCAAGAGAGCAAAATTGTCGTGTAGCAGGTCAAATCGAAGCTCTACTTCTCGGTGTTGTTTGTGAGTTCTAGGACCCCTCTTTTAATGGTTTTCAACTGATTTAGGGCTGGAGCACATATTAAACCGTTTTTAAATGTGTGTGTGTTTGACCCATTTGTATGTGTTTGCGTGTGATGCGTTTGGAGTTTGTTTCCGGGCTTGTGTGTGCTTGAATAGGTTGTGGTATGCATTCCTAAGGTTTAGGATGGTTGATTTGGGCTTAGAATGGGTTTGGATGAGCTTGGAGGTCGAAAATGGCAAATTTGGTTCGAGATAAACTGCATTCTGCATCAGCTAGGGCTAGGCAACCGACTGGAGGCCATACGGCCGAATGGGGTACGATTGAGGTTCATTCGCACGATTGAGGTTCATTCGCACGATTGAGGTTCATTCGCACGATTGGAGGATCAGTGGCATGTGGAGTCATGCGACTAAGGGCCCATTCGCATAAGTACTCATCCGCATTAAGTCCATCCGCATGAGGTCCATTCGCATAGTGTCCATTCGCATAAGGTCCACTCGCATAGTGTTCATTCGTATGGATGTCCATTCGCACGAGGCTTAATCTCCTGGTGTTCATTCACATGGGGTTCAGTCGCATGGGAGGCCTTACGACTGAAGGGTGCCTATACACCCATGTAGGGCTTGCGTACCCGAGGAAAAGCGTAGTTAAGTACTGACTTTCGGGGGAAAGTGCAGATGTAAGTTTTGACGTGGAAGTCCCCGTAAGTTCATGTAAGATGACTGTTGAGGCCTTAGTGGTTATGTTGGGCATGATGGTGATGATGTTGCATGATTTTGCATGATGTATGATATGTATGTATGATGTTTCCCTGTATGATGATGCTATCTGTGTATAATGATGTTCCTTATTATGATGTATGTTTATCTTTCCCGTGGCTTTACGTGTTATGTTAATGAATGAATGAAAAGTATTATGTAATAAAGTGGAAAATAATGAGAAGAGGAACGTAATGAAAGAATGCATGCATTAATAATGAATGAAATTAAGAAAGGCTTGCAAGCAAATGTATGAGGTGAGCGACCCTGCTGTCGCAACAGACTCGAAACGAGATCCTTGTCATTCGACCCCAAGCTTTATGCCAACAGGCTTTGTGCCTAGAATGGTGGCTTCGGGCCACGGGCTTTGTGCCAATTAGTAAAGGAGCTTTGTGCTCGGAATGGCGGTTTCGAACCGCGATGGGGGAAAAGCCTGACAGGATCTAGAGTTAGTACGAAACGAGCGAGATGATAAAGTATGAAAGGAACGAAGTGACAAAGCATAAAATGAACGCTAATGAAATATAATAATAAAGTGTGAAACGGGATCCTTATCATTCGACCTCAGTAATTGTGGTTGTGTGTCATGAAGAGGGTAAAGCTTGACAGGATCTAGATAGAAGTGAAAGATAATAAGTGATGTACAAAAAGTGCGATAAGTACGAAATAGGCGAAATGTACAAAACGAACGATGATGAAGATAATATCTATTACCTTGATGTATGTATGATGTGTGATCATGTGCGATAGTAAGAAAATATATTTTAAAGAACGAAAGGTAATATAATGTTTTGTAAAACTAGAACTCACTCAGCAACGCTGACTTTTTAGGTGTTTCCAGTTGGCAGGTAATGTTGCTGAGTATGGCATGGGGCGGCTAATCGGCTCATTTTGGATGGCATTCTTTTGTATAATGTTTTTGCACTGTAATACGAACAAATGATGTATTGTAATGAATGATTTATTAGCTTGCAAAAGCATTTACATAAAAATGAAAGTTTATTTCTAAGGTTCCGCTGCGATGTTTTATGAAATATGAATGTGATTATATGGGTTATGCGTGATGATTAATCAGCTGTAAGCGTCCCGGGAATAGGGCCTTACAAAAAACTTGTATGATAATCATGTATGATGAACTATTATGCTTGATTGAATGGGAATTAAACTAATATGTCATGAACAGGTCAAACGGGTCAACTAGGTCAAATGTGTCTTGTTTTTCAGAACCTTGGGTCAACGTGTTTATTGTGCACCTGGGGTTGTTAAGTTTTCTGAGTACACGTGCTTATGTACTTGTGTGTTCTAGGTAACCTCTGAAGGTTGTCTTTCCGCTAACTGTTAGCTTTTATTATTGTTTGTTGCGCACCAGGTGAGTTCAATGCCCCATTTTTATTTACCTCTCTTTTTGGGGGAGAAAGCATACACTATTATAAACGCTTTACTTTTATAACATGTGTATAGTAAAAACATAGTGTGTTATACCATAGAAAGCCCTCACACTTTCGGATTGTTAATTAACGAATTTAGCGGGAAATCTTGGGTAGTACTACTAGGTCTAAGAAGCCCTACCCGTATGACTGGCAATCAACGGGTGCAATGTTGTCCTAAAATACTAACGGCGTCACGACCTGGTATGTCGTGGCGGGAGGCAAACAAACAAACATAGTCAGCTTCGATCGCGAAATAACTATTGTTTATTTACTAATGAAATTTGACTTGCAATCAATTTCAATACACTTGTTTATATTATATTCACTAACGCTATTGTTTATGTTGATAACAAACTCATGAACTCACCAATCGTCGTGTTGACACTTTAGTATGCTTTTCTCAGGTCGTATCTAGCAGCTGCCCATAGGAGCACGCACGAGTCAAGCATGCTTGTTTCAAGCATTGTTTTAGTTTTGAATACAACATATTTATATACATTTGTTTGGGAACGTGTTTTTTGCGCAATTTACATTTTAGCACTTTGAGATTTGAATTATTTACAAAACACTTCCGCAAACATTTTAAAGTTTTGAACTCTAATTTGTTTAAAAGGTTGCATATAGTGTCGTTCTAAGTAACTAATGACTAGGATCCTGGTTTGTCACACGCCTCGCGGTAAAACCCCGCATGCTGATTTTGAGGTTGTGACAAGATTCATCATAGACGACATGACAGGAAAAGATAACTTTACTGGTAGTGAGGTCTAGGCATCGATACCCTCGGTAATGGCAAGTACCCAAGGAATATGTAACGAGTGGAATGGGAGGTGAGTTTGTGTTGACGGGTAGCGGATTGGTTTGGGTTGCATGCACACCCGAAGACACGGAGGTGATCATAGGACGGGTTACGAAGGTAGAGAGCAGTGAGAGGCCTGCGGTTTTGTAGAAGTTTTGAGGATAGAAGATTGTGAAGATAGGAGGATGTGTGAAGGGCCTTGTAACCTTTCGTATTTTCGTAAAATAAAAAAATAACATCGTTATGTTCTTGTAAAGACCTTTCTGTCATTTAATGAAACTTTGAGGACTTGTTCTGCTTATTTCTAAGTTTGTTTTTAAATCTTTAATGTGGATGTAAATGATTAATTGTTAAATTGAACATAATAATAATATTAATATTAATATTAATAATAATAATAGAAATAATAATAATAATAATAATAATAATAATAATAATATAATAATAATAATAATAATTATAATAATAGTAATACAATAAATAGTAGTAGTAATAATAAAAATAATAATAATAATAATAATAATAATAATAATAATAATAATAATAATAATAATAATAATAAAAGAAATAATTTACAAAAAATATTTAAACTTAAGAATGTTTAAAACTTAAAGTAATTAAGTTCAGGGGAGAATTATGTGTTGGACCAAAAGAACCAATGAGCCAAGATCAGGAAAACCTCTAAGTCCCACATACCACTGCAACAACTGCTGAAGACTCCCATCAGTTACAGTGTTCTCTTGCTTGAATGTCAGACTCGAGAACATCTGAAGACTCCCATCAGCTATTGTGTTCTCTTGCTTGAATGTCAGACTCGAGAGCATCTTAGCTCCAATCATCAGCTGTTATGACAAAGTCTGAAGAACAAAGTATGAAGATCAAAGAACTGAAGAATATCAGCTGAAGAAGAAGACTCCAAAGTACTGAAGACCAAGTACTGAAGTCTGAAGTACTGAGCTTACAAGTACTGAAGACTTCAAGTACTGAAGACAAGTACTGAAGAATCAAAAGCTGAAGAACTGAAGAACCGAAGACCTTCTACTGAAGCACAAAGTCTGAAGACAAAGACTGAAGACAACAACTGATGATATCTACTGAAGTCATCAGTTGTTATATCATCTGAAGCCAAGTCTGAAGACCAAGTACTGAAGACTCAGAGTTTGTCACAACAACTGAAGAAGTCTTCTTCAGTTGTGTGGTGGTTTTTCTTTTCAGTAGTTTATTTTGTTTCAGTAGTTGTACAACAACTGAAGAGCATGTTCTTCAGTTGTTATAGTATCAGTAGTTATAAACGACTGAAGAGCTTGTTCTTCAGTCGTTGTAGGATTTCAGTAGTTTACTTTTGTCAGCACTTAGGAACTTTTGTAAGAAGATGTCAGTTGTTGACATCTTCAGTAGTTTTATGTTTTTGTCAGTTGTAATTTGAATATTCAGTGATGTCAGAAAAAGGACATCAACCCATCCTTTTGCCGCCTATAAAAGGATGGGTAACCATACAGTTTTAATGGCCGAAACGTGCGACCAATAGAACATTTATTGTTTCGCAGAACTCTTCTCTCTCTATGTTTATGCTTTAATTGAAATATCTTTTATTTTCTTGCTTTAATTGCTAATTAATGTGCTAAATCCGCTGCAAACATAATCTAATTGATCAACATGAGAGGCTGAGATCCTGACAAATGGTATCAGAGCAGGTTAATCATTGATCGATTTCACTATTGATCATTTGAAACTGCTCTTTTGATCTCTCAGTTTGATCGAATTAGCAATTTACAAGAATTAGCCATTGAGAGTGAGTTTCTGCTGTTTCCGGCCAAAATCTTGAGGTCTTTTGGTGGTTTTGAGTTACGATTGTCGTGTTTAAACTTGTTTTGACCAAACCCTGAGATGACAACACCAACCAATGATCCTCACAATACTGGTTCTGCAACCAAGCCTCCGATGCTGGTTAGGAACGAGTATAACATATGGCAAAGACGTATGCTACACCACTTGGCTGACAACAGTGCTGGTTGTTGGAAGTCAGTGGTGCATGGGCCATACAAGCCTATGGTGAGCGTCCCGGAATCTAATGAACAGGTTGCGAAGAAACCTGAACAATATTCGGACGAAGATCTAAAGCTGTTCGAAATTGATGCTAGAGCCCATGGAATTTTAGCCATGGCCATTCCAAACGAGATATATTCAGGGCTCTTGCATCATGAGTCTGCTCATGACCTATGGGTTGCTCTAAAGGAACAATTTGGAGGAACTGATTCGGTCTTAGCAAACAATAGGGAAATCCTTGCCCAACAATATGAGACATTCTCATATAGAAAGGGTGAGACTCTGACCCAGCAATATGAGCGGTTCTCTTGTTTGATCTCTGAGCTAAAGATGGTCAAACAAGAGTACTCCAAAAGCCAGACGAACAACAGGTTCCTCAGGTCATTGCCTGAGAGGTGGGACACATATACCATTGTCCTACGCTCCAGTGCTGATCTGGAAACTCTATCTCTCACACAACTTCATGGGAAGTTGCTTACTTTTGAAAGAGAGATAGAGCAAAAGAGGAAGCTGTCCTCTTCTGGCAAGCTTGCTGATGACTTTGTCCAAGGTAATGCTGCCTTGATAAGTCATGAGTCAGAATATGCTTCATCAGAAAGTTCTTATGATGAGCATATTGATTTCTCTACAAACTCAGAACAAGCTTTTGTTGGTGTTAGTAGTTCAGGAGGTGGTGGTGACAACTTGTGTTTTCTGATGGAGGATTTGAAGGGCATTCCAGATGATGATCTGGAAGAGATGGATATTTTGAACCAAATGGCAATGATAAATATCCGCTCTCAGAAGTTCTACAAAAGAACTGGTAGGAAATTCCCAGGACTCTCTGGCAAAACCAAAGTCGGTTTTGACAAGAGCAAGTTGAGGTGTCACAAGTGCCAAAGGCTTGGACACTTTGCAAGAGAGTGTAGATCATCTGGATCTAACTCATCTGCACCCTTTGTGACTTTTCCCAGCAATAGCTCACAGCACAAAGGGCAACCTTCCTACAGTTCTACCCATCCATCTCAGGCACAGGCACCACCTGCTTATTTTGTGCCACAGGGTCATATGACGTATTCTTACCCCTGTTACTACATGCCTCAGCCTGGTCAAACTCAAGCACCCCCGGCTCAACCACCTCATGCTCTTCCAGAGCCTCATTCTTCCCAATCTCATCACCACACACAACCTCAACAACAAAGCTTTTTCACCCCAACTGCTGTTGACTGGAGTAGTCTAGCAGAAGAGCTATCTGGTCAAGAACCACTACTCCAAGGTGCTGGTCAACATGGTGGCGATCAACCTTTTGGAAATCTTGCTCTGATGGCCCTTGTTTCTGCTGAAGGGTCATCATCCAATGCCTCATCTCAGGTATCCACTGAGGCAAAAGCCAAGCTTTGTTCAGAGTCATGCATAGCAGCATTTGCTTCTATTAGAGAAGCAAATGTAGCTTTAATAGATAAAAATCTTGAGCTTGAGCACACTATTTCCAAAAGAAAAGCTGATTTTGAGGTTGTTCTAAAAGATAAAAATGATGAGATTTACAATCTTAAATGCCAAATCAAAGATGCTAAAGCTAGGGAAGATGTACTTCTAGAGAAGTACAAAGACCTCAAGGAAACTCTTGCAACCACCCAAGTTGAGTGTGATCGATGGGTGCAATCATGCAAGGGTTTTGAAATGCTTCTTAGCAAGCAAACAGCTTCCAATGTGAAGTTTGGCATTGGTTATAATCACACTGCTCCTCCCACAGACTTCATTTCAAGAGTAGAAGTTGAATCTGATGGGGAGAGCAATAACCAATCCTTCTCATCATGTGACTTACTATCCTCTGAATCAGCATCATCAGAGATAGATTGTCACATGACCAAAAGGCTGATCAACTCAGGAGTTGTCACTAGAAGTACTGAAGGTACTGGAGAGCAAGTGACAACATCTGAAGTTCAAACCTCAAATACTGTTAGCACTAAAGAGAAGAAAACTAACAGTAGGAAAGGTTTGAAGACAGCTAGAGAGGATACCAGGAAAGCAGGCACTAGGAAGAAAACTGCTAGTACTGATGACAAACAGCTGAAGAACAAGTCTTCAGCAGTTAAATCCTCTTCAGCTGATGATCAGCATAAGATGAAGAAAAAGCCATGTGAGATATGTGGTTTGTTCAATCATCTTACTGATGATTGCTGGTACAAAAGGGGTTCCAAACTCAAACAGAAGGAGAAAATTACTGAGAGCATCAATAAAATGAAGAATGAGTTTGAAACCAAGTTTGTATTAGCAACATCCAAGCCTGAAATCCCTAAGCCCAAAGCTAAATCTAAAAAGAAGGTAGGGATAACTCAGGCAACAGCTGAGGTTGCTCAGAAAAAGATGGTACAACATAGGAACTCATCATCAGCAAACTCCAATGTGTCTGAAGAGCTGAAAGCCCTATCACAGAATCAGACACAATTGGTGATGATGGTTCAGCAGCTAGTGGGAAGAGTCAACCACTTAGATGCTCCTGTGTTGAAACCACAGAAAAGGAAGTCCAAGCCAAAGGGTTCCTTTTCTGTACCATCTTCTTCACCTCAAGCTGTCACACACAACACAACTGTTAGTGCTGCACCTGTAGCTGAGAACAGACCCAAAACCAAGCAGGTTTGGGTCTCCAAGACAAACTAACACATGGTTGTGTTTGCAGGGTTCTTCAACATGCCATAGAAGCATCTGGTATGTAGACAGTGGAGGATCCATGCACATGACAGGAAGCAGCTCCCTTCTTAATGACTACTCTCAAGGAAAGAAGGGATTTGTTTCTTTTGGCAATGATGCAAAGGGTTACATCGTCGGAAAAGGCTTTGTTTCCAACGGGGAAATAAGGTTTGATGATGTTAACCATGTGGAGAATCTCAAGTACAACCTCTTGAGTGTCAGTCAAATGTGTGACAAAGGCCATGTTGCCCTTTTCACAAGCCAGAACTGTCGGATTCTGTCATCAAAAGTTCTGAGTTTGATTGACAAGGCATTGGATGAACACACTCTCCTGAAGGCCAACAGGACAGGAAGAGTGTATGCCTTAGATCTTTCCAAAAAGATGGATCTAAAAGGCCATCCTTGCCTATTCTCTAAGGCATCTCCTCAAGAATCTACACTATGGCATAGAAGGCTGGGTCATGTAAATTTCAAGAACATGAATCAGCTTATAAGCCATGGTTTAGTAAGAGGATTGCCTCTGAAGGAGTTCAAGTGTGAAGATGATTGCACTGCTTGCTTGAAAGGAAAACAACACAAAGTTTCATTCCCTTCAATAGAAGAACCAAAGTCCACTGCCTGCTTACAACTTCTGCACATGGATCTCTTTGGTCCTGTCAGAGTAATGAGCATGGCAAAGAAGAAATACTGCCTGGTAATTGTGGATGATTACTCCAGGTTTGTATGGACTTTCTTCTTGCACTCCAAGGATGAAGCAGCAAAGACAATAATGAACTTTGTGTTACAAGTAGAAAAGCAGTATTCCTACAGGTCAAGTGTGTGAGGAGTGACAATGGAACAGAATTTAGAAACCACACACTTGATGACTTCTACCTGTCCAAGGGAATCAGAAGGCAGTTTAGCATTCCTAGAACTCCTAAGCAGAATGGAGTGGTGGAGAAAAGAACAGGACCCTCATTGAAGCAGCAAGGTCAATGTTGGCTGACTCTGGGTTGCCACTGACCTTTTGGGCTGAAGTGTCAATACAGCTGCTATGTACAAAATAGAGCTTTAGTAAATAAGAGGTTGATGAAGACTCCATATGAAGTTCTTCATCATTTGGCTCCTCTTATTTCATTCTTTAGAGCCTTTGGGTGTCCTTGTTTCATTCTCAACACTAGCAACCCACTCCATAAGTTTGCTAGTAAGGTGGATGCAGGGTACTTTGTTGGTTATTCATCAACTTGCAAAGCATACAGAGTCTTCAACTGTAGAACCAAGGGGTTGAAGAAACTCTGCATGTTAAGTTCAATGAATCTCCAAAGGACAAGATTCCACAAAACCCTGTGGAGTTGTTTGATCTGGACATACTGCAATATGTTCCTTATCAACCTCTATCTGTTGAGCCTGTCAGCAGATCTCCACCTGGTGGTACTGATGATGATGAAGTCAGTACTCACCTCTTCAGGTTTAGTGACAATCTGCTAAGTCACTGAACCTGATGCTCCTGTAGCCTCAGCAGCTCCATCCACTACAAATGCTGATGAGATTTCTGCTTGCTCTACTTCGTTTGAGCTGCCATCCTCTACATGGTTTCAGGAATCTCCATCACCATCTGTTGCTGCTGATGGGTCTACAAACACTTGCACAGATATTATAGTTTATCAAGAGCTCAAGAATCACCCCACTTCACAAATCATTGGTGATATCCATGCTGGAGTTTCAACCAGGAATCAATTTTCCAATTCTGCTTCTATGCTCTCTTCATCAGTCAGCAAGAGCCAAAGAACTATCATATTGCTTTAAGAGACAATGGATGGGTGGAAGCTATGCAGCTTGAGCTTCTTCAATTCAAGAAACAGCAAGTGTGGGAGCTTGTTCCATTACCCAAAGATAAGTGTGCTATAGGCACCAAGTGGGTATTCAGGAACAAAACAGATGAGAAGGGCCAAATTGTCAAGAACAAGGCCAGACTGGTTGTCCAAGGGTTTGCACAGGAGGAAGGCATCGATTATGATGAGACCTTTGCACCTGTGGCCAGACTAGAAGCAATCAGACTGTTCTTAGCTTATGCTGCCTTTCACAGTCTCAAGGTTTATCAAATGGATGTCAAAAGTGCCTTCCTATATGGAAAAATAAAAGAAGAGGTTTATGTGTGTCAACCACCAGGCTTTGAGGACAATAAACATCCTGATTGGGTGTACAAGCTTGATAAGGCTCTCTATGGGCTGAAGCAAGCACCTAGAGCCTGGTATGAGACACTCTCAACCTTTCTTCTAGAAATAAGTTCACTAGAGGCACCATTGATAAAACCTTATTCATCAAGACTGTGGGACAACATAAGCTCCTTGTTCAGATTTATGTTGATGACATCATCTTTGCATCCTCTGATCCAAAGTTGTGTGATGAATTTACAAAGCTTATGAAGCTAAGATTTGAAATGAGTGCTATGGGAGAATTACAGTATTTCTAGGTTTGCAAATCAAACAACAGGATGATGGAATCTTCATCCATCAGTCCAAATATACCAAAGACTTGTTGAATAAGTTTGATTTACAAACCTGTAAGCCCTGTTCTACTCCCATGAGCAGCATCACACAACTAGATGTTGATCAGAAAGGTAAAGCGGTTGATGAAACCCTTTACAGATGTATGATTGGGTCCTTGATGTACCTTACAGCTTCTAGACCAGACATCATGTTTTCAACATGTGCTTGTGCTAGATTTCAGGCTGCACCTAAAGAATCCCATTTGATTGCAGTCAAAAGGATCTTTAGATATCTGCAAGGTACCCAATCACTAGGACTTTGGTATTCAGCTGGGCATTCATGCAAATTAGTTGCTTTCTCTGATAGTGACTATGCAGGATGCAAAGTCACCAGAAAATCCACTTCTGGTGGTTGCCAATTCCTAGGCAATTGTTTAGTTTCTTGGCAGAGTAAGAAACAAACATCAATTGCTACATCCACTGCTGAAGCTGAGTATATTGTGCTGCAAGTTGTACCTCTCAAATACTCTGGCTTCAGAACCAACTTCTGGATTATGGCATTACTGAGACTAAGACTCCATTATTAATGGATAGTGCTTCAGCTCTCTGTATTGTTAAGAATCCAGTCCAGCACTCAGGACCAAACATATTGAGATCAGACACATTTTATCAGGGATTGCTATGAGAAAGGTCTGATTGATCCTAAGTTTGTACCTAGTGCTGATGAGCTTGCAGACATTTTTACTAAGCCTTTAGATAGTGCCACATTCCAAAATTTGGTACTAAGGCTTGGTATGCTGCAGCTTGATTGATTTGACCTATGCTGGTACTCTTAGTTCACAACTACTGAAGAGCAAAGGTCAAATACAAGTACTGATGAGTAATTTAGTCTTCAGCTCTTTCACAACTACTGAAGACTAAACTGACTCAAAGTACTGATGTACATTATTTATTGAAAAACAACTGATGTAGTGAGTGGATTACAACTACTGATGTATGATTTTCAAATAAATAAGTACTGAAGAACAAATTTTGCTCATAAGTACTGATGTGTAATCTTACACAAATACTGAAGACAAAATTTGTTCACCAGCTCTGAAGAATATTTCATCAGCACTGTGAACATCTGATCACAAGAGCTGAAGGCATAAATATTCACAAGAGCTGAAGGGTCAATGAAACATCTGAAAGTCAGCCAAAGAGCTGATGAGTAAATGTGGAGGTCAGCATGAAACAACTGATTTGACGGAAACAGCTGATGAGTAATTTTATTCTTCAG
Organism: Flaveria linearis; assembly: GCA_024085815.1. Classification (NCBI taxonomy): domain Eukaryota; kingdom Viridiplantae; phylum Streptophyta; class Magnoliopsida; order Asterales; family Asteraceae; genus Flaveria; species Flaveria linearis. The sequence goes on along the minus strand of CM044004.1, from coordinate 977,271 downwards.
CTGATGCCAACAGCTGCTGTTTCATACCAAACAACTGGACAAAACCATGTCTTCAGTAGTTTCACAACTACTGATGACTAACACCAAGTCCTCAGTTGTTACAACACTGAAGCAATACCATGTCTTCAGTAGTTCACAACTACTGATATCAGTAGTTCACAACTACTGAAGGCTAACACCAAGTCTTCAGTTGTTACAACTTCTGAAGAAGAATACTAGGTCATCAGTAGTTCATAACTACTGAAGACTGACAGTAACTCTTCAGACGTTTACAACGTCTGAAGAAGAATACTAAGTCATCAGTAGTTCATAACTACTGAAGACTGACAGTAACTCTTCAGATGTTTACAACATCTGAAGGACAAAACCAAGGTCTCAGTAGTTTCAACTACTGAAGACTAATACCAAGTCCTCAGATGTTACAACCACTGAAGGTTAAAACCACGTCATCAGTCGTTACAACAACTGATCACTAACACCAAACCTTCAGTAGTTTCCTTTCAACCTTTAACCTACCCTATAAATACCCCACCTTCAGAGCATTTACTCCTCACTTGACCTAATCCTTCCAAACCTCTGAAATTCCCATACACCATTAATGGCGACCATGCAACTGAAACCTCGACACAACTGTGTCGCCCATCTTACAAAATCGCCATTATGGCCCAAATTTCACCAAGCCGTCGATCTTATGAACGACTCACCCTACAAAACGGCTTTTCTCCTGAACCCTACTATATACACCGACTCGTTGGTGGAGTTTTGGACAAATGTCACCGTCCAAACCGGAGAGCAGAATGGCGAGGTCTCCCTCCGGTCCTCCATCAACGGCAAACCCGTGGTTATCACCCCAGTACCATACGACAAACCCTAGAGCTGGAGGATGCCACTCACCCAACTTCCTACCCCAAAGGTACCCTGGATCTCTCATTCACATCCCATGACTACCAGGGTAACCTCTCCGCCTCCACCTTGTTGAAGAAACATTTCCCTGATCCTCAACGATTGATCTTCCACATGGTGAATGTCTGTCTGGCTCCCAAGACCTCTTCATGGGACCAGATGTCCACAAGGTGGCAACAGGTATTGTTCTCTATCCTTGAAATACAACCATTAAACTTAACTGATTTAATATTTTTGGAAATAAAGGATATGGCCACAAAACCAATTTCTAACTGATGGATCTTGTATCCTCGGTTCATTATGGCCATAATAGAGAACCAGCTTCAGGCTGAGGGACTATTGGGACTGGGGTCCCTGCCATGGCTGTTCAAGCCGAGGTATACTCCAGGCACAACACTGACCAAACACTCAAACAGGCTGGCCGGCTGCGAAAACCCACGCAGCTGGAACCCACAGCCTCCACCTCCAAATCCACAGTCCCCACTAAGCCAAAAGCCAAAAAGAAGCCCAAAAAGGCTACTCAGGGAGATGAGTCCCCTGAGGATGCCCCTGCCACACAAAGGCAGGATGTGCCTACTGGTTCGATTCTCCCAGCAGGTACCACGACTCCACCCACCACAACCGCACAGGCTTCCTCTCAACAGGAGCCTGATGCAACCAATTTTGGGGCAACCACATTACTGGGGTCTTTCTCACTTGAGGAGACTGCCATTGAAGAGCACAGTCCTCCCCATGTGCACACTGCTTCTAGCCCACCTACTGATGAGACCGCCCCACTAAGCCCAACATTGGTAATAGCCAAAGTGCTGACCGATCTGAGCACTCCACCCTCTCCCAGAAACCTATTACACTGGGGAGACTCCAACCGAAGAGGGGGTGGGTACAAGTGCCGATAGGAGCCCACAGCACAGAGAATCAGTTCAATCTCCCAGTGTGGCTAGGGAGATAGAACAATCTGGTGAGGCTGCCACTTCCCCTGCATCAACATCTGAGCAGGGTGAAGCTGGTAACATCACTAAGACCTCACCAGAGGCAATGGCCGATGATGGATCCAATCCGGAGGCCAGAAGTCCCCAGTACCATGAACAAGGGGCACATGTCATTACTGAGCCACACTCAGGACATGTTCATCCTGACAATGTCAGGAGGTCAGGTGATTCAGCTCATGCTGATGATGACCTGAGCTTCTTCTACGATGTAGTAGCTCAAAACACTATCCTAGAGGATGAGATAAGCAGACTCAAAGAGCTGCTTGCTCAAATGACTCAGGATAGAAGTCCATCTGCCACCACTACCCCACAGATGGCACCTTCACCCGAAGGTCTCACAAACACTGAGCCACTCCCACAAACTCAGCCACCAGCCCCTGCTTCTGGCACTAGCTCTCAGGGTCAGAACCCCCCTGAGCAGCTGGATGCTATCCTCCAGAAATCCCTGCCTCTCATCACACCCATCCTTAAAGATATAATCATTCAAACCCTTGATGAGAGGCTTCCCACATATATACAACCCATGGTGGAGGTTGCCATATCTAAGGCTCTTGCTGATAGTCAAACCCCAACCAATGCACCCAAAAAGGGGGAGACATCAGTGCAAGACAAGAGGAAGAGGGGAGAGGAGGAGAAAGAGGCAGAAAAAGAGGTGATGGTAGAGAGGGAGATGGCTGAGGAGAGTAGTAGGGTGAGGGAGAAAGGGAAGAGGAAAGAGAGGGAGGTAGAGCAAATAGAAGTGGCTGAAATCCATCAGGATTTCAGTGTCACTGATAAGAAAAAGGGAGAGGAGGGAAAGAAGGTGGCTGATCCTGATCTAGCAGCCCTTGTCAGGAGGCTGATGCTGAGCATAGCCGTTCAATGGACAAAGTCATTGACAGCTGTTCAGGCAAGGCTTTGACAAGGACACTGCCTTGCTAGATCAAGAGATCAGGAATATGGAGAGAAGAGAGATTGAGTACCGATGGACTACTCATAGCCAAGAGGAAACTTGAGCCTATGAGTAGGTTCCTTCGAAGTACCTGGGCAGACCAGTCCTTGATGTCAAGGCATGGACCAGGGACAGACTCTTGGCAATAACCACCAAGATCTGTTCGGCTGGTGATTTTACTAAGGGACTGGTCGCTGAGGCCCTATCTGAAGCCGGTGCTGGGAACAGGACACTGCTAGTAAAACTGACCAAACCAGCACTTATCTCTAGGCTACTAGTAGTGCCTGACAACATTCCCACACCAACAACCCAACCACAACCCACAAAACCAACTCCTTTACCACCAAAACCCGCAGCCAATGATCCACCCTTGAAGAAGAAGAGAAGGGTGCTGAGGCTGCAAGATGAAGAAGAGGAGGATGAGGAGGATAGCCTGCCACTTTCAGCAGTTATACCTCTACCCAAAGCCAAACCACAAACCATCACTCCCACCTCATAGCAGGACACTGTGAGGGTAAAGTTAGAAGAGGAGGAGCAGCAAAAGAGACATGATGAGGAAATGCTGAAAAGCATTTATAATGTTATGCTGCTTCGACCTCTATAATAAACATGCAGAAAGAAGCTCCGAGACTATTCACCTTGAAACAACCTATCAATATGAAAGGGATAAGGTGAGAACTTGGCCTGACCCAAAGGTGTCTCACAGGATAGTCAAGAAGGACATGCCTGTGAGATACAAGAGCCAACTAAAGAGAATCGTAGATGAAGAGATCTCTGTGGCTCTTGTAATAACACCCTGGGAAATAGTAGAGGAATTCGAGAAAGCTTATAGAGCCGGCCAATCACCCTTTTCAATGCTAGATAATAGGGTGGTTAGGAAGGGTTGGTCTATAAGAAGCTTGAGAATTTCCAAAGGAATGAGCTCAACCTGTTGTTGGAGGGTAAACATCCTGATGAGTTTGCATATAGGCAAATCACAACACTTGAGCTCAAAAATGGAAGACAGGTCAAGTTCATCTCAGAGCTGTACGGTCGGGAGGGATTGTTCGAAGGTGAGGCTGAAGACCTGTCCAAAGAAGAACAATGATCTTTCTTCAGGCCTACACCCGAGAATCCTACCGGCTTCTGCATGGGAGGTAGATCTCATGGATGGGGCAACAGCTCTGTGTCCAATTCCCCAAGACAGAGCTCCCATCCATACTTAGCCAAACAAACACTTGAGACTACCTCTCAGGCCAGTGCTTATCTGGGTCAACTTCTAATCTGATCTAGAAGGAAATAGACCAATCTTTATGCCATCAATAAGTGGGACATCCAATAATTAGAGGTTTTGGCTGCATTGGTTCAGGGGGAGTTTGTTGGACCAAAAGAACCAATGAGCCAAGATCAGGAAAACCTCTAAGTCCCACATACCACTGCAACAACTGCTGAAGACTCCCATCAGTTACAGTGTTCTCTTGCTTGAATGTCAGACTCGAGAACATCTGAAGACTCCCATCAGCTATTGTGTTCTCTTGCTTGAATGTCAGACTCGAGAGCATCTTAGCTCCAATCATCAGCTGTTATGACAAAGTCTGAAGAACAAAGTATGAAGATCAAAGAACTGAAGAATATCAGCTAAAGAAGAAGACTCCAAAGTACTGAAGACCAAGTACTGAAGTCTGAAGTACTGAGCTTACAAGTACTGAAGACTTCAAGTACTGAAGACAAGTACTGAAGAATCAAAAGCTGAAGAACTGAAGAACTGAAGACCTTCTACTGAAGCACAAAGTCTGAAGACAAAGACTGAAGACAACAACTGATGATATCTACTGAAGTCATCAGTTGTTATATCATCTGAAGCCAAGTCTGAAGACCAAGTACTGAAGACTCAGGGTTTGTCACAACAACTGAAGAAGTCTTCTTCAGTTGTTGTGGTGGTTTTTCTTTTCAGTAGTTTATTTGTTTCAGTAGTTGTACAACAACTGAAGAGCATGTTCTTCAGTTGTTATAGTATCAGTAGTTATAACGACTGAAGAGCTTGTTCTTCAGTCGTTGTAGGATTTCAGTAGTTTACTTTTGTCAGCACTTAGGAACTTTTGTAAGAAGATGTCAGTTGTTGACATCTTCAGTAGTTTTATGTTTTTGTCAGTTGTAATTTGAATATTCAGTGATGTCAGAAAAAGGACATCAACCCATCCTTTTGCCGCCTATAAAGGATGGGTAACCATACAGTTTTAATGCCGAAACGTGCGACCAATAGAACATTTATTGTTTCGCAGAACTCTTCTCTCTCTATGTTTATGCTTTTAATTGAAATATCTTTTATGTTCTTGCTTTAATTGCTAATTAATGTGCTAAATCCGCTGCAAACATAATCTAATTGATCAACATGAGAGGCTGAGATCCTGACATTATGTAATTTCCGAAACTTGAATTAAAGGGTTTCTAACATAAATGACAAACTTCAAACCACAGGAGCTAAATGTGTAGAACTTAAAAACCCAAACCCCCACCCCTCTCTCTGTCCCCGCATTCCGGTGACAATTCCGGCCACCTTCAGGTCGGCACCGGCAACCCTAAAACCGTCAATTTCAGTCGATTACCAACCCAAAAACCGTACCAATTGCTTCGGGGAGATGGTTCGAACTCGAAAACCCTTTAATTGGGTTTTTAACTCGGTTAATGAGGCCTTCGAACTTGAAACCAAAACATCAAACGATCACAAACCATTCAACAGGTAAATCATAATAATAATTGAATTAATCGAACATAAACGTTCGTATAATCATTACCAAGATGAATGTGTAGTTTAATTTGAGTTAAACACCCAATTAATCACTTGATTATAACCGAAACAAACAAACTAAGGGTGAAACCTGTTCGGTTCATTGACATACGAATCAAAGCTATATAACAGAGGACAAATGTTCCCCTCGATCCCTTTCAACTCTCTGTAAACCATAATTCATGATACACACACTCAATCAATCAAATTCTAAAGCTCTGTTCATCGCAAGTTAACCATATTATCTTTAATTATGGTTTAATCATGATAATTGTAGAAATTATATATATTTCATAATTTCACAAATTTACAAGTGTCATTTTGGGTTATTTCTTATAAAATGTACTTTAAATAATAGTTTAGATTAATAAATTATTATTGGTCAATACGTTATTTTAATCAATGTTAAATCATGTTTATTTCAAAATATTATAAAATTTATTTCCACTTTATATTTAAACCTTATCAATTATTATACCTAATTTCTTTTCTATATTAAACCACTTAAATGGTATAACTCTTTTCATTGAATCCAAATATAAATAATTTCATTATATAAATTTATTTACTTGTCAAAATCCCATAATTCTAATGAAACCCTCGTCCTCGTTAATTCATTAAAACTTATTATTAAACTAAAATCTTGTAATTATATACATTTAGGTGCCTGGTGACGATTTATGTTGGAACGACGCCTATTATTATTCTTATAAATCATTATTCTTATACTTATTTGCCATGTGAGTTTTCTTGTCCCTTTTTACATTATTTCACACCGTTTTGGGGTGAAACATGTTAATCTTATCAACATACACTTGTAAACGTTTAAATCTTATAAAGCACTTGCAATTCATACTTTTATTTGTCATGGTTATTTGTGTTATTGTAAGTCTTATATGAGATACATATTTTGTTTACAATCATTAACTATTGCTAGCCTAGCGACGTCTTAGACCTTTGGGCCTAACAAGCCTATTTGGTGCTAAAGTCGATGTATTGTCGGCTCCTGATAACGTATGACTTGTTCATCATGGGAACCAAGTACACTTAGCCAATCATATAAACTTGTAATTAAGTCGAGGTTTGATTGTAGCTATATGTGTTCTATAAACTTGCTTAACTCATAACCTATGACATGAATTGCTACTTGTAACCTTTGATATATTATGTATATGAAACCCTCGGAAACTCACCAACTTTATAGTTGACCTTTTATTTTTAACATGTTTCAGGAAACGCGCATGTTGAAGTCATCATTTGGAGTTGCTTAAATCTAGGATTTGGACCTAGAATAATGAATAAAGGGCTTTGGATTATTTTTGTTTTATGTTTTGACTTATTTCATGTTGAGACTTATGGTTGTATTTTCATTTGAAACTTATGATAATAATATTTACATTTAAAGATAGCGTTATGTGGCTGTGAACAATCTTAACCCTCACATCTCGATGATTCTGCCGTTAAGGTGGGCTGTGACAGATTGGTATCAGAGCCCATAACTATAGGTATTTAGGTTATTAGAAATGGTGACCTAGACTATAGCTTATGCATGAACCTTATAGAATAATGTTTATATTCTTGTAAAAATATATTGTTTGCATGCTACATGATGCTATGCCATATTATGTGCAACTTGATGCCTTAGCATAGGATTTCCTTATGAATGCTTAAACTTTGGTGCTTGTCTCCCCTAAACTTTCCTTTGACTCTTTGATTCTCCCCGACAAATGAAACTTCCTAAATTTATTCTCGATGACATGTGGAATCTACACTTATTATTGTGGGTTTCATTCCTTAGACTCTATGTCTAATCTATAAAAATCTCATCAAGGTTTTTATTTCATGAACCTAAGAAATTTGTGTGACATATAGACACCTGTATTCTAGTTTTCCAGGCAAAAAGCCTTCGGGCTAAGATAAGCATTTCGCATAAATCTTAAAGGGACTAGTTATGCTTACCTGGTGATTTCTGGGATGAGTGATAAACTATGGTCAACATACATAAATTTCCAAGGCAAATAGGTCAATTTACCTTGACGTGTCAATATTTCCAAATGGTAATGCGTTACCAAATGGAACCATTCCATGTGCCTTATAACTCTTGACTACTCTTGTTTAAATTACTATCCTTTGTTATTCTCATTCTCGTGTCTAACTCATTTTGTATATCCAGCATGTCTCGTCACCATGGAAAGCGTAGAAGTTCCGACCGTAAGCTAGCCGCCATGATTGCTCGACAAATGGCTACCGCTATCTCGACCAGGGTTGCTGAACTCAATAGCACCTTGATGACCAATTCAAGCAACAATGGAAATGGTCAAGGGGAAAACAGAGCGAACCAAGGGCGCAATAACCAAACATGTACCTTCAAGCACTTTAGCTCTTGCAAGCACACTAGTTATAGTGGCAAGGAAGGAGCCACTGGTCTTCTTGAATGGTTCGAGAGAATGGAGAACACCTTTGTCAATTGTGAGTGTCCCGAGGCACTCAAAGTGCCACTAGTATGCTCCAACAAAGGGCACTTACCTGGTGGAATAGCGAGAAGAGGAATCAAGGTATCGATGCTATGTTGGCACTCACTTGGGATGAGTTCAAGAACATTGCTATCGCAAAGTTCTGCCCTAGGAGTGAGCTACAAAAACTGGAGGAGGAATTCTGGAACTTGAAGCAAGATGGTGGTGACCATTTGGCCTACTCAACTAGGCACCATGAGTTGAGTATATTATTTCCCCATACGGTCGACACTGTCCCTCGCAACATCGAGAAGTGCTGTGGTGGGTAGCCGACCCACAACCTTAGAAGAAGCCATCACTATCACCGCTCAACTCACCGAGAATCATATATGAGCGGGCACCATGTCTGTGAAGGGTGCAAAGAAGGTGGAAAAGACGGCTACCGAGGCTGTTAAGGAGACCAAAGCCGAACCGTCTTACAACAACAACAACAAGAAGAAGAAGCGCAAGTTCATACCGGCACATAACTATGTTGTGGCTGCACCCAAACCAACTCAAAGACAACTTGTACCTACGGTTGCACCTGTGACTCAAGTACATGTGGCTAGGGCCTATGCTGGACCTCAACCTACGTGCAACACCTGTAGGTACCATCATCCGGGGAATGTCACGTGCCGTATCTGTACCTTGTGCGGTAAATATGGTCACCTGGTGGCGACTTGTCACCGTGCACCTAACAACGCCAAGACGGTCACAAATCGTGTGTGCTACAATTGTGGGGAACCTGGTCACATCCACCTATAATGCCCTCATCTTGTGGGTAATGTTGCACAAGCCCGAGGACGTGCTTTCAACATCAATGCTAACTAAGCACAAGCAAACAACGATGTGGTGAACGGTATGCTAAACCCAACCTTAACTTTCAAGATCTAATTCTTTTGATGCTTTACCTGTATCGTTAAATACCTTTAAAACTGCACAGGCATGTTCCTTATTAATAATACTTATGCATACGTTCTATTTGACTCTGGAGCCGATAAGAGTTTCGTTTCGTTAGAGTTTGAACCCATTCTTGCTTAGCCATATACGAAACTAGAAAGACCTCTCACCGTTGAAGTCGCCGATGGAGAACCGATCACCGTTGATATCGTTATCCGCTATTGTGTCTTGTGTCTCGACGCACATGAATTCTTTATCGACCTTATCCGTATGAAACTTGGAAGCTTTGACGTCATCATTGGTATGGATTGGTTAGCCAAACACCATGCCGAGATCATTTGTTTCGAGGAGTGCATTCGTATACCGTTACCTTCTGGGGATACATTGAAAGTGTTCGGTGAAAAATCCTCCAAAGGGCTCAAACTCATGTCGTGCACCCAAGCCCGAAAGTGCCTAAGTAAGAACTATATGGCTTTCTTGGCTTACGTGGTCAACACAAAAGACAAAGGGAAAGATCTTAAGGATCTCCCTCCCGATTATACGAGACTTTCCTGAAGTATTACCTGATGACCTTAGTGGTTTACCTCCCGTGCGTGAAGTTGAATTTAAAATCGATTTGATTTTGGGAGCAAACCCCGTGGCCAAGTCACCATATCAACTTGCACCATCGGAAATGCAAGAGTTATCTAGTCAACTTCAAGAACTATCCGAGAAGGGATTCATTCGTCCTAGCTCTTCACCTTGGGGTGCACCTGTTCTGTTCATGAAGAAGAAAGATGGGTCGTTTCATATGTGCATCGACTATCGTGAGCTTAACAAACTTACCATCAAGAACCGCTACCCTCTTCCTCGCATCGATGATCTTTTTGATCAACTTCAAGGAGCTGTCATCTTCTCAAAGATCGACTTTCGTTTGGTTATCATCAATTGCGAGTCCATGATGATGATATCCCAAAGACTACGTTCCGTACCCGATATGGGCACTATGAGTTCATGGTTATGCCTTTCGGTTTAGCAAATGCCCCTGCTGTCTTCATGGATCTCATGAATTGGGTATGCAAGCCGTATCTGGATAAGTTTGTGATCATCTTCATTGACGACATACTCATCTATTCCAAGTCCAATACCGATCATGAACTTCACTTGCGACAAGTTCTTGAACTTTTGAAGAAAGAACAACTGTACGCGAAGTTCTCAAAGTACGATTTCTGGCTCGAGGAAGTTCAATTTCTAGGACACGTGGTGAATAGCCAAGGAATTCACGTTGACCCTGCAAAGACAGAAGCTGTGAAGAATTGGAGTGTTCCAACAACTCCAACCGAAGTTCGTTCTTTCCTTGGTCCTGCTGGTTATTACCGGTGATTGATTACCAACTTTTCAAGAATCGTGAAACCGCTACTTTCTTGACACAAAAGAATAAACCATACGAGTGGGGGTCCGAGCAAGAAGAAGCCTTTGAAGCATTAAAACACAATTTGTGTAATGCTCCTATCTTGACCCACTCGATGGAAACGACGATTTCATCGTGTATTGTGATGCATATAAACAAGGCCTTGGTTGTGTTCTTATGCAGTGAGGTAAGGTCATAGCATACGCATCGAGACAACTGAAGGTTCATGAGTTGAATTACACAACACACGACCTTAAACTTGGTGTTGTGGTCATTGCCTTGAAGATTTGGAGGCATTACCTTTATGGTACACAATGTATAGTCTACACTGATCACAAAAGCCTTCAACACCTTTTTAATCAAAAAGATCTCAATATGAGATAACGTCGTTGGGTTGAGTTGATTAGTGATTATGACTGTGACATTCGTTAACATCCTGGAAAGGCAAATGTCGTAGCCGTTGCACTAAGTCGTAAGGTCCATAACAAGATGGTATCTTTCAAACAAATGCGGGATCGACGCCAATGCTTTGACACTTTGGGAGAGTTTGATACTGAGATTCGTCTAGATGTCAACAAGACTATTGTGTTTCTGTAAAATTTGGGGATTGAAAGCGATATCGAGATGAGTATCTTAGAGACACAACAAGCGGTTCAACAAGAAGGAAGGATGGGAGAGGAATTGGAGCACAATCTTCTAGTACGGCTAGAAACGAAACCCAATGGATTGATGTATTTCCCGAATCAAATTTGGGTTCCGAATCATGACAACCTTCGTACTTTCATCATGAACGAAGCTCACCAAACTCGTTATTCTATTCATCCTAGATCTGATAAGATGTATATGGACCTGCGTGGTCAATATTGGTGGCCTGGAATGAAGAAAGACATAGCAACTTATGTAGCTAAGTGTCTTGCGTGTACGAAGGTTAAAGCCGAGCATCAACGTCCAAGTAGATCACTTGAATAACCCGAGATCCCTATGTGGAAATGGGAACACATATCCATGGAATTCATAACTAAACTACCTCGTACCTCTCATGGTCATGATAGCATATGGGTGATCGTTGACCGGTTGACCAAATCGGCACATTTCATACCCATACGTGACACTTACAAAACATCAAGGTTGACTCGCATATACATTGATGAGATTGTGAGTCGTCATGGTGTACCTTTGCATATCATATCCGACCGAGACGCTCATTTCACTTCGCATTTTTGGTCGTCTATGCAAGAAATTTTAGGTACACAACTGATCTAAGCACGGCTTACCATCCACAAACGGACGGTCAAACCGAGCGAACCATCCAAACCTTGGAGGATTTGCTATGCCTTTGTGTCCTTGACTTTGGTGGTGATTGGGATACGCATTTACCGCTTGCGGAATTTTTGTATAATAATAGTTACCACTCGAGTATCAAGATGGCACCATTCAAAGCACTTTATGGTCGTAAATGTCGTTCACCGATCTGCTGGACTGACATTGGTGAAAACTTCATCACTGGTCCTGAACTTATACAAGAAATTACCGATAAAGTCTCTATAATTCGCAAGAACCTTGAAGTGGCAAGAAGTCGACAAAAGAGCTATGCCGATGAACGATGTAAGCCATTGGAATTCCAAGTTGGGGATATGGTTCTTCTTAAGGTCTCACCATGGAAGGGCGTTGTTCGCTTTGGAAAGAAGGGTAAACTAACTCCAAGATTTGTAGGACCTTTCAAGATCCTGAAAAGGATTGGGAAAGTGGCTTACAAACTGGAACTACCTTCCAACAATAGTGGGGTTCATCCTGTGTTCCACGTCTCAAATTTGAGAAAGTACTTGGGTGACGAAAGTCTGCATGTTCCGTTGGAAGACATCCAGATCAACAAGTCTTTCTTCTTTGTTGAGAAACATGTTGAAATTATGGATCGTATTATGAAGAATACTAGAACCACAACTACCCCAATTGTCAAGGTTCGTTGGGAGAATAAGCGTGGAGCTGAGTTCACTTGGGAGCTTGAAGAACATATGAAGAAGAAGTACCCGTTTTTGTTCTTGTAGTTTCATTTTTCTTAATTTCGGGACGAAATTCTTATAAGTTGGGGAGACTGTAACCTTTCGTATTTTCGTTAAATAAAAAAATAACATCGTTGTGTTCTTGTAAGGACCTTTCTTTCATTTAATGAAATTTTGAGGACTTGTTATGCTTATTTCTTAGTTTGTTTTTAAATCTTTAATGTGGATGTAAATGATTAATTGTTAAATTGAACATAATTATAATAATAATAATAATAATAATAATAATAATAATAGTAATTATAATAATTCTAATACAATTAATAGTGTAGTAGTAGTAGTAGTAATAATAATAATAATAATAATAATAATAATAATAATAATAATAATATTACTAATAATAATAATAAAAGCAACAATTTACAAAAACTATTTAAACTTAAGAATGTTTAAAACTTAAAGTAATTAAGTTAAGGGGGCAATTATGTAATTTCTGAAACTTGAATTAAAGGGTTTCTAACATAAAATAACAAACTTCAAACCACAGGGGCTAAATGTGCAGAACTTAAAAACCCAAACCCCCACCCCTCTTTCTCTCTCCCCGCATTCCCGGTGACAATTCTGGCCACCTTCATGTCGGCGCCGGCAACCCCAAAACCGTCAATTTCCAGTCGATTACCAACCAGAAAACCGTTCCTTCGAGGTCGAACTTTTTGGGTTTTTAACTCGATTAATGAGGCCTTCGAACTTGAAACCAAAACATCAAACAATCACAAACCGTTCAACAGGTAAATCATAATAATAATCGAATTAATCGAACATAAACGTTCATATAATCATTACCAAGATGAATGTGTAGTTTAATTTGAGTTAATACCCAATTAATCACTTGATTATAACCGAAACAAACGAATCAAAGGTGAAACATGTTCGGTTCATTAAAGTACGAATCAAAGCTATATAACAGAGGGCAAATGTTCCCATCGATCCCTTTAACCTCTCTGTAAACCATAATTCGTGATACACACACTCAATCAATCAAATTACAAAGCTCTATTTATCGCAAGTTAACCGAAGCAAAACCGAGTCTAAAATCCACAATTAGATCTTAATCAGGTGAGTATGATACATCATTCTACTCAATTACACCCAGGGATCAAAAGCCCTAAGGTTAATCGAGTTAAATCATTCGAATTGATCTTTAATTTTGGGATTGAACAAACTAGGGTTCATACGATTTGGGGATTTTCAGTATATTGTGTTTATAATGTTTTAAAACCAACTTTAACCACAACCACTACCCTGGTTCACTGGTTAGACACTTGCCCTACAAGCTTGAGGTCCCGTGTTCGAACCCGGGCACCCTCAATTATTTTTTTTCTTTTTTGAGGCATTATTCAGCCTTTAAAAAATATATAAAAGTTATAAAAGTTATAAAAATAAGTTTTATAAACTTTTTTTATTTCAAAAGTTACCTAATGAATTTCTGTAAATTTATTTATTTAAACACCTTAACAATTGTTATATAAAATATTATTTACAAATGTTATAAATAGTTATTTTTATAAAAAGGGACTCTAAATAATAATTTAAACCGTTTAATTATTAGTGGACACCATATTATCTTTAATTATGATTTAATCATGATAATTGTAGAAATTATATATATTTCATAATTTCACAAATTATTTACAAATGTCATTTTGGGTTATTTCTTATAAAATATACTTTAAATAATAGTTTAGATTAATAAATTATTATTGGTCAATACATTATTTTAACCAATGTTAAATCATGTTTATTTCAAAAGATTTTAAAATTTTATTTACACTTTATATTTAAACCTTATCAATTATTATACATAATTTCTTTTCTATATTAAACCACTTAAATGGTATAACTCTTTTCATTGAATCAAAATATAAATAATTTCATTATATAAATTTATTTACTTGTCAAAACCCCACAAGACCCTAGTCCTCGTTAATTCATCAAAACTTATGATTAAACTAAAATCTTGTAAATATATATATTTAGGTGCCTGGTGACGATTTACGTTGGAACGACGCTTATTATTATTCTTATAAATCATCATTCTTATACTTATTTGCTATGTGAGTTTCCTTGCCCCTTTTTACATTATTTCACAGCGTTTTGGGGTGAAACATGTTAATCTTATCAACATACACTTGTAAACGTTTAAATCTTGTAAAGCACTTATAATTCATACTTTTATTTTTCATGTTTATTTGTGTTATTGTAAGTCTTATATGAGATACGTATTTTGTTTACATCATTAACTATTGCTAGCCTGGCGACGTCTTAGATCTTTGGGCCTGACAAGCCTATTTGGTGCTAAAGCCGATGTATTGCCGGCTCCTGATAACGTATGACTTGTTCATCATGGGAACCAAGTACACTTAGTCAATCATATAAACTTATAATTAAGTCGAGGTTTGATTGTAGCTATATGTGTTCTATAAACTTGCTTAACTCATAACCTATGACATGAATTGCCACTTGTAACCTTTGATGTATTATGTATACGAAACTCTTGGAAACTCACCAACTTTATAGTTGAGCTTTTATTTTAACATGTTTCAGGACACGCGCATGTTTGAAGTCATCATTTGAAGTTGCTTAAATCTAGGATTTGGACCTAGAATAATGAATAAAGGGCTTTGAATTATTTTTTTGTTTTATGTTTTGACTTATTTCATGTTGAGACTTATGGTTGTATTTGCATTTGAAACTTATGATAATAATATTTACATTTAAAGATAGCATTATGTGGCTATGAACAATCTTAACCCTCACATCTCGACGATTCCGCCGTTATGGTTAGGGTGTGACAGGCCTCACCCCAAAATGTTGGTTGGAGAGAGGCATGAATAAGAAGTGAAAGCATAATTTCTTTGATCCGGCGGATCATACATTCGGCTTTCCCGTTTTGTTGGGAGGTGCGTGGACATTGAAAAAGGAATTGAAGGCCGTTAGAGGTGGAAAATTGTTTAAATTGATTATTGTCAAATTCACCACCATTGTCATATTGAAAAGTTTTGATCTTGCGATTAAATTGAGTGTGAATGTATTGGTAATGGAATTTGGCAAATGTTTCCGATTTGAATTTTAATGGAAAGACCCATATGTAGTTGGTGAAATCATCAAGTAAGATCATATAATATTTGTTACCTACTTGACTAAGGATGAGTGACGTCCACAAGTCACAATGAATTATATCAAAAGGCATGAATGTACAAGAATTAGACAATTGAAAAGGTAAACGTTTATTTTAAGCCAATTGACAAGAATTGCAAACATGAGAATGACTAGTCTTATAACAAGAAATTAAATGTCTAGAAGATAAAAAATCCATAATGGGAAGACCCGGGTGGCCTAGTTGATAATGCCAAAAATCAGTGGCTGTGGAGGCAACAAAACTAGAAGCAGAGGTGGTAGGAACGGTGGCAGGTGCTGTGAGAGGATAAAGGGGTCTGTCACCATCACAGAGAAACAAAAGGGGTCGAATTCCACAAACAAAATTATCAATAGTGAATTGTCTTACAGAGATAAGATTCTTGATTATGTCCGAAGTGTAAAGGACATTGTTGAGGTGAAGGTTATTGGGCAGTGTGATGTTTCCAGACCCATGGATTGGCATTTTGGGACCATTTTCAACAAATATGTGCTTAATAGAATTAACAGTATTAGAGGTGGAACATATACTGAATCTACAGAGAGGTGGTGAGTGGCACCGGTGTCCATGTGCCACTAAGTATCCACCGGGTCAAGTGTCATTGCCTGGAACGCAGCACCCAACTCAATTGGTTCAAGGGGTTCACTTCGTCCAGATTGACTTGAGGCTATTGGAGAGAACCAAATGATCTTGCTGATCAATTTCCCTCGGCGGATGTAACACCCGGATATTTTATTTGAAGCCGACGAAGGAAGAAAAAGAAATAAAGTCCAAAGTCGGGGGACCAAACCTGCCAACACGAGAAGTTGAGTGAGTGGGGATATTGGAAGGGATAGGGCAGCCCTTACCCTCTCCCCACACCCACGAACATCATCCATAGAGAGAAAGAAGAGAGAAAAGGGAGAAGAGAAGAGAAGAGAAAAGACTTGGTTCGGGTGGATTCAAGTATGCAAAATCATCGTGTAACGAGTCTAGATGAAGCTCTTCTTCTTCTTGTAGTTTGTGTGAGTTCGAGGACCCCTATTTTACTCGTTTTCAACTGATTTGGGGCAGAAAAACATAGAAAACGTGTTTTTGTATGTGTGTGTGTTTGACCCATTTGGGTGTGTTTGTGTGTGATGCGTTTAGAGTATGTTTTCAGGCTTGTGTGTGCTTGAATGGTGTTGTAGTATGCATTCCTAAGGCTTATGATGGTTGATTTGGGCTTAGAATGGGTTTGCATGAGCTTGGAGGTCGAAAATGGTAGATTGGTTCGGGATGAACCTCATTCTGCATCAGTTAGGGCTAGGCGACCGTTTGGAGGCCATACGGCCGAATGGAGTGCGATTGGATTCCATTGCACGACTGAGGTTCATTCGCATGACTAGGGGTCCAGTCGCATGGGGAGTCATGCGACTGAGGGTCCATTCGCATAAGTGCTCATTCGCATAGTGTTCATCCGCATGACGTCCATTCGCATAAGTGCTCAATCGTATAGTGTTTATTCGCATGAAGTGCATTTGCACGATTGGGTGTTCATCCTCATTGGTGTTCATCCGCATTGCTCCATTCGCATGATGTTCAGTCGCATGGAGGTCGTGCGACTGAAGGGTGCCCTACACCCAAATAGGGTTGTTGTACTCGAAGAGAAGCATAGTTCAATTACTGACTTTCGGGGGAAAGTGCAGATGTAAGTTGTGACGTGAAAGTTCCCATAAGTACATGTAAGATTACCATTGGGATCTTAGACAGTATGTTGGGCATGATGATGTTGCATGTTTATGCATGATGTACGTTATGTGTGTATGATGATGCCCTGTATGATGATGCTATAGTGTATGTTGATGTTCCTTTTTATGTCGTTTGTTTATCTTTCCCGTGGCTTTACGTGTTACGTTAATGTATGAATGAAAAGTATTATGTAACGTAAAGCGAAAGATAATGAAAAGAGGAACGTAATGAAAGAATGTATGCATTAATGAACGAATGAACGAATGAAAGGCTTGCAAGCAAATACTTGAGGTGAGCGACCTTGCTGTCGCAACAGACTCGGAAGGGACACACCATTAAAAGGTGTTAGCCCAACGGTGTGTGGGTTCGCTACCCCGGGAGGATACACATCGGGTTCTTTCTTTGTGATTGACCATTTGTATAGAACCATTGTTGCATACCTTAAGTACTGTGGCTAGAGGTACGATGCACCGTTATAGAAGGTCTATGAAAGGCCTAGGCACAGCACCACGGACAGAAAGGTATTGTACCGGGCAATGGTACACCTAAACTTTACCCTAGGTACTGTGGGTAGGGGTGCGATGCACCGATATAGAAGGTCTATGATAGGCCTAGGTCCAGTACCACGGACAGAAGGGTAATGTTTATGGATGATGTAAAGAAAAGAGATAAAGATGAAAGAGTAAGAATGACAAGAAAGTATGATGAATGAACGAAACATAAAGAGTAAACGTATGAACATAATGACGGATGAAACATAATGATAAAGCACGAAACGGGATCCTTGTCACTCAACCTCAGTAATCATGGTTGCGTGCCATGAAGAGGGTAAAGCTTGACAGGATCTAGATGGAAGTGAAAGATAACAAATGATATACGTCGAATAAATGAAAGTAATGAATCATGAAGATAATAATGATATTATCTATATGTATGTATGATGTATGACTGCATGAAAGTAAAGAAACGGTTTTAACGAAAGAAAAGTATGTTTTATTATAAAACTAGAACTCGCTCAGCAACGCTGACTTTTTATGTGTTTCAAGTGGCAGGTAATGTTGCTGAGGATGGCACGAGACGGCTACTCAGCTCTTTTGGATGGCATCCATTTATATAATGCTTTTGTGATGTAATACAACAAAGTATTTTGTAACTGATTAACGATGTATTATTTTGCAAAAGCTTTTATGATGAAATGAAATATCATTTTGATTGTTTCTGCTGCATTGTTTATATAAGATAAATGAAAATGTATGTTTTGTATGATGATCAACTAGCTGTAAGCATCCCGGAAACGGGGCCTTACAAGTTGGTATCAGAGCTAAAGTTTAAGTGAAACGGGTAAATTTTCAAAATAAACCTTAACTTAAACTAAGAATGGGACGGAAAAGGAAGGGATGCCAGTCTAAGTAGCTGCGTGCCATCAGGTATTTTCTTAATGTTAACCAGTATTATGTGCGCATGTTATGTGGTTTATGTGCTATTTGTCGATTTAAATACTGATGTAGTTAGGACAGGAAATGCTTGGGGTATGAAGAGTAAAGTAGGTGACTAATCACAACTGGCCATTATAATTAGGGACTTACTATACTTGACATAAACTGAGCTATTCCCTTGAATGATTGTGTTGGTGATTGAGGAGTTCTGCCCTCATAGAGAAATGGATAAAGTTGAGAGAGAATTCCTGCAGCTGGAGGCGGGAACGATGACACACCAACAGTACACCATAAAGTTCAACGAGATGGCACGTCTGGTGTCGGATCAGGTGACGCCTCTATCAAGGAAGATTAAGAGGTACATTCAAGGTTTGCCAGCGGCTATCCGCAGGCACATGATCGCTGCCCGATCAAGCATGTTTAGGTCGGTGGTGGACTTGGCAAGAAGGTTATATGATGAGAGGGCTGTAGTGGTGGTGGCTGAAGGCAGTAAGAAGGGTGGTGGTGATCGAAACTGGAGTGCGAAGAGGTTTGGTCGGGGTAATGCCTCGACGGGTAACAAGAAGGCATGGGTGGATGATCGTCGTGTGGTCACATCGGGTGCGGGTGTGAAGAGGAGAGAGCATAGTGGGGAATGTCGGCTGGGGTTGAACGTGTGCTTCAAATGTGGGAAGCCGGGGCATATAGCCAGGGACTGTCGTACGGCCCAGTGCTTTAACTGCGGCGTGGAGGGCCACAAGAGTAAGGATTGTAAGAAGCCAAGGGCTAAGGGTTCCGGAGTGAAGAAGGCAGGGAGTGAAGGACCGAGGGCGAGCGCCAGGGCATTCACTATGACACAGGAGAAGCTAGGACGGACCCTGATGTTGTGTCCGGTACGTTTCTGGTGAACCAAACTTTAGCTTCTGTGTTATTTGATTCGGGTGCCAGTAAAAGTTTTATTTCTGTTGCTTTCTGTGCTAAACTGCCTATTAGTAGTAGACGTGCTGATGCACCCTTTGATGTAGAAACTGCCATAGGTAGGTCTACCAGGATTTCTGAGATGACAGAGGGTTGTGATGTGAAATTAGAGGGTCATAAATTTCCGGTTAAACCATTTGTGATGACTTTAGGTGGTTTCAATTTGGTTCTTGGGATAGATTGGTTAATGAGTTATGAGGCGAATATTGTGTGTCATAAGAAGATGATTTGTTTGACAGCACCCGACGGTAGTTCGGTGATGGTTTATGGTGATCGGGTTACTACGATTCCGAAAGTGATCTCAATGGTGGTGGCGGGAAAGTCTGTGAGGCGTGGATGTAGCGCTTACTTGGCTTATGTGAAGGATGTGGATACGCCAACACCACAACTATCCGATGTTCCGGTCGTGTGTGACTTTCCAGACGTGTTCCCAGAGGACTTACCAGGAGTGCCACCTGACCGAGTGGTCGAGTTTCAGATTGATCTGATACCGGGTGCTCAACCTGTTGCCAAGGCACCGTATCGGTTAGCTCCGACATAGATGAAGGAGTTGATGGAGCAACTGCAGAAGTTGCTTGATAAGGGGTTCATTAGACCGAGTATCTCTCCTTGGCGTGCTCCGGTTTTATTCGTAAAGAAGAAAGATGCTAGTATGAGGATGTGTATAGACTACCGTGAGCTGAACAAGTTAACGGTGAAGAATCGGTACCCGTTACCGAGGATAGATGATTTGTTTGATCAGCTTCAAGGTGCCAGTTGGTTTTCAAGGATCGACCTTCGATCTGGCTACCATCAGCTAAAGGTGAAAGAGGAGGATATTCCTAAAACAGCTTTTCGCACGCGCTATGGTCACTACGATTTTCTCGTCATGTCTTTTTGTTTGACTAATGCGCCAGCTGCTTTTATGGACTTGATGAATCAAGTGTGTCGGTCGATGTTGGATAAATCAGTGATTGTGTTTATTGATGACATCCTGATTTATTCAAAGAGAGAGATAGAGCATGCCGGTCACATTCGAGAGGTGTTGGAGACGTTGAGAAGGGAGAAGTTGTATGCCAAGTTCTCCAAATGCGCGTTTTGGTTGCGCGAGGTTTAATTCTAGGGTCACGTGGTGAACCCGAAGGTAATTATGGTGGATCTGATAAAGGTGGAAGCGGTGATGCAATGGAAGTCTCCCAAGACGCCATCCGAGATCTGTAGTTTCTTGGGTTTGGCGGGCTATTACAGAAGATTCATTCAAGACTTCTCTAAGATCGCTTCTCCACTAACCAAGTTGACCCGGAAAGATGTGAAATTTGTATCGGGTCAAGCTCAAGAGAAGGTGTTCGAAGAATTGAAGAAGAGATTGACTTAAGCTCTTGTTCTGTCATTACCCGATGGAAGTGAAGATCTGGTGGTTTATTCTGATGCTTCCTACTTGGGGTTGGGATGTGTGTTAATGCAGAGAGGAAAGGTCATAGCCTATGCATCCCGGCAATTTAAGGTTCATGAGGTTAACTATCCTACTCATCACTTGGAACTAGCAGCCGTGGTCTTTACGTTAAAGATTTGGAGGCACTACCTGTATGGGATGAAGTGCACCATATTCACTGACCACAAGAGCTTGAAGTACTTCTTTGAGCAGAAGGACTTGAACATGAGGCAGAGAAGATGGTTGGAGCTTATAAAGGATTATGATTGTGTGATCCATTATCATCCGGGCAAAGCCAACGTGGTGGCGGATGCCCTTAGCCGAAAGGAAAGACCCGAGCAGATTCGGGTGAAGGCGTACCAGCTGATCGTGACCTCTGATATAATGAGGCAAGTCAAAGAGTTTTAAGATGAGGCCTTAAAATATGTTCGTCTTAACTCTGAAAGGATGAGAGGTCTGGTTGCGGAATTGGGTGAAAACACACTTGATGTTAAAACCCGATTCGAGCGGATGTGGATTCCTCGTCTTGGGAATCTACGGGTGAAGATTATGGATGAAGCTCATAAGACTCGATACTCTATTCATTTCGGTGCTACAAAGATGTACCAAGACATGAAGAAAGATTATTGGTGGCCGGGTATGAAGCGGGACGTAGTGGAGTATGTGAGTAAGTGTCTTACTTGTTTGCAAGTGAAGGCCGAGCATCAAAAGCCGTATGGGAAGATCTAGCCTTTGGATATACCGGAATGGAAGTGGGAGCACATCACCATGGATTTCATTACGAAGCTGTCGCATTCTCCGAAAGGGTATGATGCTATATGGGTGATTGTTGACCGCTTGACGAAGAGTGCTTACTTCCTACCGATCCGCGAGACATATTCATCTGAGAGGTTGGCTGATTTGTTCATCAAGGAGATTGTAACTCGTCATGGTGTGCCGGTGTCTATTGTGTCTGATCGTGACACCCGGTTTACATCCAAATTCTGGAAAAAATTCCATGACGCCATGGGGACGAGGTTACACATTAGCACGGCTTATCATCCTCGGACTGATAGTCAGTCAGAAAGGACCATTCAGACATTGGAGGACATGCTTCGGGCATGTGTGATTGATTTTGGGGGAAGTTGGGATGACCACTTACCGTTAGCAGAATTCTCATACAACAATAGTTATCACGCCAGCATTGGTATGCCACCTTATGAGATGCTATACGGTAGGAGATGCAAAACACCCGTTTGTTGGGGTGATATTGGTCATAAAGAGTTAGGGAGCGTCGAGGTGATCGAGGCTACATGTGAAAAGCTTGAAAGGATCAAAGCCTTCATGAAGGCAGCCAAAGATAGACAGAAGTCATATGCTAATAAACGACGCAGACCGATAGAGTTTCAGGTGGGTGACCGGGTTATGTTGAAGGTCTCACCTTGGAAGGGTATCATTCGCTTCCAATAGCGGGGCAAGTTGAGCCCGAGATACATAGGCCCTTTCCGAATCATTGCTGGAGTAGGGGAGGTGGCCTATAGATTGGAGTTACCAGATGAGTTAAATAGAATTCACCCGACATTCCACGTATCTCATCTAAGGAAGTACTTGGCAGATGAAGATATGATTGTTCCACTGGAGGATATCGAGGTAGACGAACGGCTCAATTATGTGGAGCAACCAGTGGCAATCATCGATCGAAAAGAGAAGAGGCTGAGAAATAAAGCGGTTCCTCTTGTGCAAGTACAGTGGAAGCATAGGAAGGGATCCGAGTCAACGTGAGACACTAAGGAAGAATGAGACTTCATTACCCACGTTTGTTCGAGGAATAACATGTTTCAGGGACGAAACCTATATAAGGGGGTGGACTTGTAACACCCGGATATTTTATTTGAAGCCGACGAAAGAAGAAAAAGAAATAAAGTCCAAAGTTTGGGGACCAAACCCGCCAACACGAGAAGTTGAGTGAGTGGGGATATTTGAAGGGAGAGGGCGGCCCTTACCCTTTCCCCACACCTACAAACATCAGCCATAGAGAAAAAGAAGAGAGAAAAGGGAGAAGAGAAGAGAAAAGACTTGGTTCGGGTGGATTCAAGTGTGCAAAATCATCGTGTAGCGAGTCTAGACGAAGCTCTTCTTCTTCTTGTAGTTTGTTTGAGTTCTAGGACCCCTATTTTACTCGTTTTCAACTGATTTGAGGCTGGAACACATAGTAAACCTGTTTTTGTATGTGTGTGTGTTTGACCCATTTGTGTGTGATTGTGTGTGATGCGTTTGGAGTATGTTTTCGGGCTTGTGTGTGCTTGAATGGTGTTGTAGTATGCATTCCTAAGGCTTAGGATGGTTGATTTGGGCTTAGAATGGGTTTGGATGAGCTTGGAGGTTGAAAATTGCAAATTGGGTTTGGGATGAACTTCATTCTGCATCAGCTAGGGCTAGGCGACCGACTGGAGGCCATACGGCCGAACGGAGTTTGATTGGAGTCCACTCGCACGACTGAGGTTCATTCGTACGACTGGGGGTCCAGTCGCATGGGGAGTCATGCGACTGAGGGTCCATTCGCATAGGTGCTCATTCGCATAGTGTTCATCCGCATGAGGTCCATTCGCATAAGTGCTCAATCGTATAGTGTTTATCCGTATGAGGTCCATTCGCACGATTGGGTGTTCATCCGCATTGGTCCATTCTCATGATATTCAGTCGCATGGATTCCGTGCGACTGAAGGGTGCCCATACGCCCAAATAGGGCTGTTGTACCCGAAGATAAGCATATTTCAATTACTGACTTTCAGGGGAAAGTGCATATGTAAGTTGTGACGTGAAAGTTCTCGTAAGTATATGTAAGATGACCATTGGGATCTTAGAGGGTATGTTGGGCATGATGATGTTGCATGTTTATACATGATGTATGTTATGTGCGTATGATGATGCCCTGTATGATGATGCTATAGTGTATGTTGATGTTCCTTTTTATGTCGTTTGTTTATCTTTCCCGTGGCTTTACGTGTTACGTTAATGAATGAATGAAAAGTATTATGTAACGTAAAGCGAAAGATAATGAAAAGAGGAACGTAATGAAAGAATGCATGCATTAATGAACGAATGAACGAATGAAAGGCTTGCAAGCAAATATATGAGGTGAGCGACCTTGCTGTCGCAACAAACTCGGAAGGGACACGCCATGAAAAGGTGTTAGCCCAACGGTGTGTGGGTTCGCTACCCCGAGAGGATACACATCGGGGTCTTTCTTTGTGATTGACCATTTGTATAGAACCATTGTTGCATACCTTAGGTACTGTGGCCAGAGATGCGATGCACCGTTATAGAAGATCTATGATAGGCCTAGGCACAGCACCACGGACAGAAAGGTATTGCACCGGGCAATGGTACACCTAAACTTTACCCTAGGTACTGTGGCCAGGGGTGCGATGCACCGATATAGAAGGTCTATAATAGGCCTAGGTCCAGTACCACGGACAGAAGGGTAATGTTTATGGTTGATGTAAAGAAAAGAGATAAAGATGAAAGAGTAAGAATGACAAGAAAGTATTGCCCGGTGCAATACCATCTTTATCTCTTTATGGTTGATGTAAAGAAAAGAGATAAAGATGAAAGAGTAAGAATGACAAGAAAGTATGATGAATGAACGAAAGATAAAGAGTAAACGTATGAACGTAATGTACGGAAGAAACATAATGATAAAGCACGAAACGGGATCCTTGTCACTCAACCTCAGTAATCATGGCTGCGTGCCACGAAGAGGGTAAAGCTTGACAGGATCTAGATGGAAGTGAAAGATAACAAATGATATACGTCGAATAAACGAAAGTGATGAATCATGAAGATAATAATGATATTATCTATGTGTACGCATGATGTATGATCATATGAAAGTAAAGAAACGGTTTTAACGAAAGAAAAGTATGTTTTATTATAAAACTAGAACTCGCTCAGCAACGCTGACTTTTTAGTGTTTTCAGTTGGCAGGTAATGTTGCTGAGGATGGCATGAGGTGGCTACTCAGCTCTTTTGGATGACATCCATTTATATAATGCTTTTGTGATGTAATGCAACAACGTATTTTGTAACTGATTAACGATGTAATATTTTGCAAAAGCTTTTATGATGAAATGAGATGTCATTTTGATTGTTTCCGCTGCATTGTTTATATAAGATAAATGAAAATGTATGTTTTGTGCGATGATCAACCAACTGTAAGCATCCCGAAAACAGGGCCTTACAGCGGATTGCTGATTTAGTGGGTTTTGAGGCCCGACCCACCATGGTGCAGCCCATCCGGGTTGAGTAGGAAATGGGCAGGGGGCGGTGTGGCCCACCAGGGAACCACATCTGTTGTTATGATTGGGGAGTAGGTTAGGTCCAAGTGGGCTGTTAGTCCTGTTGACTATTTGCTATTGGGTTGGGCCTGAGGAAGAAGCCCAAGAAGGTGGTGAGCAGCCAAGTTGATTTCTGGTGGGGCGGCAGTTTGTGCCTTGTCCTCGCCCACGTGTGTTACGGTTCTGAGGGTTGAACTGTGGGGTGGTCACATGAGCCTGAGGCTAAGATGGATGGACCGCAGCAACGATGACAGAGTCTGGATCTCTGGCCGCCTAGCGTTGTGCTTCAAGTTGAAGCATACTACATGTCGTCTCCCATTTGGCATAGACTAGTTAAGGTAGGTGCCAATGTTGTTAAATTCTCGGGGAAGACCATGAACTAGTTGCAGAACCAGGCGGCTTTCACTTACAGGACTATCGACATCGGATAAATGGTCTGCAATTTCTTTTAATTTGTGGCAGTAGGCTTCGAGTGAAGGTATGGAAGCTAACTTGAGATTTGTAAAAGAGTGCTCGAGGGCGGCTGCTCGAGATCCTTTATTGTTTAAGAATAAGTTTTTGATGCAATTCCATGCTTCCAAAGTTGTTGATTCGGGTACAAGTACGCCAAGAAGCTCATCGGAGAGGGTTCCATAGATCCACTGTAGAACGATGGCATCAATCTCGTTCCACGTGTCATAATTTGGGTCATCAGGAATGGGGGCTTAGTTCCATCAATGTGATGGAGAACTTTGTATCCCCTAGCGTGGAGATGAAATAATTTCACCCAAGAAGAATAGGAAACCTTTGTGCCATCCAGGATACACACTTTCTTTTGGATAACAGTGACGGTGTAGACCGGGTGTAAAGGTACAACAGCGGTTTGGGTGGTGGTGGGGGGTTATCATTCCCAGGTGGTGGGAGGGGGTATTATTTCCGTCAACCATGGTTAGAGAAGAGGAAATGGAGTTGCAGGTTTGTATTGGATCGGAGATGTGGGCGGTAGCAACTAGTAGTCCGAAGACAAGGTGAGCGGCTGCAACCAGCAATCTGAGGACAAGGTCAACGGTTGCGACCAGCGGTCCGAAAACAGGGTCTGTTATGGGTAAAACCACAATGCTTTATTCATAATCGAAGCAGTACATATATACACAAAAGAAGCTAGCAATTAGGCCTAATTCTAAGGGACTAATAAAGGTAAATATATTACCATAGACAGCTATGAGAATATGACCATCAAAATATACAGCAAAAGTGTGAAAAAGCTAGGCGGGAAAAAAGCTACTATTAATAATATTTGAAACGTAATACCATAAGGAAAAGAAAAGTTTTAAAAAAACAGCGTTCGAACGTTGATAGACACGTTGATCAAATGAACGTTGAACATTTTAAAAACCTAAAGGATTGGAAAATTATTTAGAATTACTAGTTGGTTTTTAAAATGATGTTATAAAAATTCACGCCATAACATAGACAAATATAAAACGTCGGAGCATAAAACTCGAAAATTTATGAAACAATGTCTTTTAATAGTTATAAGAGGAAAACAAACAAATAAAATACTCTGAAAGATTCAAAACCTTAAAATAACTTTCACGACTCATACGTTTATGTATTGATGACTTGTATATAATTGCCTACAACTCCATTTTGAATAAAATTTACATCGAAATATAGATAATAACATGTCGCAGCGATATATCAAAATTTGATAAAATATCATAGTTTAAAAGTTATATGAAAGAAAATAAATTAACTTCAAAATTAATTATAATAACAATATATAAACTACTAAGAGAAAAATAATAAAATATTCAGTTACCAAAACAAAAAAAGACAAAAAGTGATATGTGCAATAGATAATATGAAGAATAATGTACAACAATGTATATAAAAGTTGCTAATTATAAATATTTAAATATATAAGTCATATCTATAGTATCTAATAAAATAAGGTTTTTTTACACTTGTCATTGTTTTAACCCACCTTTTTGACATTTGTCAAATTTCTAAACATTCACACATTTACTTTCCCTCCAAAGTGTATTATAGTAATTTAAATACTAATACAAATTTCTCTCTCTTATTAATATTGAATTTATTAATTACTATATTTATCTCTCTTATCTAGATTGTTTTAAATACAAATTATCTAATTTGAAAATAATCTTATTAAAACAATCAGAATAATTACAAATAAGAGTTTTAAAAAACAAGATTTTGATAAAAAAATTTTTTTAAAAAAAAACTTAAAACGATTGTTTAAAAATAAAACTATTTAGATAAAAGAGTTAAACATAGTATAATGATTTTATTTCTTGAACTATTAGGTATATATAATTTTAATTATTTTATATTAAAATATTATAATCTAACTATATTGTTTATTACTAACTATAATCCGTTTATATTGAAAATTGGTGCAACCTAAGACGCTCCTTTCTTTTGACATCCCGGACCTTTTGGATTTGCCGGAGTCCCAAGCCACGTCCAAAGACGCGAAGCACATTCTTAGGGGTATTGCATACACGACCATTTGGATGATCTGGAATGAAAGAAATGAACGCGTTTTTAACGATAAGAAGAGGAATCCAGTTCAGCTAGTGGAGAACATCAAAGCGACGACTTATTTCTGGATTCGTAATAGATCCCGTTGGAAATTTAAGGATTGGAAAACTTGGAGTAAATTCCCTTTGGATTGATGTATTGTTTTTTCGCTTAGTCCTTGCTTTAAGGACTAGCGAGATTTGTTAATGAAGTTTTCCTTTCAAAAAAAAAAACAATAATCCGTTTAAATAATTGATTTTTAGACTATCTATCTATCTATAAAAAAATAAAAATAAACTTGAAACAATTGCAAGTCTTATCATACTAATGTTCTCATTTCTATATATTTTTATTAATAACATTGACTACTAATAATAATACTCATACTATTTTCAAATATAACAATGTATAATTTAATTAATAAAAAAACTATTTTTATTAAAATCACTCTTTTTTAAAACAAAGTTTTATAAAATACATAGTACAACAAAATTTTTCTTTAAAAAATAATTTTTCTTAAAATAATATTTAAAAATCATAATTTTTTATAAAAAAAGTTTAAGAAAAATACATTACTGGTTATTTACTTAAAGTAGATATTTATACGTAATTATAATCATATTTTATCTTTAAAAAATGATTTTGTAATGCATAAAAATTTATTATTACTAATTTTTTAATATTTTATTTGTTCAATCCGTGTAATACACGGGGATTAACCTAGTTGCATGTATATATGCTAGTAAAATATCATAGAGGTAACTGAAATTTCAAACGGGATTGAATGGTTTTTTACTTTTATGGAGCCATCATGGTTGAACCATTTAGACCACTCTAAAATCTAAAAGAAAAAGAAAAACTTAGAAGATTTAGTTTTATAAACTTTGTTCTTTATATAAAGAACTTACACTTATTTAATAGATTATATAAACAGAGAAAACCATAAAAAGTTTAAGCAAAAAATTCATAAGTTGGTAATATTTAAAGGACAATATATGTAATATACTCTTTTAAGAAAGAGCAAATGACTTTAAAAAAGACATATAAAAAGCATTTTAAGAAGGACAATTGAAAAAAGTTCAGGAATTTAAAACTGTCTTTAAAGATGTTTATAAAAGCGAACTTTTAATAAAAAGAGTTTAAAAACTAAATGTTTCTAGAAAAAACATTTAGAGAAAATAAAAAGTGTATAACAAATATCCTAGAAAACAGGTCATTTTAGAAGAGATCTTTATAAAAAATATAAGAAAACATGTCATTTTAGCTAATTATAAGGAAATAAAATAAAACACTCATTTTATTAGCTAACATTTCAAACACCTACTTGGTAAATATTTTTTTACCTACACTATTTAATAAAACCCAAATCATTTATCCTCTATTAGAGTTAAACCCTTATGCACATGAGAAACACTTCTTCTGCGCAACTTGTTACCTCTAGCCCGAAAGTTCTTTCGTGTATATAATATACATGAGGGGCAGTGGCGGAACCAGGAATATTTCTTTATGGGGTCACTATTTTTTAGTATTTTGATTTGTAACGAAACAATATAAAATTTTTCGGTTGTCCCACCGGGTCGGGTCGGGTCGGGTCGAAATATAATTAAATTACATTGGAAATATTAACAAAAATACAATAGCAAAAGAAATGAAATAAAACTTACATTTATAGTCGTTCTCTAAGCTTCTTCATCTTTTCAAATGTTCCATTACATCTTCAATTGACACATTTGCAAAAAGCTCATTTTCAATATAACAAATATATAAGCCATTCATATATTCATCACTCAAACGATTTAATGTATCACATATATTATGAGTTGTAATGAATAAAAGAACTAATATACTGAAATACCCAATTTAACAAACAAATTAACTACATCATAGGTTTCTAAATACAAATGAGTGACAAATCAACCAACAAGTTAACTACATCTATAAGAAAAGCACAAATGAGGTTCTAGGGTTTAAGTTTAACTACAAATTAACTAATATTAAAGTATGGATCATTAAGAAAAACATAAACAAGGTTCTAGGGTTTAAATCTTTATACTAAACACAAATATAGATAGTAAACTCAATCAAACAAAATAACAAAAACTAAAACAAATCTAGATATAAACTCAATGAAAAGAAGTGCAAATCTAGCCATAAGCCATCTAGGGTTTAAAACTTCTAATCTAAATAAAAATTAAACAAACAAATAAAGTTAGAAGCTAACCTTGAAGTGAAAATCGCAACCAAAGTAAGCAACAACAATGGCAAATCAGCGATGGTTGACGAATCGATGGACAAATGGCGATCGATGGGTGGGGTGGGCGGTGGGGAGCCGGGAGGGTCGAAGGCTCGAAGCTACAGCAACAGGCCAGCAGACAGCAGTAACACTGCAACAACAATGGTCGATGGTGGGGAGGCCAAAGAAGAATTGATACAACAACAACAACAATCAGCGACAGGGAGGCTTACAAGTTAGGGTCGATTGTGGGGAGGCCAAAGAAGAAACGATACAGGCATATAGCAGCAGCAACAATCAAGCATCAGCGATGGGGAGGCTTACAAATTAGGGTTAAATGTTTATAGTTAAGGGTAAAAAAGTAATTTTACTTATTAAAAAGGTGTTTAAAAAAAGACAATCGCAAGGATCGATCTCCAGACCTCAGCGATGCGCGGAACAAGCTAGCGCGCAGATTGCCAGTGAGCCAAGTCTAATTAGTAGTAATGTTTTGGATTTAATATATTTAAGGGTTCACTTCCTGAAAAACTATGGGTCCACTCAATTTTTCGGTATTATACGGTACACTACCCGCTCAAAAATCAATTGGGGTCACTTGACCCGTTCCCGTACATGTAGTTCCGCCCCTGATGAGGGGTGTTTGCGTGGTGAGGCGATATGTCAAAAGGCAGACAAAATAATTAAATAAATGTTCTAATCATCTATAACTAGTAAAGTAAGTAGGGTGTTGAACCACGGATAATCAGTTGAGAATGTTGTTAACAAAATAACTAAATACACTGGACACACAAAATTAAAACTTGAATGTTGATTTTGTTTGATGGTTATGATAGCTGAAAATAATATAAGTATGATTTTGAAACAATATTATAAAAAAGATCACCCCCGGGTTTTAGGTTTGCAAAGCTAGTTGCTTGACTTAAGCTTATCAATTAGAAACTACATAGATATAGTTATTGAATTACTTGATTTGATGAATAATCTAAGAACCGCTTACCAGGTCTTCTACATAGATAAGTATGATTAATTATTTCAAAACGAATAATATCACAACTAGGTTTTCTACCTTAAAGAGTGACAATTTAAAAAGCATAGAGTCATAATCTCAGTTGTTAATGATCGAGAACCAAAAAATGATGAAGATCAATTTACCAGTGAAATTCATAATGTTTAATCAAACAAGCAAACATATAGATTAAACTAACTGAAAGATTGAGTTAAATCCACATTCAATGTTAAGTAAACACCAAATGAATGAATGGTTTAGCCTTGAATCATCTTGATTATGTCTTTAATAGTTGATTTTGATCTTTGAAGCATGAACAAGGATGTAATCGGGGTGATTCAGAAGTGTCTTGATCATCACTTTTGGACCAAAAGTTGTCTCTCTAAACTTGCATATCTCGTATGTCTTGAAAGACGACTTAAAAATCACAAGAAAAAAATCTGAATTCACACTGCCCAGTGTACTATACGCAATAATGACAAAATGGGTTATGCCCCAATGCCTTAAAACCCTCAAAACCTCTATTTACGATGACAAAATTATGCTAATTATGTTGTCGTGCTACACCAAAACTATAGTAGACTATGTCGGGTTGCTTATTTTTCTTCAAACTACTGCACTTTGCACGTGTCAATCCTATTCTCTGAGTAGTTTCAATATTAACTTATAAACATGAATTATATTTAAAGTAACTCTATTTCATGCATAATTATGATTAAAACACATATTAAATGCAGTTAATACATGGAATTCTACTACCATAGAAACACAACTTGTAGTTTTATTAAAATTTTGAAAAAAAATGTAGCAATGCAATACTCAAATTAATGAAATAAATTTTATTTTTATGATGTAACTTTTTAGAAAAATTATAATGTATAAAATGTTATAGCCATATAAAAATCATAAAAGAAGTCGGTTAGAAATCAACATTCGTAATCACATAAATGTCTATAAAAATAATTAAGTTAGTTAAATTAATAGAAAAATAGAATCAAGTTTTCTTTTTATATATACATACATATATGTACATATACATACATACATACATACATACACACACACACACACATATATATATATAGATATATATATATATATAAAGCATTAATGAGGGACAAGGATATAATTTTACATGGGATTAAGACACTCATTTGCCTTTCAAAAAAACAAGACACTCATCTGAAAGGTCACAAGCCTAAATTTTTTAAATTAATAATTTTATTCTATTTATGCACTTAGTGAGTGTTAGTTTTTGCATCTGAAAGGGGCTCGGGTCCCGACAACAAATGTAGGTAAATTTGAGTGGCATTGAGGTTGTTTTCGGTTCATTGAAGTTGTTATTTTCCTCGATTCTTTTTAACATGTAATTGCAAAGATGCTTGTTTCTTTTTCCTTGTTTATGCTTGTAGGGTTCAAGAACATATGTGGAATCCCAGTAGAAATCCTCAGAGGTGAGTCGATACTTACATATGTTCTATGCATTATTTTGTTTTTTTCCAATTTTATAGTAATTTATTTGGAAGAAAACTATTAGCATGATAAACAATTGATAAATTAGAACTGAAATTAGATACTCTATTTTATAAAACCGAGACAAAAAAAAATCATAGATAAAACCGAACTTTAAATTTTACTTTTAAATTAGAGTTATGTTGGTCCGTTTGAAAAGTGATTCTTTAAATAACTAAGAGCATTCACAGTAAATTACTTATTTATATGTAAGTATGTGCTCTGTATTACACGGGTTGAATATAATAAAATATTATAATAATAAAATTTATTAATATAAAATGATATTCTAAGATATGATTGACTAAAATTATGTATGAGAGAATGAATATAATTAATAAAATAGTGATATCAACTTTTTTAAATTTTGTTTTTAATTTTTTTTCAAAAAAAATAAAAATCTTGTTCTAAAACAAACCTTAAAACATATATTTTTAATATTTCTTATTATATCTGCCAAATTAATTATTTACGTGGCATTTCAAGTTACTTTTTATTAGAGTAGGAAGATAGGAGATTTGTAAGTGGTTGTGAGTTAATTAGAAAAAAAATATTGTTCATCCCTATATTTAAGAGAAACACTGTTCAATCTCTATAATTTTTAATATTTTTGAAATGATTGTTAGTGAAGAAGAGGAAAAGAAAATGATAAAAAAAGTATAAAAAAATATTATTTATTTAAGAAAAGATAAAAATTAATTTTTTTAGTGTAATTTAAAGATGAAGATAGGAAAGTTGGTGTGAATGCTCCAAGGAGTCTTTCAGTTTCAATTATGTATGATTCATTTGTGTTTCAATTACTTGAGAGTTATGTATGATTCATTTGTGTTAACAATTGTTTTTGGATGGATGATTGACTTGTGTTAATTATAAGGTAATAAGAAAAATGAATCTAAGTTCAGCCAGGTTATAATGAGTTATGTCTCATGATATAGGATATGTTATGATTATGTTTGAAAACAAGCTATGGTGACACTTTTCGTATTACTTTGTTCTGCTTATCATTGTATGGAAACAATTACAATAGGTATTACGAGCTATTGGTCTTGCTATCAAATACTTTGTGTATACTAGTGGATAGCCTACTGTGAATTCTTGAAAAAAACACTTAAAAATTAGAAGAATATTATTACGAACAAAACTCATCACCAATTGCGGGGAGTTTCACTATTAATTGTTAATAAGTTTATAATTTTTTTCTATTTACCAAAAAAAATTTAAAATTTTAATATTTTGTTAGCTGTTTTATCTAATAAACAAATTCTAAATGCTAAATTTTGGCGTACAATGTTTCATATGATATCATGCTTTAAGATAAATGATTTTTAAAATTTACTTTCGTGTTTGTTAAAGTTGATTTTTACGATAAGGTCATTTTTTGTGATTTTCAAACATACCGTCCTTTTTTACTTTGTGTTTTGATGTTCAAAACCAAACAACCATTATTTATTTTACAGGTTTTAATAAAAATTACGGATATTCATTATAAAGGTTTATTTAATATTGTTTTGATGTAAATTATTTTGAAACATTTGACTGATTACTAATATAATAATATATAATTCATCAATATCAAATCTTACAAATTTTAATTTATTTATAATGTTAGTTGATTACTAATGTATAGGTTGTCAAACCAAATTTAAAAATTTTGACACTGCTGTTGTAACGTGCAGTATACCCCAAGTAGTAAAATCTTCCTACTCTAATAAAATAGTAACTTCAAGTGTCATGTGACAGCACCACAATCATCTTCACCAAAATATTCTCGCCTCTCTCTCATCTTAAATAACTACTTTAATTACTAATTATTATTTAACATTATTTTTATATTTTATAATTAAAAAAAGAGATCTATTTATTAATATTATTTCTAACTAAAAAAAATTAATATAATATAATAAATTTTCTAAAGCATAAAACTTTTTCAAATATACGAAATATTTAAAGTGGCATTTTTAAAAATCAATTTTTTAAAACCAAAAACAATTAATTTGGCAGATATAAGAAGAAATTTTTAAAATGACATTTTTACAGTTTGTTAGATAAAATATATATTATTATTTTTGAAAAAAATTTAAAAATAAAATTTTAAAAGTTGATATTAATATTTTATTAGTTATAGTTATTTCTCATACGTAATTCGGTCGTATCATATCTTATAATAAAAAAGGGCGTACCCGGTGCATGAAGCTCCCGCTTTGCGCAGGGTCCGGGAGGGCCGGATCGCGAAGCGATCTGATGTACGCAACATTTCCTTGCATAATTTTGTGCAAGAGGCTTTTCCACGGCTAGAACCCATGACCTCAAGGTCACAAAGCAGCAACCGTGTAATATACAAGTTTACTATAACATCATGAATTTTGGATAATTAAAAGTTAATTTGTTTATTCTTGTAAGGGCTAGTTGGCATTTTAGAAACTTATGGATGTTTATGTTGATTCTTTATTTACATTAATTATTTCTTTTATTTAAAAGTTAATAATTTAAACTACTAAATTAAGCATAAAGACATTACTATGGATAATAATAATAATAAAATAATAATAATAATAATAATAATAATAATAATAATAATAATAAACAATAATAATAATAATGATTATAATATTAATAATAGAATAAACAATAAAATTATAACAAAAATATAATGTAATAATAATACATTATTATTAATAATAATAATTTTGTAAAAATTATGAAACTTAGAAATGTTTAAAACTTGGATTAATAAGTCAAGGGGGTTTTTGCCGTTTTAGAAACTTTAAAATGAAGTTTGTTACATAAAATAATAACATATAAACTGCAAGGGCCAAATGTGTACTTTTGTAAATTACAACCCAACCCCCGCCCACTTAAC
Source organism: Flaveria linearis (assembly GCA_024085815.1). Taxonomy (NCBI): domain Eukaryota; kingdom Viridiplantae; phylum Streptophyta; class Magnoliopsida; order Asterales; family Asteraceae; genus Flaveria; species Flaveria linearis. Next base: position 941,736 of record CM044004.1, on the reverse strand, counting down.
CCCGTAAATCCGTCAAAGGAGCCGGCCATGCTCCGGCCGAGCTCTGGCCACCTCCGAATCCACCAAAATGACGATAATAAATCTCCAACCGTTCCAATCGTTTCGTGTATGTGATTCGAACACTATTATGAGCCTTAAACGCCTTTAAAATATGGTATGAACCTATATGAAATGGGTAACCGTCGTCTTAATCATAGAGCCGTTCAACAATTAAACACTAATAATAATCCAATTGATTGAACTTACACGATCGTCTAACTATACCTAAACTATTACCAATCTCAATTTCACCTGAAACTAATCCAGTCATCATATTCCATTGTCCACACTTCGTCACGACCTGAAACCTATTCGAAGTCCCCATTCCGAGCTTTCTAATCTACAATGATGGGGGCTTTTTATTATCGAGGTTACTGGAAGCTTTCTGCAAAGTGAATTCGAGTATCAACATCATTTGCTATCCGAATCATTCACGACTTGGTCGCGGTTTAGTCTTCATTGGTCATCATTAATCCGTCTCTAATTTGGGTAATTAAACCATGTAAATGCTCGATTTCATGTGGGGAACAAAAGCCCTATGTTGATTTCACTATCAACAATGAAATGGGTTCAATTGGATCGATGTTGATTCTAGGGTTTATCTAGAATTGAGGATTTCTGAAAACTTTTTTTAGATTTAAAATCCACTTATACCGCGGTTGTAAGCCTTAGTTCCCGGTTAAGTCACTACATGTCAACTTGGAGTCCCGGGTCAAACCCGGGCACCCTCATTATTTTTAAAAGCTTTTCAGCCCTTAAAATAATATATAATTTCTCAAAAATTAAAAGTTAGTTTTATAAACTTTGTTTATTTTAAAGGTTATCCAATTATTTTTGAAAATTTATTTCTTTAAACCTTAACATTTTTATGTACAATGTTATAAATAGTTATTTTTATAAAAATAGACTTAAAACAATAATTTAAATCATTAAATTATTAGTGGGCACTAATTATTTAATTAAAAATTAATCATAATAACTGTAGAAAATATAATATTTTATAATTTCACAAATTATTTGCAAATGTTTTTTTTATAAATGTACTTTAACTAATGGTTTAGACTAATAAATTATCATGGTCAATACGTTATTATAATGTTTTATTTCAAAAGATTATAGAGTTTTATTTGCATTTAATATTATTACTTATTATGCCTAATCATTTGTCTATATTAAAAACACTTAAAAAGTGTAATTTTTTTCATTGAATTAGAATATATAAATATAAATTTATATACTTGTCAAAACCCCTCAATTCCCTTTGAAACCCTAGTTCTCGTTAGAACTTTAATCTTATTATTTACCTTAATCTTGTAATTTATATGTTTAGGTGTACGTTGGATATCGTTTCCTTTTAATAATCTTATAATACACACATCAAGTGTGTTTTCCATGTGAGTATTTCTATACCCCTTTTATTATTTTTACACTTTGGGGTGAAACATGTTCATTATACATTGCACTTGTAAACACGTTTGATTCTTGCAAACTTGGCATTTCACCTGTATGTTGTGGTTAGTTGACCTTGTAGCTACCATGTAACGTCGAATATATGTACAGCATTAAACTATTGCTAGCCTGGCGACGTCATAGATCTATGGGCCTGACAAGCCTGCTTGGTTGATCCAAGTACACTTAGCTAATCGTATATACTTGTAAACGTTTGAGACTTGTAAACTTTATCAAGGTTTGATTGTGCATCTGTCTACATCCCTAGTTATTTGTTCTCTAACTTACAACATGAATTGCCATCTTTTATATACTTATGTATTGAAAACTATGGAATCTTACCAATATTATTGATGACCTTTATTTTTAACATGTTTAGAAAATATTCAAGTATGATTACTACTCTTGAAGCTTATCACATCTAGGATTAGCCTAGAGAATAAATGGATGAACTTTCACATTTAACTTTTATACATGATGTTATCTTGTTTGCACTTATGCTTGTAATGTTGCAATTGAAACTTATAATTAATATAATTGGATTAATAATAGCTTATGTGGTTGTGAACGATCTTAACTCTCACACCTCGACGTTCCACCGTCAAGGTTGGGTGTGACATTTACTAAAGCCTAGTATAATATGTTAGTTTTTTTTCTATTTTTTGTACAACAATTTTTCTACTCTAATAAAATAATATAATTGGATTTAATAATAGCGTTATGTGGTTGTGAACGATCTTAACTCTCACACCTCGACGTTTCCACCGTCAAGGTTGGGGTGTGACATTTACTAAAGCTAGTATAATATGTTAGTTTTTTTTCTATTTTTTGTACAAAATTTTTCTACTCTAATAAAAGAAAAACTCGGGATGACACTTGATAGTATCACATTACTTCTCACCAAAATTTTCCTCCTCTCTCTTCTATTAAATAATTATCTTAATTACTAATAATATAATTTAACATTTTATTGATTAAAAATAGTTTTTTATAAATTAAGAAAAAGATTTTTATTAATGTTATTTCTAAATAAATATTTTTTATATATATGTTTTTCTAAACATCAAAATTTTAAAAATACGATATATTACAAATTGGTGTTTTTAAAAGTAAATTATTTAAAGACCAAAATAATTGAATTTATGAGTTATTATAAGGAAATTTAAAAATAATATTTTTATACGGTTTGTTTTATAACAAAAATGTTTGTTTTTTTAAATTAGAAACAAAATTTTAAAAAGTTGATATCATTATTTTATTACTTATACTATTTACTTATACGTAATTTCAGTAATATCATATTTTGAAGTATTGTCTCTATTTCATAAATATTATATAACTATTTATTTATTTAACACGTATAATACATTGATTTTTAAGGGTTAGGTTATACAACACCCATTTATGTTATTGAGACACTCTATTGTCTATATCTCTCTCCATGTATCTATATAGAAAGAGATAAAAAGGTGAAAATAAATTGGGTGTATCTATCTATTATAATAAAAGAGTAATCTGGTATGACATGTGTCAGCATAATAATTCTTCTCACCAAATTTTCCCACATATCTCTCCTATTAAAAATACCTTAATTATTAATAATAAATTAAAAAAGAATTTTTATTAATGTTATTTCTAAATAAACAATTTTTTATGAATATATTTTTTTCCTTATATTGAACTTTTTTAAAATACCATATTTTTAAAATTAGTGTTTTTAAAAAGTAATTATTGAAATACCAAAAAGAATTAATTTAGGAGTTATGATATGAAAATTTTAAAAAATAATATTTTTATACGGGTATGTTTTAGAACAAATATTATTTTTTTTAAAAAAATTAAAAACAAGTTATAAAAAATTGATATAACTGTTTTATTACTTATAGTACTTATACGTAATTTCAGTCATATCATATTTTGAAATATCATTTTATTTTTTATAAATTTTATTATATTAATATTTCATTTATTTAACTCGTGTAATACACCGGTTTTCTAAAGCTTGTATTTTATATTTAGATGGAGTATATACATGGAGAGAGATGTATAGATTTAGAATTTAGAAAGAGGTTCGAGGCTGTGCACTGTCAGATCTACAAATTCTCTCTCTCTCTCTCTCTCTCTCTCTCTCTCTCTCTCTCTCTCTCTCTCTCTCTCTCACACCCACACAAAGATTCACCTTCCTCTTTCTTGTCTTCAACCCCCTACCTCTTCATCTTATTATTGTTCTCCCGGTACGTTTTCTGAAATTTCTTTTTCTAGTTACATATGTTTGTGATGCCCAACCTTTCAACTTTTTCTGAGTTTCGGATTGATACATAAATATTTCATAATAGATAGATATATTACCCAAATCTCTGATCCCAGAGTTTTATTTTCTTTTAAAAACAAATTAATTGTTCTCTCACACACGCTTATACACTCTAAGAACTGTATATACAGGAACGAATTCCATCAGGATCTTCAAGAGGGTTCTCTTGGATTTTGATTTTAATGGGTTTTCTCCTGGTTTCAAATTGGTTATGATTTGGGTTATTTTCTGAAGTTTATTTGCTATTTAGGAATTTTATGCCTCTGCAAAACTGAAGATTTTAATTTACGGTTCTTTTTCTTTTTTAATGTTTTCCCCACATTTATGCTCCGTTTTGTCTGGTCTTCCACTTTCCCAGAATTTGATGACTTTTGATGTTTATGTTCATATCTTTCTCTGTGTCTATGCGTTTTAGACTTTAGTTGTTAAGATGCTTCTTTATTGAAGAACTCTGAGCTTCAAAGTTCAACCTTTGATCAGTTGGCATTTGAAAAAAAAAAGGTTTTCCCTTTATAGAAATGAGATCTGCTTTGATATCTCATCATACCTTAATTATAACGGCAATAATAATACTACCGAATTATTAGACCAAAAATTAATGATTAATAATTACAACAATTTCAATGTAAAAACTTACATGTTTTTGTGTAAATCTCCTTTATCAGTGTCATGATTTTTTATATCTACAACTTGTCCTTATTACTCAAAGTGCAAAATTTCCATGTTTCTTGTCTGCCTTTTATATTCCACAACGATCTTGTTCTCTTTTGACTTCAAAGTCAATCTTGTAATTTGACTAGTAACCATCGAAATCTTGTGTTTAAAATTTTAATATATATGGGTTTCTCCATGCTCAAGATAATCCTCACAGGCTAAAACTAAAAGACATGGGTATGAAATTGTAGAGGAAAAGTTGGTTTGTTTTGACTAATGATTAAAGTCAAAGTATGATAAGTTTGCTTTGATGTGTGCAGTTGATTGGAGATTATGGAGGGTGATGCATATCCAGGGATGGGAAATGTTGGGTGCAGTTAGATGGGAAAGCGATGCAGACATTTCAAAAGAGTTTGTTCAAGTTCAAAGCATATTGGATCAAACAGAGTGTTGATCAGTGAGATTAATCAGAATCACGAGTCAAAGATTCCAGATAATCTCAGTAGAATGTGGGGCTGATTAGAGAACTGAACAACAATATAAAAAGTGGTCGATCTATACTCTGATCTTTCATCTAATTTCTCAAAATCCATGGATGTTCATTCATCTGAAGGGGATTCAAATTCAAGATTAGATGCCAAGAAGAGGAATAGGCCTGTTTAGTTAAGATAAAATTAGCCAATTTCACATTCAAAGTAGTTCATTGTTCTTGATTCTTACCCTTTGAAGCTGCTTAATTTGAAGGCTTTTTTTTTTTCTAATATAATTTGGTGTTTTGAATTTTTGAGTATTTGGTTGATCTTTTACTTTGGGGGAGAAAGTTTTGTTCTTTTTTGATGATTTGTAGGTGAAAAATGGAGCACAGAAACAAAACCATCTGCAAAGATTCCCTTAACCACAAATCGGAAGCAAGATAAAAAGCAGCTTTTTAGTCCCCAATCACACACCACCACCCATCTCATTATTATTATATTATTATTAAAAGCCATCAACTTTCCGCTTTTCTTGAGTTCTTGTTTGTTTGTTTTTTTAATGTGTAATCAGCTCAATCTTTTAATCTTGTGACGTTATGATTGCCCTTCATAGATGTTATTGGTGTAAGTTTTCACAAATACAAGATTAACTGGTGTTTTAAAGTAAACGGTTACTGTTAATGCGGAGGAGACGAAGTCGACGGATGAACCTAAAATTAGGCTACTGTACAAAAGTCTGTAAAATGTTCATGTATTTTACTCGAGTGAGTTGCAATATTGACATTATCATTCATATAGGTTCAAATATATAATTACGATATAAGATTATACAAGAAAACTTTTGAGCTAAGAATATATTCTAAAAATATTCTTAGTTTGATACTATTAATTTTGGTTGTCAAAGCCATTTAATCACAAGTTAACTTAAAATTTAATTTAATCAAATTTATGATAGCATATCAAAGATATTTAGGGGTGCTAAATGTGTTGCAGTTGTATGTTAGTGGGTTAAACCCAAAGATTGACATGAACTGAAAATCACGTGAAGTGAAATGCGACATGAGTTTTCACAGATTGATATAAACATGACTTGTTTGATCCAAAAATTCGACTCTATTTTATTTTTTATATTTTAATACTCTTAGGTTACAAATTTAAAAGAAAGATACAAACGCTTGTAAATTATAAATAGACATATTAATTTACATGTTTGTTGTGAATAACTATTAAACATGATACTCATGCCTCTTTATATCTTTTAAATCTAGTAAAATAGTTATTAAAACATGTAGTTAGGATATTTCACACACTCTATAACGATGATTTGTCGTCAGAGAATCCCTTAAAAATATGTTGAGATAGGATTCATTTGTTGTAGTGAGCTCAAAGTTATTTTTCATTAACTAATGTATTATTACACTTGAAAGCATTTAGATTATAGTCTATGTATTTTAAATATTTTTAACTGCATAATAGGCCAATAATATTTGAAATAGTGGTTTAAGCGGGGGATGACAAGCTTGCTTCTATCATGTCAATTTAAAAAAACATAAAATCTGAATGAATATCTTGGGTTAAAGTTTAAACATTGATTGAAAAAGTTATATAAAATTTAAAAGAAAGATATAATTAATATGAGTGTTATAAAATCTAGAAAGAAAAGAAGAAAAAAAAAAGATTCCTTGGCAGGCTAAAAATAGAATTGTCCAACTTCAAGGCCTACGTCAACCACACAAGTACACAAAAAAGGGTCGGTACACTATAAAATCAGCAGAGCATAGCTTAGCTGATAATGTGATTCGTAATACATATTCCGTTCTTGAGAAAATAGAAAAAAAATACATAAAAGAATCTAAACATTTTAGAATCAAGAGTAAATTGCTATTTTCATCCATGTGGTTTGGTGAAAATTGTCACTTTTAATCCATAGTTTGTTTTTTTCGCATCTGGGTCCCTGTGGTTTACAAATCTTGTCGTATTCATCCAGTCTGTTAACTCCATCCAAAATTTACGTTAAATGAGGGTATATTGGTCATTTTCATATATGTTTTTTATTTTTTTAACCTGATTTAATATATACTCTTTAAATACATTGCTATTTTAGTCCCTGTGGTTTGAGCGTATTTGCCAATTTACTTCAAAAATAACCACCACACCACTACCCGTCACCAGAACCACCGAACCCCACCACCGCCCCATCACAAAGCTACCCAACACCACACCAGAGCGCCCACCACCACCACGCACATTGGTCGTCGGTACCATGTAACCCCTAAAAATCGACAATCAAATATTGGACTTGTAACATACTACTTCGAAATGCATATCAAACCCTACTAATACCTCTACAATACCGTTTTCAAGGGTTCCATATACGTTTCGAATGGGTTTGTTATAAGTTCGAGATTAACGTTTGTTTCTAGGGTCTACATGGTGGTGGTGATCTAGTGTGTGATGGCGGAGATCTAATGTGTGGTGGTGAGATCTAATGTGTAGTGGTGGTGCCCGTCTGGTGTGGTGTTGGTGTTTTATGATGGGTGGTGGTGATAATTTGGTGGTTCTGATGGAGTGGTGGTGGTTTTGCGGCGTGGTGGTGGTGTGGTGTGTAAATACGAGGTCCAACTCTAGATGGTTCCGGTCTTGTTGAACTTCGATTACCGATGCTCTCCGAAGCTTCACACCTACGCACAATAAAAACCACCAGTTAAGGCGTTCCAAGGGGAAATATCCCTGGAACGCCCTCCTCGGCGAGAGTAAGTATTGGTGGAATAGAAATATGTGATAGGGATAATTAAGGGGAGCTTTTGTGTGTATTCTTTTGTGAGGATCTCGATCCTCCTTACCTAGTATTTATAGTGTTTGCCTGCTGGAATCGTGTGCTGATTTACAGGGATTATTTCCCGACAAATCCATTACCTTTTATATTCTCCGACCGTTACTGAATTATCAGTTATGATTGGGGTGATTCCGATGTATTAAATGTGGGGCACATGTCCTGCTGGCTTACCCGTTCCGCCTACATGGGCCGAGCTTTCGGGTTCGGGTACCCGGTCTTGTGTGGGTTATTTGACCCTACTCTACATGGTGTTCCATCACGGGTGGTGGTAATGGTGTTTTTATGCCAAGGTGGTGGGATTTTTGGACTGAATTGGCAAACATTTCCAAACCCAGGGACTAAAATAGCATTTATTTAAAGGGGATATATTAAATGGAGTTTAAAAAAAGAAAAACAATAAACATATATGTAAAATGACCAATATACCCTTCATTTAACGGAGAATGTTGGATGGAGTTAACGAACTGGATGAATATAACAAGATTTGTAAACCACAGGGACCCAGATGCGAAAAAATAACTATTGGATGAAAGGCAATTTAACCAAACCGTAGGGACGAAATGATAATTTACTCTAGAATCAATTGTATGAACGTTGTTTTTCTTGTGAAAGAAGCATCTACTCCAAATTGTTTCTAATTCCTACATGTATCACCAAAATTTACATTAATTTTTTTCTTGACCGGGAATTTAGATTTGTATCACTTATATTAATTATGTAAACGTAAAGGAATGAACAAAATGTACTTTTATGCTTGCCTGGTTAATTAAAAGGATCAATTAACTATTAAACTAATGAATATGTAAAATCATACTCAATTTAAAAGTTTTAACTAAGACTATACGTAGTGAGTATTTTGAGGGCTGCAAAGATATACATAACTATAAGTGATGTGATAAACACATTACAAGCTAATTAAAAAAGCTTTAAATATTAGTTAACCACTACAGTTATTATAAAAAAGAGTTTTAGTGAAATGATTTTTATATACATAATTTAGATGACATGTTCCTAACTAAATAACGATAGACATGGTCTAAGATAATACGTAGTGGGTATTTTCCATTTGATGTTAGATTCGTAACAATATGCTACTTGTGAAAATTTGTATCATAATAGTGTTAGGTCAAATTATGTAAATGATTAACATTGCCAGATAAACATTTACATTATTTTAATATCTTGAATAATATAACTTGTATCAAATGTTGTACCATTTTAATACTTGAATGTACAAGTAAGCCAAAATAGAAGTGGTAGATATGAACATAACATGTGAGCAGGAACTTGCTTTCCACCAACTTATTACATTGATTCAATTATTGAGTTTTGTGATTAGAGTCATATATAGGGTTACAATAGAATTAGGTACCTCGCTGCACATCCACTTCACTTATTTCTTTTTTTAATTCATTGCCCATGCTTCCATTATCACTAAAGACATTAAATTTATTCAATCTCACATTTTTAAACAAATCGTACATTTATTTAACTGAATCAGCACATACAACACGATTAGACCGAAGAGTTTTATATTTGGTTTTCAAAATCAATAACATTAATATGATCAGATGTGACTAATCATTTGAGGGTTAAAGCGAAGTAAAAATCTAGTACATTTTATATAAAGTATATATATTTTTGTCTTACGATTCTAGGTCCTAACGTTGGGTTTGATGGTATGTTAATTAGGTTTTTTCTATCGAAACTTTTCTGATATTGTTATCAGATTCATAACAAATAACATAGCGGATAATAAATTAAATATCAAAGTGACCCGACATATTCGGGTTACAAATCATGCAAATACAATGTAATAATTATAAACATATGAGATGATTATACCTTGTGGTTATAAATAACAGTTGAGACACCAAGTTTTCAACGAATCAGGTGCTAGAACACGGAACACTCGAACCGAACTTGCAGGGAAGAAGGGTGCAGCAATAATGGTGCTTGGGTGAATCACGACCGCATGGCAACACAACAGCACAAGACAATGGTTGTTTTGCTTAGGGTGCTTGATGCAATCGAGAGGCAAAGTTTGGAGTCTTGACTTTGTTGCTTGGGAAAGTGATCGAGAGGAGAAGATCGTCCTCTTGTTTTTCTCGCAGCTCATGGAGGATTGTTAGTGATTAGGGTTTCATCCCTAATCATCTATTAATATTAATTAATCCTAAATGCGGGCCCTGAGCCTAATGAAATTAATCTTTAGCTTGCAATTAGATTGAAACCAAAACACTAACATTTAACACTTAAACTTTTTAATTAAAGAATTTATAACTATTAAAATTATCAAAACCTGATATTTTTATAAATGTCAGTGATCAAATCGAGTGGGCTTTAACGTTAGGTACTGAAGGTGTAACTTTAGTGGGCCATAGCTCGATGACGTCACATAAACGACCCGTACACATTAAATTCAACGAACTTTCACTTTGAATGGTATTCAATTAAATCTTAACATAGACAGCAGTGGCACTCTAGCTGCACAACTACCCCAAAACGATATGACACTTTAAAGTCTGAACCAAATATCTTGATCTAGTAACACCTTACTATAATAAAAAATAGAGATATGGTATTCATAGTCATTGATCTTTGATGTAAAAACATCAATTGAGTCATTGAGATTATCCTCATATGGAGCTCAGTCATTGTTGTTCTCGGTCTAGATTCAAATTGGTACAATCAAACACACAGTTAGTTTGGTGAGGCCTCATATTTCACCAGCTTGAATCAACGAGGACGCCACTGTCACCCTCAATTCCACAAACAGGGTTTTACCGGTTAGGCGTGTGACATACCAGGATCTCAGACACGGTCATATCAACGCACTATATGAATTTAAAAATACATGTTTGACTTAAATCAGAGTAACGTAAATAAAAATAAATAACAGTGCGGAAGCGAATAAAATGTAAACAATACTGAAAGTCTGGAATGCTAAGTTAAAACAGGTCTAATGCAAAATAAACTGGATCTGATAAATGCATGTCCTGAGTGCGTTCCTTAATCGTGCATCATGAGATTAAGTGTTCCTTTTACCTGAGAAAACATGCTAAAGTGTGTCAACATAAAGTTGGTGAGCTCACAGGTTTTATCATAGATAAATGTTGTAACTGTTCGAATGTTTGTAACTGTTCGAGATGTTTGTAACTGTTTAATGGTATAGTAATTACAGCATATCGATAGGTAGCTAGCCTATAACAATTTACTTAGCGTTTCGAACCGAAGCTGACTGTTTGTTGTTCGTATGTTTGTTGCCTTCCCGTCACGTCTCACCAGACAGTGGACAAATGTTAGGTCAATATGCACCCTTTGACCTCCAATCAAACTAGCGCGACTAGCCCGGGGCGGGGTTTGTCAAACCCAGTAGTACTACTCAGAATTACCTCGCTACATTTACTAACGTTTCGAGAATGTAAGGACTTTCAAGTATGTTTGCACTAACGTAACAACGATATCAATAATACTAAAAACCATTTATAAAATATGTTTGCATGTTTTCTCCCCCAAAAGAAAAAATAAAATAGGGGCTGTGAAGACTCACCTTGTTTGCACCAAATGCAAAAACACCCTAACACAACAAGCATAAAACTCAATGTTCATGAAACCACATTACATAAAAGTGCTCTTTATCTATATGACATATATATATAACTCTAGTACATATGCTATGTTTATATGAATAAACACACTACTTCCACTTGCAAGCTGGAACACATTCATGCATAATATAAACAAAAGTCATATATATATATAGAATATATAATATATATATATATATATATTATATATATACCTATGTACTCAAATAGAGATTGCAAGATGCAACCATCTTTAATTAAATCCACTGCAATCCCACTCCCAAAAACATGCATCGATACACACATATTTAATTAATTCATGGCACCACTTAAACAGCAATTACATTTAAATAAACCTCAATTATACAACACACACCCCAACCACGGTTCACACATACACATGCACACCAACAACAACAACACCACCACGACAAAACATATAAAAACTAATGAAGACAATCACAACCATGTGCTTGCACATGAAATCGCAGAACCCACACACACTCTGCTCACATATACTTTTATGTATACAATTATATATATGAACATACATCCATATACAACCACACACAATTATATATTGATACACACATTCAAATATATAATCCACGGTTACCTTCACACATATACAAACTATATATAATTATCTACACACATACATTCAAATCGCAGAAAGCAAAACAACCACATAACATACCTACATATCTACGCAGAATACATACATATCTCAGCAGAATATTATTCACAGCCCCCCCGTACAACCATCAACCCCAATCATAACCGAAACCGACCAACGTAACGTACCTTCATTCGAATACACAAAATAAAGGGACAGGTTAATCAAACGAGGGGATACGGTCGACGCAGGAGGTTATTGATTGATGACCGGAACTATCGAAAGCAACGACGGTCACGGACGGGTATCAATCCACGGACTCGTAAGCGAGGATGATGATGCTTGCAAGATGTCTCGCAGTCGCGGGTGATAGAAAACCGCCGAAGATGGGTTCTGCCGGCTTCAATGGTGGCTTCGGATTCGAGCGACAGTAGGGAGAGTTTTTTTAGGATTGGGTTGCTTCGGTGATGTTGAAGAAGGCCGAGAGGGAGTGGAGTTGGTTATAGTGGGGGTGTTGTTGGGTGATGATAATCCAAATTTATAAATATATGGAGTTGGTTGTTTTGATTTAATTATAAATATATACTAATAATAATTAAGACTATGACTAATAATAATGTCAAATAACATTGACAAATAGCAATGATAACATAAACATCGGAACGGTGTTAACCTGAAATATACGGGTTGTCACATCATCCCCTTGTTGAAGGAATTTTCGGTCCCGAAAATTGAAACATCAGGTTAACGCAGAACATCAGGTTTCAATAGCAGTACAGAAGAGTAGTAAAAAGTTTTCTCAAGGTCGGGTTTTGGAATTTCTAAAACAAAATCAAAATAAAGAAAACGTAGGGTTTTGAGGTTTTCGCAAGAGTTGTGACATCATCCCCTTGTGAAGGAATTTTCGCCTTGAAAATTAGAAACTAGGGTTAACAAACGAGTTATGAGCAAACTGGTTAGTTATCCGACATAGACACGCTAGGTTTTCTGACAGTTTCTTAAGAAATAGTGTCTGATCGTTGAATAGGTGGGTTTCTTCTTCATCGATCTTCGCGTTCCCAGGTAAAATCTGGTCCACGCTTTGAGTTCCATCGGACTTTGACAATAGGGATACGACTGTGTTGAGTGTCTTGACCTCCGGTTCCATAACTTCCACTGGTTCCTCGATTGAACGTAGTTGTCGTCAACATGTATCTCGTCTAACGGAACGATGAGAGTCTCATATGCAAGGCATTTCCTCAGGTGAAACATGAAACATCGTGTACTCCACTGAGTTCTTCTGGTAGGTTTAGCGATAGGCTACAGGGCCAACCGTTTGACAATCTCAAACGGTCCACGTATCTAGGGTTAGTTTCCACGTTTGCCGAAACGAATTACACATTCCAAGGTGACACTTTCAAAGTACCTTGTCACCGATTTTAATTTACAACGATCAACGACGCTTATCAGCGTAACTCTTCTGTCGGTCACGTGCTGTACCATGCGGTTTACAAATTTGCACGATCTTCTCAGTTGTCTCGTGCACAAGTTCAGGACCGGTAAGTTGACTTTCTCCAACTTCCGTCTAGAAAATAGGTGACCGGCACTTACGCCCATACAGTGCCTCAAATGTAGCATTTGATCGACGTGTGATAGCTATTATTGTATGAAAATCAAACTAACGGTAAAGTGAGTTTCCCAACTGCTGCCAAAATCAATCAGGCAAGCGAGTAACGGTTTACAAAGTTTGGATCGTACGCTCACTCTGGTCGTTAGTCTAGGGATGATATGTAGTGCTCATATCACCGTGTTCCCAATGATCATTGTAAAGATTGCCAGAAGTGTGAAGTGAATCGAGCGTCACGATCGGAGATGATAGAAATTGGCACACCGTGCCGAGAGACTATTTCCCTTAGGTAGATACGAGTCAACTTCTCTATTCGGTCAGTCTCCCTAATTGTAGGAAGTGTGAGGATTTCGTCAAATGATCTACAATTACCCAAATGGTATCGCATCCACTGGGAGTCCGAGGCAGTTTCGTGATAAAGTCCATAGATATCTGCCCCACTCCATACTGGAATTTCTGGTGTTGAAGTAAACCAGATGGTCGTTGATACTCCACCTTACCTTAGAACAGGTAAGCATATGCTTACGTAAGTGGCAATGTCAGCTTTCATGTTTGGCCACCAGAAGGACTTTTAGATCGTGATACATCTTGTCTGAACCCGGATGAATAGAGTACCGTGACTTGTGAGCTTCGTCCATTACCAACTCTTGTAGGTCTCCATACAAAGAACCCATATTGTTCCATGAAGTAAGGGATCCATCAGATTTGATTTCCAGTTTTCTCTTGCCTCGTAGTGATTCGGCTTTCTCGTTCTCATCTTTCAATGCCTCCCGTTGAGCACTATCGTATATGATCAGGTAAACCAGTATGAATAGTGAGTTGTAATGCTCGAACTCGTTTCGGCTTAGGTTACCAACTCTTGTAGGTCCATACAAAGGAACCCATATTCGTTTCGTGTGGCCATCAGTAAGGGATTCCAGATTTGATTCCAGTTCTTCTTGCCTCGTAGTGATTCGGCTTTCTCGTTCTCATCTTTCAATGCCTCCCGTTGAGCACTATGTATCTGATCAGGTAAAACCAGTATGAATAGTGAGTTGTAATGCTCGAACTCGTTTCGGCTTAGGTGTCTCCATTCAGGTTAAGGCATCATCTACTACATTAGCCTTGCCTGGATGGTATTTGATCATACAATCATAATCGTTTAACAACTCGACCCATCGACGTTGTCTCATGTTCAATTCCTTCTGTTCGAAGATATGCTGAAGACTCTTGTGATCGGTATAAATGGTGCACTTGGTACCGTACAACTAATGTCTCCATATCTTGAGAGCAAACACAACGGCTCCCAACTCTAAGTCATGTGTCGTGTAGTTCTTCTCGTGAACCTTTAGTTGTCGGGAAGCATATGCGATCACCTTCTCCGCGTTGCATTAGCACACAACCGAGACCTTGAATAGAAGCATCACAATACACTACAAAATCCTCTGTTCCCTCGGGTAGGGATAATACTGGTGCCGTGCAAAGTTTCTGTTTTAAGAACTGGAATGCTGATTCCTGCTTGTCACCCCAACTGTACGCAGTGCCTTTTTGAGTCAACGTTGTAAGCGGTTGAACCTTCGAAAACCCTTCGATAAATCGTCGGTAATATCCAGCCAATCCAAGAAATTGTCGTACCTCCGTCGAGTCTTTTGCGTAGCCCAATTCTTGATAGCTTCTATCTTTGCCGGGTCAACATGTATACCCTTCTCATTGACTACATGACCCAAAAATTAGAGTTCCCAAATCCAGAAGTCACACTTCGAGAATTTGGCGTATAGCTGTTCTTGTTTAAGTAATTCCAAGATCAGTTGAAGGTGTTTCTCGTGCTCTTCCTTGTTCCTTGAATAATCAGAATATCATCGATGAAAACGATAACAAACTTGTCCAAGTAGGGTTTGCACACTCGATTCATGAGATCCATGAAAACTGCTGGTGCATTAGTCAGACCAAATGGCATTACCAGAACTCATAGTGACTGTATCGAGTTCTGAATGCCGTCTTTGATATGTCCTCCTCTCGGACTCTTAGTTGATGATATCCTGATCTTAAATTTACCTTCGAATAGAAGCTTGACCCTTGAAGTTGATCAAACAGATCGTCAATGCGAGGTAGGGGATAACGGTTCTTAACCGTCACTTTGTTCAGTTCACGGTAATCAATACACATGCGAAAATTCCATCCTTTTTCTTGACAAACATGACTGGAGCTCCCACGGTGATGAGCTAGATCTGATTAATCCTTTATCCAAGAGCTCTTGCAGTTGTGTAGACAGCTCTTGCAGTTCATTTGGATCTAATCTGTAAGGTGCTCTCGCGATAGGTGCGGCTCAAGGTACCAAATCAATCTGGAACTCGACTTGGCGATGTGGTGGGAGACCAGGTAGGTCTTCAGGGAAAACCCCAGGATAATCACGTACAACAGGGATATCTTCAATATTCTTTTCCCTCGGTTTCTTTTTTTCTCGGTGCAAGGAAAGCTGTATGACCTTACGTAAGCACTTCTGGGCTTTCATGTAGGAGATGATTCCAGAGATTGTACCACTCTTCTCGCGATGAACTGACAAAACTTCACACACTAGGAAGTGGCACACGAATGATTTTCTCACAACAGATGATCTCAGCTTGGTTCTTAGAGAACCAGTTCATACCAACAACCACATCAAAGCTACCATGGGTAATAGGAATCAGATTTATATCGAACGAATGTCTAAAACCCTAGATTACGACTGCCAAGCACATGGGTGGCGGTTATAGCTCTACCATCGGTTACTTCTATGGTATTTCTGGAACTTAAACTGGTAAGAACTACCTCTAGATCGGTTACTTCTATGGTATATTCTGGAACTTAAACTGGTAAGAACTACCTCTAGCAGTCCACTCAAGTTACTGGGTATGAAACTTCCATCGTCACGCGAATGAGATAATACTAAAACAGAACTACCATTTCTACCGGTTTCCAATCTTCTTAAGCCTTGGACGGTTTCTCTTTAAATGCATAAGTTGCCTATACTCCTAGCATCCTTTCAGTGCTTCTTGGGTTGATATAATTGGCCTAGATGTTCACATTACGGTTCTTAAAGGTATGACCAAATTTCCCCACAACGCTCTCAAATGTTCTTCTTGTACAACCCATGGCGATTATAGTTGCACTTGTTACTTATAATAGAAAGGCGGAGATGTAATGAACGTGGTCGTCATAATATCTTGCTATTTGGTCCTACGCCAACGTAGTCAGCCAGAAAAATCCAATTGGATTCAGAGAGACAAACAAATATAACGTACGCTTAAACATGATAGATATCAAATGAAATGAATGTTGGAATGCTCAAATTACCAAGACTCCAAGTCTTAATATCAATCCAATGAACAAAGTCTACATGCGTAGAGAGTATCACCACTCTATTGCAACTTTTGAAGATCTGTCACATTGTAGGTGGATAGTTTTGCACGATCACTGAAAAGATAGAAAGGGTAGTCCTCATAGAGACTAGGACTAATGCCATAAAGGTAGACGAGAAATTTCATGCGAGTAGGAATGAAGGATTTTTTCCATATCAATAGTGAGGTTTTATGAGAATCGAGACCTCATGTCCCAAGTATAGAAATGAAAATTTGTACTGATTATAACCGTTATCACCAATAGAGTTGCCAGAATTCTCATGCATGACAAATTACAATTACGTGTGCACCCGTGATTCTAATTGCTTTGCATGATCACCCATGGTTCCTCCCATTCGAGATAGCATGCCTGTCAAGTACCGAGTGTTATCAATATAGAGGTATCAAAGATATATTTATTATACCAGGGGTCAAATAACTAAGGTTGTACAAGGATTCGGTTAAGATAACAACGGGGAATCAAGACAATCTGGCCTTTTCCCTTTGAAGCTCTAAGCGTCTACATGTCTAAGTCTGATCCTCTGATAGACTTCAAATCCCTTGGTTGTCCCACGTTTACTGTTCACTAGTGAAGATGATAGGGCATGTTGGAAGTAGAAACAAGTACAATAGAGTTGGAAAAGTAATGTGCGTTGTTCTCCTTGTTCATCATCGTTAGGTTTGTCGTGTGTGTTAGAAAAAAGTTTTTCATGTTCCAAAGTGGTAATGTTAGGTTCAAGTCGTCGTTGCTTCAACTCCAGGAGTGAAACAAGTGTAGATGTTGGAAGTAAACGAGCGGGACTCTCCGCCGCCTCTGTTAGTCTAGGATGATACAGGTGAAATGGATAGTGCTGATAATGTTTGATTGTTCACACTACAAATAAAATGACATATAGTGGAATAAATGCTTAGTGGCTTTAGTTTTTGTGCCACTAAATTTTTGTTTTAGTGGCACTTTTCATATGCATATTTTTTGACATGTACTCATCCTTCTATTCTAACCTTACACATTGCAGTTGACCATCAATCCCCCAAATCCCACCACCCATCGACCCTCAAATCCCCCAAATCCCAAATCCCACCACTGATCGCCGCCCTCCTCCTTACAACCACCACCGATCGACCAACCGCTCACCACCACTGCTCAATCGATCGACCGCCCACCACCACCGCTCAATCGATCGACCGCCCACCCCCATCGCTCAATCGATCGACCGCCCACCACCACCGCTCAATCGATCGACCGCCCAACACCACCTCCACGCAGTCGACGCCATCTGAGGTTTCAAGCAGAGGTAACAGAGACACGTTTTCTACGTGTTTTAGTGACAGAAACGACGGAGTTGCTGACGTTATTTTGTGAATTGTCTTCTAAACACTGTTCATGAATTAGGGTTTTCAACATTTTCAATATTTTCTATATTGTTTATATCGGTGATTCTTCTAATCTGTTCGTGACTATAAGTTATTTTTGTTGATTAATGGCAAACAGTTGAGGCATCGACCAATGCGGTGGCGGATCAACAGATGCCAGTGTATAACCTTCCGACGAAGATACTCTGCCTTGTTGTTAACATTCAGTTGAGGGTACGATTGTTAAACAATTTAAAATTTATGTTGATTTGTGTGTATGTTATTGGTTTAATTGTTTTGTTATGGATGGTTCGTGTAGGCAGAACTGGATACAGATCAGGTCTTTGCACAGATCACTCTAATGCCTGAACAGAATGTGTGTATTGTGAACTTGATGTTTTCAGTTACTACGCTTATCTAGGGTTTAGATCGTTCTTGACTGTTTTATGAACATTTTTTGATGACAGCAAGATGAAAATGCAGTTAAGAATGAGCCAGCATGGTCATGAAGTTTGCCTAATACATGGTCATGAATCAGGTTGTAATTGCTGTGAGTAATGTAATATTCTTTGATGTTCTTTGGTTATATAAATGTATGTGTGTGTGCATGTGTGGTAAGTCATTGTATACATTTTAACATTATTATTAAGTTACTGCCATATTAACAAAGAAACATGTTGAGTTTATGTTACTTGAGCTTGTATAGCGACAAGCAAATTAGAAGCTAATGGAGTAATGGTACCGTTACCTTAACTAGTAAAATTGTTAAGAACTGATGCATTTAGTGAAACTAAATGCAGGTCTGTTCCAAGTTTCATGGAGTTATCTCTGCCAATATAGAAGCAGGTTAGGTGCTTAAAATGGCAAGCTAAGCTTGCAGTTATCGTTTCTTTCATTCTTTTGTATTTGATAATCACGTTAGTAATTTACTTATAGCCATCCAACTCTGATTCCCACATTTAATGGAGCTTGTCTTAATTAGGAATCCTTTTGGTTTATCAGTAGCTGGATGGTTTGTAGGTGGGTCTGCAATGAGCATGTCATTATAAGTGTTTGTACCCTGTTTACTCTTGGATTGTCCCAAGTGTAGTGTTTTTAGAAATGTGATTATGGATGAGGTAAATTTATATCGTTATAAGCACTTGATCAGATCCTGAACTCATGAATCGTGATGTAAACAGCTTCTAAGTTTGCTTTTTATAAAGGCTGAAAGACATGCAAATCTCTGATCCCCTTAAACTTGCTTTAGTTGCCATGTCAAATCCCACATTTAAGTTTGCTTTTTGTGTCGTACATCCACCAAGCTTTACAATTTTTTATTTATTTTCTGAAAGTAATTGTTATTTGTCATTTATAACTTGTAAAATAGTTGATTACAACCATGGCGATGAAAATATAGTTTAAAATGATTCTTTACATTTGCAGGAAATGGGAAAGCATGGGACATCAGATAACAATCAAGCAAATAACTGTATGTGTTCCCAAGGTCAGTAGTGCTTGTTTGAAATTTATTTTATGGAAGTATGTTTTACTGTGTTCCCAAGATCGAACATTGCAATCCCTCCCTACTATATATCGAGGTAACTCTTGGTTGTCACCTGAGAGACTTATTTGACCTGTTTATTACTACATGTACAACTTAACTTGTTTGACTGTCGTTATTACTTTATGTACACATAATATTGGGTCCTTATATCTTATAGTTGCTCGTTCCTACTACTTTATATTAACATTTATTTTCATTACTTTGTATTTTTTAGGTCCCTCGTGTTGGTTCTTCATCTAGTAATGAAAATCTTCAAGAAGTCTGATGATGATGAAGAAGAGTTGACAAATGTGAAGTGTTGGTGCAGTAGAGATAACAACATTCATGGATTATTGGAATAGAGTTGACGAGTAGAAAAATCATATTTATTTTGTTTGTAAACACTTGAAATACGTTTGGAACTTATTATGTATTTGTTCGCTAACATTGGAACATGTTTTTGGATTGAAACCATAATCTATGTTATGATCATGTAATTTTAAGTGTTTTTCATTTCCATTTTATCTTAATTGTAATTTAGAAATGATTCAAAACCATCATTTATCTCTAACTAGAATACGTTTATTGTCATAATATTCGTGCCCCACAAGCCTTTTTTTAAATTTATGGCAAAAACAATTGTGTCACTAAATTGGTATAGATTTTTGTAATTAATATTATGGCAAAATAAAGTGCCTAAAGATCTTCTCAAGATTGGTTGGCACATAAAAAAGTGTCACTAAATGGCTTTAGTGACACTGCTTCTAGTGTCACTTTTTTTTTGTGCCACACAAAATATAGGGGTCATTAGTGGCACTTTTTGGGTATTCTGTGACACTTTTGTGTGTCACTGTATGACAGTTTTTTTTGTAGTGTCAGTAATGTAATGTTAATGCCTGGAGAATGTCCGTACAACAGTTGCAATCATGTAAGTGTTTGTGCAACACTAGTGTTGTGTCTAAGGCTATAGTCTAGATGCAGATGCAATCCTAGTTCTCTATAACCGCGGCTCAGATACCAATCTGTCACACCCCCCTCAATTTCCACAATGGGGTTTTACCGTTGGCGTGTGACATACCAGGATCTCAGACACGGTCATATCAAACGACACTATATGAATTTAAAAATAAATGTTTGACTTAAATTAGAGTACATAAATGAAATGAATAACAGTGCGGAAGCGAATAATGAAATGTAAACAATACTGAAAGTCTGGATGCTAAGCTAAAACAATGTCTAATGCAAAATAAATGGATCTGATGAATGCATGTCCTGAGTGCGTTCCTTAATTGTGCATCATGAGATTAAGCGTTCCTGTACCTGAGAAAACATGCTAAAGTGTGTCAACATAAAGTTGGTGAGCTCATAGGTTTT
Source organism: Flaveria linearis (assembly GCA_024085815.1). Classification (NCBI taxonomy): domain Eukaryota; kingdom Viridiplantae; phylum Streptophyta; class Magnoliopsida; order Asterales; family Asteraceae; genus Flaveria; species Flaveria linearis. The sequence goes on along the minus strand of CM044004.1, from coordinate 920,554 downwards.
ATCACAGATAAAATGTTTGTAACTGTTCGAATGTTTGTAACTGTTCAAATGTTTGTAACTGTTCGAATGTTTGTAACTGTTCGAATGTTTATAACTGTTCGAATGGTATAGTAATTAAAGCATATCGATAGGTAGCTAGCCTATAACAAGTTACTTAGCGTTTCGAACTGAAGCTGACTGTTTGTATGTTCGTATGTTTGTTGCCATCCCGTCACGTCTCACCAGACGGTGACAAATGTTAGGTCAATAATGCACCCGTTTGACCTCCAATCAAACTAGCGCGACTAGCCAGGCGGGGTTTGTCAAACCCAGTAGTACTACTCAGAATTACCTCGCTACATATTACTAACGGTTCGAGAATGTAAGGACTTTCAAGTATAACGTAACAGGCGATATCAATAATACTAAAAATCATTTATAAAATATGTTTGCATGTTTTCCCTCCAAAAAGGAAAAAAATAAAATAGGGGCTGTGAAGACTCACCTTGTTTGCACAGCAATGAAAGAATGTTCGCACAAAAGATCGGATTCCGATTAACCTGAATTTCGTTAATGTATATATATAATTAATACTAATTTATTAATTACGCTATAAAAGTCGTACGGTTTCATGTTCCATGGTTCGGTATGGTGTCAGTTGTCGATAGGAATTCCCCCGTACACAAGCAAATGCAAACACACCCAACCCACACAAGCATAAAACTCAATGTTCATGAACCCACATTACGTATAAAAGTGCTCTTTATCTATATACATATATATTATATATATAACTCTAGTACATATGCTATGTTGAAATTTAATAAATCACACTACCTTCCCCTGCAAGCTGGAACACATTCATGCATAATATAAAACAAAAGTCTATTTATATATATATATATACAATATATATATATATATACCTATGTACTCAAATAGAGATTGCAAGATGCAGCCATCTTTAATTAAATCCACTGCAATTCCACTCCCAAAAACATGCATCGATACACACATATTTAATTAATTCATGGCACCACTTACACAGCACTTACATTTAAATAAACTCACATATACAACACACACCACAACTCACGGTTCACACATACACATGCGCACCAACAACAACAAACACCACCCACGGCACAACAATATAACAACTAATGAAGACAATCACAAACCATGTGCTTGCACATGAAATCGCAGAACCCCACACCTCTGCCCACATATACTTTTATGTATACAATTATATATATGAACATACATCCATATACACCATACACACATTTATATATTGATACACACATACAACATATATATATCCACGGTTACCTTCACACATATACAAACATATATATAATTATCTACCCACATACATTCAAATCGCAAAAAGCAAACAAGATCACACATAACATACCTACATATCTACGCAGAATACATACATATCATCAGCAGAATTATGTTCACAGCCCCCCCCTCGTCAAACTCAACCCCGATCATAACCGAACCCGACCAACCGTAACCGTACCTTCATTCGAATACACAAAATAAAGCGGACAAGGTTAATCAAACGAGGGATATTACCGGTCGACGCAGGTTATTTGATTGATGACCGGAACTATCGAAAGCAACGCGGTTACGGAAGGTATCAAATCCATGGACTCGTAAGCGGGGATGATGATGCTTGCAAGATGTCTCGTGGTCGCGGGTGATAGAAACCGCCAAAGATGGGTTTCTGCCGGCTTCAATGGTAGCTTCAGATTCGAGCGACGGCAGGGAGAGTTTTTTTTAGGATTAGGGTTGCTTCGGTGATTGTTGAAGAAGGCCGAGTGGGAGTGGAGTTGGTTATAGTGGGGTTTGGTTGTTAGGTGATGATAATCCAATTTATAAATATATTGGAGTTGGTTGTTTTTGATTTAATTATAAATATATACTAATAATAATTAAGATTATGAACTAATATAATGTCAAATAACGTTGATAATAGCAATGATAACAGAACAGTCGGAATGGTGTTAACCTGAAATATACGGGTTGTCACAGCCACGATGTCTAACGGTTACATATGATGTAAGAGTACAGAATCACTTATTTACTACATAGAACTCCTATGAACTTCATAATTATAACCCAAGATTTTATGACTGGTAGTTAATTAAAACGATTGATAATGATCAAAGAATAACCCCTGGTAAATAAAATTTCTAGTATGCTTCTCAGGTTAAAGGATACTAAATGAGTACACCAATATCAAGGCATCCTATAATAAATATGGTTTTATGGCGAGTTACATCCAACGTAATTGATAATGAGCTATTGTGAATTTATAGTCAACACCTTGAACTAAATAGACTTAGTTCAAAATCGTTCCCACGAGTCTAATCGACTACAAATAATTTAGAATACAATATTCATAGATTAGACGTATTAATATAGAACGTAGTTATAAGATCTGTATTGCATTCAACCCATTTAGAATACAATAATTTCATTCACTTTGTTTGTATGTAATGAAACTTCCTTTGAATGTGTTTGGACTTGTGATGAGATTGAGCTTTTGGCTTGAGCAATAACCCTATGTTATCACAAAATATCTCGTTTGTTGCTAAATACTTGAAACTGTATTGATATCGACTATGAAATTCTTCATCCAAGCAGCTTTCTTTACAACATCTGATGATGTAATATATTTAGATTTAGTAGTGACCACACTCTACTTGAAATTTCCAAGAGATGGCGCTACCATTGAGTGTGAATATGAAACCAAATTTGAGAGAGAGTCATCTAAATCAGTTTAAAAACTAGCATAAGTGTAACACCTTAAAGTGAACTGTTCTTCAACTCCTTCATATGTTAAGAAATATCATTTGTTCTTCTCATAAACTTTAAAATATTCTTAACTGAACTCCAAGGGGCAAAGCCAGGGATTTGTTGATAACAACTCGTAATGCTTAAAGCATACAAGACCTCTTGTCTAGTGCACAATATAGCATACATGGTAAACTAATCGCTGAAGAATATGGAACTTTTCCATTTGCTTCACATCTGTGTTTGTTGAAGGAGATTGTGATTTGTTCAACACTATACCTTTAGTCAGGAACACCTCCTTTCTTAGAGTTTCCATCTTAAAGCATGTCATCATTTTGCCTATGTACGTACTTTGACTAAGCCCTAAAAGCGACTTAGATCTATCCCTATAGATCATGTTCCTTGAATGTAAGCAACTTCTTCAAGATCTTTCACTGTGAAACAAGCTCCCACCCATTATTTAACTTCATTAAGCATATGATGTTGTTTCCAATTATGCGTATACAATCCACGTTCATATGAGGAATGATTTAGCTACTCATAATCAGTAAAAACATCAACTTAAACACTGAAAATAAGTTCAACATGTTTTAAAAAAATGAAGATAAAAAAAGTTACGAAGATAAAACCCGTGTTCAAACGTTTGCAATAGTTTCTACGATCCTAGCTTCAACCTTCGGCTTCCAAAACTTCTAAAATCTTTAATTCATCTTGAAATTCCCCGAAACGACTAGTAGTTGAACTCCCTTTAGGGTTGAGAAAATTGTTCAAATACAACTTTGTAAAAATTTTCGTAAAGTCCATATATGTGATAGCAAGAACTTTAATTCTACGCATATCGCATAGATTAAAAAAAATCATAAAACCCTAATTTACGATCTATGTGATATGCACATCAGGAACTCTAACTTGTGCATATCACATAGATAAACTTTTCCGGCATGATTGTGTTTGACACTTAGAAAAAAATTCCTAAGAGTTAGTCTTTTCCATACTTTGGCTCTTTTCTTCATTTCCAAATGTTTTCATTACTTTTAGCATCCGAGCACCTATTAAACCACGAATATCAAACCATAAGCAAAAACTAATGAATCTAACTACAAATAAGACAAAATGACCCGTAAACCCAACCTAAAACATATGTATCTTGTACACCCGGAAATTTACTAAGCAAGTCATAATAATAATGGGGCTTAGACGAGACCATTTAATAAAATAGGATGGTTATTCGTGGTAGACCGTGTTAACCCTTCGAGTCATGAGCTTGACGGGTTTAAGGTCCCGGCAACGCCCGATGTATATATATAGACGGATCAGCTGAGCAACTCTCATTTGCACTCAACCCCGTTTTTAGAGAGAGAGTGTAGAGAGAGAAAGTGTCAGTTCGAGGCTCGGTTGGTCAGAGATCGAAGATTGGTGTTCGTGGGCTATTCAGGAAAAACATCGTTTGATTGTTCGTTGGTGAAAAACCCGGATTCTAGTTTTAGGGTTTTGAAAGTGGCAAGAATCGTCCAAAAACTCACGTTTTATGTAAGAAAACATGTAGAAAGCTTAGATATAGCCTCCTGGATGATAACCCAGGTTTTTGGGTGTAAAAGATGAGGTTTTGGGTTAAAATGGGCTGATTCGTAATTTTCAGCTCGTTCTGCGAAATTAAGCACTCATCCAGCGAAACTATTCTGCGAAATTAGGGGTTTCAGCGAAACTACAGTTTCGCTGCAGTGAAACTACAGTTTCGCCTGGGCGAAACTATAGTTTCGTTGATGACTTCGCCGGTGCCCAGTTGACCCTTAGACATTGCGAAACTAGGAAATTCCAATGAAAGTTGGGCGCTCAAGGTAGCGAATCTGTCCAGCGAAACTGGCAGAAATGCTGCCCAGTGAATTTAGCAGCGAAATTGCTGTTCGCCTAGCGAAACTACGGCGAAACTAGCAGCGAAACTGCTGGTCACTTGGCGAAATCAGCAGTGAAATTAGGCAGAAATTAACTCCTTTGAGTGTTAACTTATCTGCAGGGCGAAACTAGCAGCGAAACTGCTGGTCACTTGGCGAAATCAGCAGTGTGAAATTAGGCAGAAATTAACTCCTTTGAGTGTTAACTTATCTGCAGGTGGGGTAGTGCAACCTCTCTTTTAAATCTTGATTGAGAAGCTACTCATCGAGTACAGGTGAGTTCTAAGACCCCCTTTTACAAGTTTTTGAATGATTTTGGGGTTGGGACACATCTGAATATTATTTTTTTCAGGTTTGGGTGTTTAACCCGTGTATGTACGTATGTGTATGTGTATGGTACGATTAGGGCTTGATTCCGGACCAGGATAGGCTTGTATGAGGTCGAGGTAGTATTTAGGTATGATGTTGCCATAATAGATGGTGAATACTGATGATTTGCAAATGCCGATGTTCCTTGCTTCGATGTATGTTTATCTTTCCGTATCTTACGTGTATTGTTATGAACGAATGAAAAGTATTAATAACGTAAAGTGAAAGATAATAAAAGAGGAATACCATGATTTAATGAATCATTAATGAACGGATGAAAACGTGAGAGACTTGCAAGCGAAGTGTACCAAAGTGCACGGCTCTAAATGCCTCAAGCTCAACCGGGTGAGTTCAGCTAATCTTTAAGGGTGCACGAAGAGGTTCCAGTCTAGTGACTGACCTTCGGTGTGGTACAGGGTGAAAGTAGTTACCACTTCGGTGGGGGTGATGTTACCCACTTCGGTGGGGGGTGTAGTACCCACTTCGATGGGGGTGATGTTACCCACTTTGGTGGGGGTGTAGTTACCCACTTCGGTGGGGGTGATGTTACCCACTTCGGTGGGGGTGTAGTTACCCACTTCGGTGGGGGTGTAGTTACCCACTTCGGTGGGGGTGTAGTTACCCACTTCGGTGGGGGTGTAGTTACCCACTTCGGTGGGGGTGATGTTACCACTTCGGTGGGGGTGTAGTTACCCACTTCGGTGGGGGTGATGTTACCCACTTCGGTGGGGGTGTAGTTACCCACTTCGGTGGGGGTGATGTTACCCATTTCGGTGGGGGTGTAGTTACCCGAGTTATGTTCAACTTCGGGGGTGTGGCATAAAGCCAAGCATAGTTATGAGGAGAGCAACTTTGTGTTGCAACAGACTCGAAGAGATCCTTGTCGCGTACTACGGTATTGCAGGAGACAGGATCCAGATAAATGAGAGTTAGAATGGCTTGCAAGCAGAAGGAAAGGAGGTTTACGACTCTATGAGAGTTGTTAGCTCAAGGGTGTGTGTATGTTATAGCGTGCAATTTTGCCTACCTCATGGGGATTATGTAGCGTGCGATCTTGGCTAACCATGAGATGGCGTGCGATTATGGCTAAACCCCAGAGTTATGCCACCCAGGGAGAGTTGGTTTTAGTGACAACTCCACTGGTGCGAATTGCACGAGACGAGATAGTGAGGTGAGCAACCCTGTGTTGCAACAGACTCGAATGGAGTTCAATCCAGGTGATTGACTCGATGGGATCCTTGTCGCGTATTCGTCACAGACATGAGTCGGGGATATTGCATAAGACAAGATCTAGATGAAAGAAAGAGAACCATGAAAGAAAGAAAGTATGAACCGAGAGAAGGTTAAAGAACGTAATGAAAGTTAATGAATGAATGAATGAACGAACGATGATGAAGATAATAATAATATTATCTACGTGCACGTATGTTGTGTGACCGAATTTATATAAAGAACGGTTTAACGAAAGTAAATTATTTATTATCAAAACTAGAACTCACTCAGCAACGCTGACTTTAATGTGTTCCAGTTGGCAGGTATGTTGCTGAGGATGGCACAGGGCGACTACTCAGTTGATGAGGCTGGCATCCATATTTTGACATGTCATTGTATTTTGAGAAGAAAACGAATGTTGTAAAGTTATGAAATGACATATTTTAATTATTAATAAAAATTTAAATTCCGCTGCAAAGTAAATGTACGTTTGAAATGTTTTTATGTGCGATGAATGACCAACCGTAAGGTGCCCGAGAACGGGGCCTTACAATCTTGCAACACATCATTACGGTATAAAGTGTTAAATTTGTTCGAAGTGTACGAAATGATAACAACCATTGATCTAGTCTAGTAATTAATTCGGATTACAGATTAGAGTAATCACACAAAGAATGGACTAGAGGGATAGATTTTTGAAAATAACCTACAATTGTTGACTTTTTTTAAATTCCTTTAAATTTTTTGAATGCGTATAACTTTTAATACAATATTATTTGTTTAAAAAAATACATCATAAAATCGAGCATTTTATTCTCTTTAAATTGAATATAGTATTGCTATACTTTTTTTAACAATATCATCATTTTTAAAAAAAATCGTGAATGCTCTATGCGTATAACTTACGTGATTATAATACGTAATATGAAAATTACTTGCATAATTATATATAACTTGTGTAATTATAATTATAACATGCGTAATTGTTATTTATAACTGAGTTATTTTAACTTGCGTAATTATCAACCTTATATGAGTAATTGTGGTGTGTACGTACGAAATACCTCTATCAACAAAAAAACACGTGTCACGCCCTAGTGAATTCTTACCTTCGGACGTTTTTTGCACTTTGTATCGTAAATTCCTCTAACATGTACGTATGTATATTACTAATTACTTTATCCTATTTTAATATATAACAAATTATTATTATGTAAATATAGTTATTATATTAAATAAACTTATATAAATGAAAGGTCTTTAGCTCCCAAGTATACTTAAGATCGATATGTAAGCTCGAGTTCGAGCTCGTTTTTATAACTGAGCCCGGGTATATACAGTCGAGCGATTGTTAAGCTTGGATTGATTCGAGCTATTAACGAGCTGATGTACTTGAATATATTTTGTCAGAAAACACAAATCAAACAAGAAAAACTCAAGAATAACAAAGACGTAGACAACTTACAGATTCAATGGTGAATCTGTGAATAATGCCTATACTGAATCTTCACCATTATGGTGAGATTACAACGAGTCAAGAACGCAAAAAAAGACAAGTACAACCAATCAAACGATGCAATCTAAGAAAACAAAGAAGAAATTAACTAACAAACTAATGAAGACAACAACTGAATAAGTAGTTGATGGAGATGTTTGATGACAACCACCATAGTTACCGATTGAAGAAGACGATTAGGGAGTGACTGAATGGGTGAATGAGATTAGGGCTTCTAAGATAAAACTCATTCTTTTAAATAGCCTTCAACTTGCTACAACAAACTCAAACTTTAGCTCTTGCACACCTTTAATTCCGAACTATCAGATCCTTTATTTTTACCCTACAAACAAAAACAACTAATCAGCACAATAACTAACAAATATTTAGTAATTGAATTGATAAAGATGTACATATTTTTAACACCCCCTCTCAATTCAATTGCTAAATACATCAAGCAAGAAACTTTTACACTTTCGACAAACAAAGTGATACAAAAATAAGAGCCTTTTTTAACAAATGAAATCAACTATGAACACAAGTTGCTGTATTTTAACACCTGCTGAACTCAATTATTAATAAGATTTTTAACTTTTAAAATCATGTTAAAACCAGCAGTCCCTCATAATCATACCAATTTAACAATTTGAATTATTTTAAAACATTAGAGAAAACAAAAAAAAAACTAACTGGAACTTTAGAATAAGAATAAAACTTCCCTGAATACTTTCTGTTGTTCATGTCTAACTGTTTGGCAACATATCTATATACTTCCTTATAGTTTTATCCCAGATAACATGGTTTCTTATCCAACTGTTGAACATTCACCTACTGCTCCAACACACTAAGAAGCCTTTTCTTTGCTTGTGTCAAGAAGATGAACCATGTAGCAGAGAAGAATAAACAACAAGAAACAAACAAGATATTAGTGTGAAAACAGTTAGTAATAGTTTCCCTCAATATTGATAAGTTCACAATTGAAAAACAAATTCTACCGTTCAGTTACTCGTAAACAAAAAATGAAGAAAACCTTTATATCCACAAACCAACAAACAACTCGAGACTGTCCATTTATTTAAAAAATTTACAACACTTCGTAATTGTTTTACTTATTTTTGTAGCATCTTAAAGCTTTTTAATCCTTTCAAAGAACATTCTAAAAAAACTTTGTGACCACAACATTTTTCCATTTAATGATATAGAATAGAATTTAGAAAATACTTTGACGTTCGATATTTTACACAGCTAACGGTACCTTTTTCAACCTGGATAAAGGAACCACATGGATCAGCTATGTAAAGAAACTAAAAATACCCAAAAAGTAAACTAATCAGAAAACATATTCTAATTAGCAAAGAATCATTTGATTTTACACTTAAAAGTGATATTGTTTTATTCCAACACAACTTCAAGTATAGAAGATATGAACAAAAATGTTTGCAAGAAAAATTTTTTTATTAGCACATAAAAACACGACTGAGTTACAACTTGGTTTTAGTAATGGAATCTTACATAGCTTACAATTCTCACAACACATTAACTCGTAAAAATAACTATGTAAAAAACACTAACCAACAAACAACACAAGCTATAAAACCTTAACTATAACTTTCTCCTAACATAGTTATCCATATAAATTCTAAATCAACAATAAACTTTGGATTCACTATTGATAGAGAATAACAAAAAAAATGCCATAATGCATGTAATAAACTCTCTGTAATCATCACAAAAGAAAGAAATCAGAAACTGTTACAGATGAATAGATTTTGATTATGACAGAAAGAATCCCAATATTATCATATATTGAATTATAAGATAGCTATTGGATAAAGAAACAGATCAAGAACTATTCTGACCAAACAATGAATCATACAATTCAGTAGCCAAATGAGAAGAACAAGTCTAAACAGCAAAATCACATGATTTAGAAACTTGTAAAGACAAGGAATGAAATGTTACAAGACATATAGAAAAAGAAATCAGAGATAAATTTTTTCTGATTAAACAAGAGACAGAATCATAAGATTCTATGAAGAATCCCACAAATAATTCTAACATTTCATAACTAGCAAGTGGACTTTGAATCCACCAATAATATGACATACCGAACAAGTCATAAGGCATACAACCCATGACCATATAAAAGAATCAGATACATATCTGATAAAGACATGAAGTCACACGACCTCCAAGATAAGACATTTATCAACTTTCTTTAACAATAAAGAAAGAAGAAAAATGAAGACATGTTATTAATACAAAGAAAGAATCATGGCTGAAGAGAAGACTTGTGAGGAACTAAAAACTAATTTGACTTGATCAAAAACTTTACAACTTTACAAGAAAATAACCTAAGAAAATATAAAGAACATAAAGACTAATTTAAATCAAGCAAAAACTTTTACAACCTCACAAAAGATACTGAACCATACGATTCAAAAAACAAGTCTGATAACAATAAAAATAAAGATTTATACCAGACTTAGAAAGACACAGCCAAAAGATTTTAAGCGAATACAAAATCGTACTATCTCTTACACGAGATAAAAATATATATGATTGTCAAAGAATCAAGAACACACTTGATAAAACTACATTACTGGTTAAACACACCTAGACCACATGGGCTACACAACCAGACGACAAGATTATATACAGAATGACATAGGAGTCAAGCAACCTACCATGAACCCAAATATAACAAAAACAGATAAACACAAGATTGATGCCACAACTTTGTTCATAATGTTGGCTATAGTAAATGTTTTTCAGACCATGTGCTCACTTGACTATATTCAGTCCACAACATGTTTACTCTTAACTGAACAACCTCCATACAACTTTCTGCAGAGTATTACTAAAGTAACATTAATGTTTTATTTAACATTAAAGTTCTTAGTTTTAACTTAACAGGTTACAGGAATCATAGAAAACATCTTAAAACAACCTAACATCAACTTAGAAAATTTATCTAATCATCACTTATTAACTCACATAGAAAATTCATCTTCTTTTAGAAAATAATTCTGATATGATTTTGTTATCAAGTACTGATTAAAAAGTATGTGACCATCATCTACTACAAAAACATTCAATATAATGAAGAAACAAGTAAACAAAACAATGAACTAACTTGTTAATCTTCGGCTTAGACCAAATAGACTTGCTAGTTGCTAAGACTAAAACAAGATGATGAACAACAACTATGGACAACATGACCGTGAACCAGTTATCAAAAAAATGGCTATAATGACTAAGAACCGTGAATTGGATTCTATCTATAGAGAACCTTTCAACATCAACCACGTTTGTTTAGCGGAAAACTAGTCAGGTGAACATGTGCTAGACAACAATAAAGATATGATTTGATGAAAACGAAATTGACATTAATAAAGATCGATGGTGAGCAGGCCATTACATAGTGAGGGTTTTAAACTCTAGACATAGATCACTCTTAGACTGACATAGAGATGTGATACAAAAAAACTATCAATGCAGACTTAGAACATGACGAATACAAGACTTGGTGCAAACATAGCACAAAATTTAACGTATATCGTTGAATGAGAACAATTTTACCATAATGCACCTAACATTTGAGGACCAAGAAAAAAATCCAGTATCACATAGATATTTGTATCATGTTAACTAACGAATTTTCTAAATACACATTAAGTTCCTTTATTGAACCTTTTTTTATATATACACAATTTGTAACAGTTTGATAAACCATCTGGATGGAAAATCGTTTTTCCTCTAGCACTTCATTTAAACAAAAACAAGCATAAGTTTCATTTTAACAATCAGGTGAAGTGCACTAGCCAAGATACATAACATATTTCACCCTATGTATAGTCCTTTCAAACATGGTAATTAGATGTTTGCTTGATTGTATAATATATTTTTCTTTTGCAAAAACATATTAAAGCACTAAAAACTTTAGTATTATAGGAAGCAAAAAGTTAAAAAAAAAACCACTAATCAAACCAAATAAACCTAAACCAAACCAAGAACCACAGAATTTGAAGCAATCACACAAGATATGATAGTTTCATAAACATGATGCACAGAACAAGGACACAATACTATCAACCAGAGAACGTAACCAATATAGCTAACAATAGTGACCCAACCAAGAATGCCTAAACATGGTATAATTAGTATAGCAGGTATATGAAAGAGACATGAAATGGAATGCTCTCACCGAGGGGCACTCTGGTTACGGTGTTCCAAACCCTGACATCACGAACAGCAGCCATGATGAATCTTGAAGCAACCAATATCTCAAATCAGACGAGGTGCAAATCTCTTTTGAAGAAAACCCAAAACCTTCAGATGAATAGCATAACCATATCTAGGTTTCACATATAATTAGACATACACATTTCATGAAGATTTTAGTTCGATTAACGATCATGAACTTTAAGAACTTCGAAACTCAGCCAATGGATAGTAGAGCTTGAAGCGGCTGGACACTTCACGTTGGCAGGACAGGGACGTTCTATCTCTTGACTTTCGATTGAACAAGTTTTCAGAGAAGAGAATCCAATAATAGCTACAGAAACCACCGTTTATTGATTTAGGGTAAATATGTAGAAAAAAACCCCTAAATCCATCACGAACCAGCAAGTAAAATCTCGTGTTTTAAAAGAACGAAAAACCCAAACTCGCCAAACCCTAAGCAGCGGAGACACCAGGAAACATAAACTCAATTAACCAGAGCTCCACCGAGCTCTGATACCATGTCAGAAAACACAAATCAAACAAGAAAAACTCAAGAATAACAAAGACGTAGACAACTTACAGATTCAATGGTGAATCTGTGAATAATACCTATACTGAATCTTCACCATTATGGTGAGATTACAACGAGTCAAGAATGCAAAAAAGACAAGTACAACCAATCAAACGATGCAATCTAAGAAAACAAAGAAGAAATTAACTAAACAACTAATGAAGACAACAACTGAATAAGTAGTTGATGGAGATGTTTGATGACAGCCACCATAGTTACCGATTGAAGAAGACGATTAGGGAGTGACTGAATGGAAGGGAACGAGATTAGGGCTTCTAAGATAAAACTCATTCTTTTAAATAGCCTTCAACTTGCTACAACAAACTCAAACTTTAGCTCTTGCACACCTTAATCCCTGAACTATCAGATCCTTCATTTTTACCCTACAAACCAAAAAACAAAATCAGCACAATAACTAACAAATATTTAGTAATGAATTGATAAAGATGTACATATTTTTAACATATTTGAGCTGCGCGCTAGGTGAGGTATATGAGAGTTGCTGAACATTGTTAACTGAAAGAAGTAAATATGATAGGAAAAGTTAGTTAGAGGAGTTTTTAATGATATTCTAAGTTGGTGTATAATCAATTTATGGTGACAATAGGTATATGCAAATGCTGCCCACAAAATTGGTATAAGAAAATATTAATATAGAAAGTTATTTGATATGCTCTGCTTCCACAAATGACAACCGTAGCAGATCAACATCCATCCTAATTAATTCTCCCGACTCCCTTATTTACGTCAAGTATTTGTTTAATCATTTCAACTAATAATAATTACAATTATTATCTTAGCTCAGCTACATGATAAATGATGATTAAAAAAAACAATAGTCATAACTTACTAATAAGTTAATTTGCAATTATTTATATGGAAGTGGAAGTGTACAGAAACTGAAGCAGCTAGCAAATGCATGCATGCATGTAATGCCTTAGAAACAAAAACCTGATTGATCCATCCACCTGAATGACTTGCTGTGATGTTTGAGTTCTCATCATAAAAAATTACATTCATTGTTGTTAGTTGAGCATTATGCAGGGACCCACCTGTAGAATCCATGAATATGAGCTTCGGTATCATGCATGCGCCGTATTGGTTTAAATATAACATCCACCATCACCGGCCCATTCCTTCCACCGCAAGTTCCACATCACCATCACTTAACGACGTTAGATAGTTAAGTTAGTTACCGTTAATCACTGTTAGTTAGTTAAATAACTGTCATTTGTAAGGATATAAATACCCCTCTTGTATCCAACATTTGGATGTGTACGTATGATCAATAGCAAACAAGTTTCTCACAAATTTATCTTCTACACATCATATTCGGTGTATGTTTTGATTCCCAATACCAACACGCCCATATTTTGATGTACGTACTAACGACTAAGATTGGAGAAATTAATAAGATGGGGAGAAGCCCATGCTGTTCGAGTACAGGCTTGAATAGGGGTTCATGGACAGCTTCAGAAGACAAGATTCTCAGTGACTACATTAAACTTCATGGTGAAGGCAAATGGAGACAGCTTCCTTGAAAGCAGGTACATATATATATATATATATATATATATATATATATATATATATATATATATTATAATATTATATATATATTATATATATATAATATATATATATATATATATATATATAATATATATATATATATATATATATATATATATATATATATATATATATATATATATATATCATAGGGGGAGGATCCAATGAAAACCTAGTTATAAATGAAAACCTTGCAAACTAAATCTTAACCATTGATTATGTAGATCAATGGTCATTAATTACTAGTAGCATGATTGTAATTCTTATGAAGTTTTTAAGACAAGTTTTAATACAAAAGGGCATTAGGAAAAACAAAAAATAAATCTATTTAACTTTCCATAATTTTCGTTTCTCTTTCCTCTCTTTTAATTATTCTTTACTTTCCTAATTTTATTTCTCTCTCTTCTCTCCTAATACAACGATGGTACATATGTGTACCAAATAATGTGAACGGTTGAGTGATGTATGATGAATATTTTTTTACAGTAATAGAAGTTTATTAAGAGTTAAAGACTTAATTAAGTTGAAAATTTGGATAATACAACGACGGTACCATGTGTACATAGGATAATTGTTCAAAAATATTAAAATGTTTTAAAACTTCAATGATACATATCAGTTAATATGCTAAAGAAGTTTTGGTACATATATGTAACAGTTAATATGCTAAAGAAGCTTTGATACATATATGTAACAGTTAATATGCTAAGAAGCTTTGGTACATATATGTAACATTAATAAGTCTTTGTTTGTGTAATGGTGCGATTAGGATTTTGGTTATATGCTAAAGAAGCTTTGGTACATATATGTAACAGTTAATAAACATACGTAAATCATTCATCAACAACTAATACTAAAGTACATATACGTAACAGTTAAACAAATCATTCATCAACAACTAATACTAAGGTACATATACGTACTTTAGGTTGAACAACAGCAATCTTAAACAAATCATTCAATTTCTTCTCTCTAGCTTTCTCTTCTTCCTTCTTTTTCTGTCAATCAAAAAGAAACCATAATCAATTCTCATAACAACCGAAATCAATCAATCAATCAATCAACTTTGAAAGAAATAAACCAAGTAATTCGATTATTTTAACAAATCTCTTGCTCCATTACAGGTCTTAATATACCAATAATAATAGCAAAAAGTAAAAAAAGAAGAAAGATAATTGATTGTTTTTATTAAATATAAATCAAAGTTAATCATCATATATATCAATTGAATATATATATTCAATTCTTAATAATGAAGTTACGTAAACGATGGATTATATTCAAAAATCAAATCTCACCAAGAACATTTATCAAATTACAATAATATCAATTGAATATGAAATCACTTGATATTGCAAACATGAAGATTAATATACCAGCGTACCTACGATTGAAATAGAAGCACTAAAAAGAGTGTTTTGAGACTGAAGGTGATTTACGAACAGAAGACGAGGTTTCGATAGAATTAATGTCAGGAGGTATGGATGGGATGAGGTCATGAGGATGTGTTTTTAGGATTTGAGAAAGAAGGGGATTTAGGAATTTAAAATGAGAAGTGTTAGAAGAAGATAGATTTCAATAAATAAAAACATTTTCAAAAATAACCACATGTTCATTTACCAAAGTGCTCTTTGAAGATAATTAAAATAAAGTAAGTAGAAAATTATTGATTGGTTGTAAGTGGTTTTTATGGTTTTTAATTAAAATGAAGGTTTTCATTGATCCCTCCTCATATATCATATATATCATATATATGATGTATCATATCATATATCTATCTACCTGCATGCATGATGCGCGCTATGGGGGGTATGTAGAAACGTACTATCCCTGTCTTTGTGTGTCTTTGTTTGTAGGTTTAAAGAGGTGCGGAAAGAGTTGCAGACTGAGATGGTTGAATTACTTGAAACCGGGTATTAAGAGGGGAAACATTTCTCATGATGAAGATCTCATCATCAGGCTCCATAAACTCTTGGGAAACGTACAGGTTTTTCAATTCAATTATCCTTGGAAGTTCTGTGTCATGATTTACATAACCATGCGTTTGAGGTTGTTTGTTGTCTGACCGTGTATGCACGAACATGGATCATGTGTAGATGGTCGCTTATTGCTGGGAGGCTACCTGGGCGAACAGACAATGAAATAAAAACTACTGGAACACGACACTAGCCAAAAAGCTGCATGAAAGTACTTTGTCTCAAGAAGAAAAGCGTACGAAAAGGAAAAACCAAATGTGCGAATGAATCAAATGTGGTTGGAACCAAAGCAGTGAGATGCTCAAGGACACATTTCAGCCCACACCTACCACCAGCCTCTAACGTTGTCGAGATTCAAGATCCTTCTAATCGTACAGACGTAGCTGAAGCAGCATTGTTCGCACTCTATCACGAAAATAATAATGGTAATGATGAATCAAGTATTGGTCTTGCTGTGAATGGTTACATTGGAGGAGGTGGTCCTTCGAATTGGATTTCACAGATTCGTTCAACTTAAATGATGAAATGGTGAAAGGAGATGATATGATTCGGGCTCTTCAAGTGGTACAGATGCAACGCAATCGGAAATTCTGGAGTATCTTACTTCAATTGGGGGACATTGGATTAGCTAGGAGTTGAATTTTTTTTACTAATTACATATTCTTGTACTGTTGAATTAATCAGCAATGCACCCATGGCTATGATCTATGCTTTCAAAACGACATGTTTGGATATAATATAATCAGAATAATATTGTTACATTACATCAGCTAGCTAGCTTTTTTATGTGCAGTGGTGATTGTGAACCAATCTACACAATTATATATTTCTTTGAATTCTTTCTCATCCATAAGAACAGTAGCGGCGTGTTTAGAATTACTTTCTTTTTATCTTATTTATTCTATTTAAATGAACATAAGTAATTACAATGATGGTATCTCCTAGTTTAAGTTAACAAGTAAATGCTAACATTAGGGGTGCGTAAAAATATCCGAGTTTGAAATTGAATTCAAAATATCCAAAAATCTGAACCCGTAATATCCGGAAGTTCGGATATCCAAATATCTAATACCCAAAACTTCTGATACTTGAAATTTTGGATTCAACTTCAGATATTGAAACCCACTATCTGAACCGTTAAGAGGCCGAAAAAACAGCCCATTAGTCTTGTACCCTAGATGCCAAATTCAATATCATTCTTGTCATATGTAAATCCCACGATTCCAACTAAAAGTATGAAACGATAGTAATATTTATTAGTATTCAACAAAGAATATATATCACAAGACGTGTATACTTTTGAAAACGAGTAAATACATTTAAAAACAAGAGGGTTGGACCGGACAGTACTTACTAATACATTTTGTGATGGGTAATCGACAAATTACGGGCTAGAAGAAAAAATTCACTTCAACAACCGATGATTATTGACAAGGATCTTTTCTAACAAGGCTACCGGTGGTGGATTATCCGTTGCAATATGACATTTATAACAGTTTATAAAATAAATAGATTGCTTGCCTAAGATCCAAGTAATAGAATATGATGGTTTTCCAGAAAAGATATTTTGATTATGTTCAGATTTAATGGAAAATTATTTTCGCATAAACTCATAATATCTATTCTTTGCTTGATATTGCTGTCGTATCACGGTATCACAAATTATTGTTGTTTCGTGTATCCGTTCACTAGACAAATGGCTTAGCCATGCTCTTTGTGCATGACAAGTTTTCAAGTTTACCAAAGGTGGAGTGAAGAGTGAAAGCGAAGTCATCAAAATATATACAGACGACCAAAGATAATTAACAAAGTTTAGTTCCTTTTAGATTGCAGAATTTGTTAATGCTTTACGGAGTTGGAATCTTAAATTTGTGAACTTATTGCATATGAATGGTGCTTAGTTGCAGAGTTTGACTGTGAATTGCGTTTACAAAGCCCCCCCCCCCCTCAAAAGTGAGAATGGTCTCCTACTGAATTTGAGTACCTTCAAACTAGAAGGTGTGTCCTCTATTTATGCACTATTTTTCTTTATTTTCCCTCTTGAAAAAAGTTCAACCTTTAGTCACTACCCCTTTCACTTTGACCATCTTTTGACTTTCTGTTGATCTCTTTCACAGCTGAAACAAACTCATGCTCTCCTCCTCGCTAATGAATCTCATACAAGTCCCCTCATATTAACCAAACTCATGAGCAAGGTGGTTTCTTTGTCAACGACATGGACCATGCCTGAAACTTGTTTGACACAATGCCCCACATAGATGTTTTCCTCTCAACACTTTGATGAGGAGTTATTCTTTCCAAGTCCTTGTGAAGAAGTTATTTTACTAACAGTAGCATGTGTCCAATGTGGTTTGTTGCCCAATAGTTATACTTATGTGGTTAGATGATGTGCCATTCTGTGGGAAGAGAAACAAGTTCAATGTAATGCAATCCAGAATGATTTTGATGGGGATGTGTACATTCGGTGCTCGTTGGTTATAATGTATGACCAAAATGGGAGGAGACCTCAGATTCTGAACTCTGGGACTAAACCAAATATTGTAACCATTGTTAGTGTCCTTTGTTCTTGTGCAGTTTAAAATATTTAATCCTAAAAATGTATTTAATAGTTTGAATAACAGCAAGCAATTGAGCAGCATGCAAGTAAATTCTGATAAAGATCAAGCATGGTTTGAAAATACTATATTCTGTTTTCAAACTATTAAGGAGCATAACGAACCAAAAAAGATTACATAATTGTTCCATAAAAACAAGATCAAGTAATCGATAAGAGAAAATAACTACACAGATTCAGAATCATATTGTATACAAAACCTACCACTTAAGGATATATATCATCCTCCTTTGAGAACCGATGGGTTAAAATGGTCTCGATTCTGTCAAGTGATGCTTCTAATCGCCCAGAGTTCATGTTAAATAATGCTTCACCAGTCCCTACAGCTCTACAAATGCCACAAAATTTTGAACTTCAACTTTGATATCAACTATTCAAATTCTGAGGAAAAGTAAATACAGAAATTATGTATATTTTACCCTGTAAATTCTGGAAGAACATAGTCAGCCCTCCATGCAAAACGAAGATCTACACCAGGGCACAAACCAAGAGATGTTTTGTTCCGGATTCTAGATACACCATCTCCACCTAAACAACTTGTAAGCTTCCATTTCCAGCCGGTTGCATGCGATTGAAAACTATGACCTATCCCTACCTGCAAGAGAATATATGTGTGTTTGTGTTTAGATGAGTGAGATGATTCATGAGACGGATGGCACACACATGTATGTATAGTTGATTAAACCTGAAGGTTTAGGAATTTGGTTATTGGGATCTTCTTGGAAACAAGGCGCACGTCATGATGTAAAGGCTCGTATATAAATTTCCATCTTCGATCATCTGATAAAGGCTTCAAAACCAGCTTTCCCAGACACTCGTTGATCGGGGAATTGTAAAACTGGACCAGAATCATAGGTTAAAAACATTATACCATGTTTACTATTAAAACCATACTACATTTGCTGAGATATATCTCTCTGTCTCTTTGGTTTTACAATCACATGCTTTCAGTAACTTCATACAACAGTTTTATGAATTTGAAATGAGGAACAACGTGCATATCAGACTTATGAATATAAAAGCAGATATATCAATGATATTAAACACCTTACTAGTAATTTCTACTAGTCTTGCTGCTAACGCATTATCATTATGATCATTACAAATAACAATAACAAGTGAAAGTCTTGGTTAAAGACATAGTAATTGATTAGCATTGTGCGCATAATGAAAGGCAATTGATTAATTAATAATAGCTTAACTTACCTCCAAATTAAGTCCAACTCTAAACCCTTGAATTTCTTCCCTAAACTTTAGAAACAATTCTGAAGGCATTAAATCTATGGTGTATAACTCACCATGATTTGGGTTCTTGCCCGACTCCATCTCTTCAAAAGAAAAGCAATAACATCAACAATTCACTCAGCACAAGAGAGGGTTTCATTTGACAAAGTCCCTCAATCTCCAATTTTTGCATAGCAAAACATATGCTTTACCAACAAAATCAAGAGTCTTGAAGGGATTCTTAGACGAAGAACATCAAAATAACTTGAAAGTTCTAGTACCTGCTACCGCTACTGCTGCTGCTGGTGAGGGAGGATATGATGATTATGTTCTACTTCTGCGAGCAAAGACCAATTTTGGGAAACTGAGCGAGTTACGCTTATCAAATTATCTTTACGTGGGCTTCTTTATTTGATATGGGCTCAGCCCAAAACTAATAATAGATCCAGGGCTATTTTTTATTTTTTTTTAAGTACGAATCTTCTTACTCATTCAAGACCTGAACTCAAGATATTCAAATCAGATGTTTTACAAAGCTTTGTTCGAGTCATAGCTAACTAGTTTTATACCCGTCCGGTGGCCGGGTATTGTAACGCATTATGCGATCATGCCCTGAGATTTGTTTTTAACAAAGTATATACAAAGTTGATAGTCAAAAAACACAAAACAAACAACCATAAGAAAAACGGTAAGAAGTCACCTTTAAACATATAAAACATACCTATGTAGTTAGTAGATTTCACAAAAATAACGCGTAACAGTGATGTAAGATAGATAAATAGCAACATGTCTCGTATGTTTCATAGAACAATTATCTACGCAATAAATCGCTTTGGCCTCTTAATAGCCTAGCTAGGCCTTTTGTTCCATGTGGTGTAGTTGAGGTGTCCTGGTCGCATGTCGATCCATAAATTAAGGTGTCATCACACGTAACGACACGTGCAGGTATAACCGAATCCACATATTGTTCATGATCTACATTTGCCCGAGGATATGGTAAACACATAAGAACATAAACTAAGAACGAATTATAATATAGTTTCGGATTAATATTTAATAAAGACTACCGATGACGTCTTGATTGTAGTCGATGACAACTGTAAAATATGTGGTCCCCATAAAGCCTAATCCACTATTTTTCATTCACCAGATGTAATCCGACTAAGATGTTCACTGGCCTCATCAACCTCATCGCACTCATAATATTATGTTTGATATTACAACCTCCAGCACCGTTAGATGTAATTTTTTCTCTAGCAATCATTTCTAATTTTTTTTCAATGTATTTTGACATCGTGAAACGATGAAATAATGATGTTCCAGATTGTACTTATCAATTATTATCTAAAAACAATACTTCTAACACATTAAGCATCAAACAAATATTTCTGAATCCAAATGGATCATCAGCACCCTATAGTAAAGGTAAAAAACATTAAAGAAACAACTTCTATATAAATGAGATGTGTCTCAAAAAAAATGACATGAAATTATTTAGTTTTTACTCATTATTGTTCATTACATTACAACACACAAGATGTTTGTATAATTATTACATAAATACATATAAGCACCTAATCTACAATATATCTTTAATTAAAAAACATATATATTTATTATTCATGCACATTAGTTATAATATACAAATGAATATATGTATATTAATCTTGAAATTTCTATAGATATTTTAATTAAAATAACATTGCGGACAACAAACCACATCCTCTACCCCATCAACCCTTATGTCACACCCCCGCTGAGAGCGAAAACACGGGGATGCGAGCGAGACGGGATCGTCATAACACATGGTTAACAATAGAGATGCAATATATATGTGATTGATGACATAACGTGTCATGACGACACCCGCACAAATGGAGACTTGTATCGTGTTTAGTCAATATCCCGACAGCATAGCCATAAGCATAAACAGAAACTTGTAATTGATTTACATAAACGATTCACATAATCACAAAAATTGTATTCTTGTATGTAATTCCCACAACTCAGGAACAAGTATCCAAAAGAATAAATATTGTTTAATGGACTGCAACATTGTATAAAATAATTGTTCATCATGTATGTTCAGTCTCAAAAATACATCCTAGGGTCTCCACTAAGGCAGCACACCTAGATCTTCAATTGTCATTGTTACCTGAGAAGATATGCTCAAAATTGTCAACAATAATGTTGGTGAGCTTCGCAGGTTTGAATTGTAAACATGTAATTGATGCTGTATAGTGTTGTTATGGAATACCATGCATACAGTTATAAGCAAACAAAATCACATACCATGAGTTTTATACAACCAAACCTAATGATGTACACACAGCAACTTGTCGGTATATATTCACCCAAGGCCCGTTCCTGGCAGTGTGATGGTACTCACAAGTAACCATCTGTCAAGGGTGGGGGTGTCAACCCAGTAGTACTACTAATACCTATCCGTTGGTTCCAACACCGGAATTATGGTTGTAAGAAGAACCACACAGTAACATCATATATGCATCAGATAAGTACTTATAAAACAATATCACGTTGATTCCATGTATGAAAATTGTATGTATGTTATACAGCATTGAAAACGTGTGAGCATACTTTTCCCCATGTTTGTAAAAGATTGAAACAATTGTATAAGCATAAAAAGGGGCCATGAAACTCACTTGTTAAGTGGTAAGTATGTATGATGTAACTTTCCAAACTTGTATGTATGTATGAGTGGTCAATCACCTATTGACAGTTATGTTAAGCATTAATAATGCATCTGATGTCAACAATATTGTTTAGTTGGGTCGGGTCGTATCGGTTCGGTCGTGGGTAACACTTACACACAAACACGCGCAATAGATTTATGTAGATCCAAGTACTAGAAGCGTTGCCATTGTCGATGATATTTGTGTAAAAGTGTTATTGTTGTCAGAGAAATACTTGGTAAGCACTTGTGTTATGATCGTTTGTTACTAATTGTAAAATGTTAAGTTGATTGGATTGATATAACATTGATAAGTTCGATAGTGTTAATCTTAAAGATCGTCTTTAGCAATGGCAACCGTGTCGATGTCACCTTAACATCACACGACAACACACACCGCACACAAGAAGAATTCATACACAATGACTCCAATTGTACGATAGGACTAGACGCATGACTGGACACTCCATTCACACGAATCAACTCTCAGTCATGCGAATCAGCTTCATTCACACGATTGAACCCCCATTCGTGCGACTAAGCATTCAGTCGTACCACACAACACCCATCGCACGACTCAACTTCCATTCGCACGATTCAGCCTTCATTCATACGAATTAACTTCATTCGTACGACTGAACTTTCATTCGTGCGACTGGACCTTCAGTCGTGCGATACGTACAATCACACACATTTATCCGCATGACTCAATCGCATGACAATACTCATCCGCATGACTCAATCGCACGACACACACAATCGTATGGGCTCAGTCGCACGACTCACTCAATCGCTTGGACTCAGTCGCACGACAGACCCAATCGCATGGACTTAGTCGCACGACTCAGTCGCATGACAGACCCAGTCTCCTGAACAGTAGGTTCGTGACTGTAGAGTGCTGAGCCGCCTTCGGCTGCTCCGTGCATGGGTTTCATACATCAAGGACCTCCAGAAACACTCATCTAACATATCTAAGTAAGATGCACACTCAGAAAGGCAACACACGCCCACACGACCTCTTGTGCTCGGCTTGAACCCGAGCACCCGAAACCCTAAAATTGCAAAAGTAAAACGAGCAAAAATGGACGACCAAGGTCGCCTACCTGCTAGAAACATGTAGTCTAAGCTGTAGTTGTGGTCTACACGGTGAAATCACAAAGAAAACGGGGTGGTTCTAGGTGCAAGGAGGTGGAGAAAGTGGAAGAAGAAGATGAAGAGGAGAGAAGAAATGGTGAAGGCTAGGGCTGGTTTGTGGGTATTTATACCCAGCCTTAGTTTGTCAATTGTCACTTTTAGTCCCTGCACTTAGCCCCCGGGTTCCCAAATTTGCTTCGGTTGAAAACGACGTAAATATGCACGTTATATTAATTATAGGGAAGTATTTAATGTTGTTTGTATCTTGAATATGTTTTTATTAATGATGTTATATTATATAACATAATATAGTTAGTGATGACGTCGGTGCTATTCGTAAGCGTTCTAAGTGCTAATGTTGCAAACAATGATGTCACGAGTGTAAAAGAAAATCACACGAGTATGATGTCCTCACAAATAGTATATGAAGATGTGAAATGATCGTTCTAAGGATAGTTAACAAAATCCACGTTAAATGACGAACCTTGTGGTGACGGATGTCACAGTATCCCCCAATTGAGAGAATTTCGTCCCGAAATTCAACTGGTGTTAGGTCCAAGAGTGTCATCCTCAAATAGATGTGGATATTTGAGCTTCATCTGATCTTCCCGTTCCCACGTGAATTCTGGTACTCGTTTTGAGTTCCATCTCACGCGAACGATCGGTATCTTGCTGCGCCTTAGGCGTTTGACCATTCGGTCCATGATCTCGATAAGTTCTTTGATAAAATGAAGCTTTTCATCAATCTTGATTTCCTCAATTGGCACATGTAGAGTTCATCTACCAGGCACTTTTTGAGGTTTGATACGTGAAATGTGTCGTGTACACCGCTGAGTTCTTGTGGCAACCTTAATCGGTAAGCCACCGGACCGATTCTTTCTGTAATCTCGAATGGTCCTACGTATCTTGGGGCTAACTTCCCTTTCTTTCCAAATCGTACAATCCATTTCCAGGGAGAGACTTTGAGTAGAACGTGATCTCCAACATTGAATACTTGAGGCTTCCGACGGTTGTCGGCATAGCTCTTTTGACGATCTCTTGTAGCTTTAGTCTGTCTTTGATTTGGAAAATCTTGTCAGTTGTTTCTTGAATGATCTCTGGGCCTGTTAGCTGTCTTTCACCAATCTCAGCCCAACAAACTTGAGATCTACATTTCCTCCCGTACAATGCTTCAAATGGAGTGCATCCAATGCTTGTATGGTAGCTGTTGTTGTAAGAGAACTCAATCAATGGTAGATGAGTGTCCCAACTACCACCAAAATCGATTACACAAGCTCTGAGCATGTCTTCCAACGGTTGTGTTGTTCGTTCACTTTGACCATCTGTTTGTGGGTGATAGGCGGCACTCATATCTAATCGAGTGCCCATCGCTTTCTGTAGTGTTTGCCAAAATCATGAAGTAAACCGGCTGTCACAGTCGGATATGATTGACACCGGCACTCCGTGCCGTGTCACGACCTCTTTTATGTACAATATCACCAATTTTTCCATCTTGTAATCCTCTCGAATCGGTAAGAAATGAGCGGACTTTGTCATCTGATCCACTACGACCCATATCGAGTCGTGCCCGCTACTTGTTCTAGGGAGTTTGGTAATGAAATCCATGGCTATGTTCTCCCATTTACACTTAGGAATTTCAAATTGCTATAATAATCCCGATGGTTTTTGGTGTTCAGCCTTAACTTTCAAACATGTCAAGCATCGGCTTACATACATAGCAATGTCTTTCTTCATGCCTGGCCACCAGTATAGATCCTTAAGATCGTGATACATCTTGTCTGCACCAGGATGACAGAATATCCTGTCTTGTGTGCTTCCTCCATGATCAGGGTACGAACGTCTCCCCATTTGGGTACCTATACATGATTCATGAAGTACTGTATACCATTATCCTTGCAAATCATCTGTTTATCTAACCCTCGAAATTCTTCTCCTGCAAGGTTTTCTTCTTTCAATGCCTCACTTTGTGCAAGTTAGATCTGAGCCTTCAAGTTCGTTTGAATAGTCAATCCTAAAGCTCGAGCACGTAGTGGTTTCACACGTTCTTTACGACTTAGGGCATCAGCCACCACATTTGCCTTCCCCGGATGATACCGGATTTCATAATCATAGTCACTAAGTAACTCCACCCAACGCCGCTGACGCATATTGAGTTCTTTCTGATTAGGCTCTTATGATCTGTGTAGATGGTGCATTTGGTTCCATACAGATAGTACCTCCATATCTTAAGTGCAAATACTACAACGCCCAACTTCAGATCATGAGTTGTATAGTTCTTTTCGTGCACCTTAAGTTGTCGTAAGGCATAGGCAATCACCTTATCTTTCTGCATTAGCATACAACCCAATCCTTGATGTGAAGCATCACAGTACACCACAAAATCATCAGTCCAGTCTGGGAGGGACAATATCGGTGCGTTGCATAACTTCTCCTTCAACGTTTGGAATTCTTGTTCTTGTGCATGTCCCCAATCAAACTTCTTGTCTTTTTGAGTCAACAAAGTTAACGGTTGAGCAACCTTTGAAAAAATTCGCAATGAAGCGACGATAATATCCGGCCAATCCTAAGAATTGCCGTATCTCTGAAGGTGTCTGGGGTGCATCCCATTTCTTTACTGCTTCAATCTTGCCAGGATCTACATGAATCCCATTTTCGTTAACCATATGCCCCAAAAATTTCACTTCTCGAAGCCAAAATTCGCACTTCAAGGGTTTAGCAAAAAGTTTCTCTTCTTGTAATAGGCTCAGTATCGCCTGTAGATGTTCCTCATGGTCCTCTTTTGTTCGGGAGTAGATAAGTATATCGTCTATGAACACGATCACGAACTTATCCAAGTAAGGTTTGCACACTCGATTCATCAAATCCATGAACACAGCTGGTGCATTAGTCAATTCGAACGGCATGACTAAGAACTCGTAGTGCCCATAACAAGTCCTGAATGTTGTTTTCGGTATGTCATCCTCGAAAACCCTTAGTTGATGATATCCAGAACGAAGATCAATCTTGGAGAAATATGAAGCCCCTTGCAACTGATCAAATAAATCATCAATTCTGGGTAGAGGATATCGATTCTTCAAAGTCAACTTGTTCAACTAGCGATAATCGATGCACATACGGAACGATCCGTCTTTCTTTTTGACAAATAAGACCGGTGCTCCCCATGGTGAATGGCTCGGTCGAATAAAACCCTTCTCTAGTAGTTCTTGTAATTGGCTAGATAACTCTTGCATTTTGGATGGTGCTAACCGATACGGTGCTTTTGCTACCGGCGTAGCTCCAGGAACCAACTCTATACGAAATTCCACCTGTCGTGGAGGAGGCAAACCCGACAAGTCGTCAGGAATACACCCGGATAATCTCGTACTACAGGAATATCTACAAACTTGTTGCCTTCTCTTTCTTTTCCACTACATGGTCCAGAAATGCGTAACACTGCTTCCGTAAACACCGACGTGTCTTCATGCAAGAAATAAGCTTTAGAGTTCTTCCCGGCCGTTCCCCTTGAATCTTGAGTACCTCCCGTTTGGCATGGGGATTCGTACTACTTTCTCTCGACAAACAATCTCGGCTCCGTGTTTCGACAACCAATCCATCCCCACAATCACATCGAAACTTCCCAGCTCAAAAGGTATTAAGTCTATGTCAAAGGCATGGTTTTCCAATATCATGGAGCACTTTCTAATAATCTCATCGGCTTGTACAACTCTACCATTGGCCATTTCTACTAAAAAGCTAGTTTCTAGTCTACTAGGGTTCAAGGCAAGTATGTGTGCAAAATCAGAGGACATGAAACTATTGTCTGCTCCAATATCAAACAATATGGATGCGAAGAGGTGATTGAGCAAGTACGTACCCGTGACAACATTCGGGTCCTGACGAGCATCGTTGGCTCCAATGACAAACACACGTCCCCGAGCGACATTCCCTTGATTAGCCGGGCCTTGATTCCCAGCTATAGCCATTACTTGCTGCTGATTATTCCCTTGTTGACCCGGTACCCTATTCAGTTTGGGGCACATGTTCCGGTAGTGACCTGGATTTCCACATTCGTAACAGACTCTGGCATTGCCGGCGGGGTTAACCGTGTTGACGGGTGCCACCAGATTTGGCGTAATCCTACAATCCTTTGCTAGATGCCCCGGGCGCCTACAGTTCACACACACCGGCACTGCATCTCTGGGGATGATGATAGTTGCACCTGTCACATTTGGGGTGCGGCCCAACATACTCTCTCTTGCCCTGTGTTACAGCCACGAAATTCCTGGTGATCTTGGCCCTTTTATCAGATTTCCCGGCACTCGACCGGCTTGTTTCCCCAGCATCCTTTCGCTTCTCTGCTCCCCTACCCAATACCCCTGTTCTTACCATCTCATCGCTTAGAGCGCCAGCCTTCAGAATTGCGCTCTGAATCGTTGGAGGAGCAGCTGTTGTTACCATTGCCCGGATCTGAGGCGCAAGTCCCCAAATGTACCTCTCGATTATCTTTGATTCCAGAGTCACAAGGTGTGGAACAGTCTTGCCAACTTATGAAAACGATCAGTGTAAGCTGCAAGCCCAGCCCCCATCATAGAATGATTCCAGAATTCATGCTCCGGTTTCTGCATTTCGTTGAGTGGGCAGTACTCCTCAGTAATCAATGCTTTGAATTCATCCCATGACATCCGCCTCACCGACTCTCTTCCTCTAGCTTGAACCTAGGTGTTCCTCTTTGGCTGTCGAGGCACTCACTAATGTCAATCACTGCCTCCATCTTTTCAAGCCACCTAGTTAGGGCTATCGCCCACCTTTCCCATCAAACTCTCGGGGTTGCAGGCCACGAATTCCTTGTAAGAACACCCCGTCTTGTGTTATCAACCCCAGTTCGTTACCAGTTGTTCCACCAATCCCAGTGTCTTCCCCTGTTCCTTGGTTATGCTTGTTGTTGGATCATGATAAGGCTGGTGCAACCAAATTCACTTCATAGTCACTTTTGGTACTACATTAAAGGGCTCCGAAGCCAAGCAAGAGATCTTCCGAGAGTCTAAGGAACAACAGCTGAAGACATCTTCCGAAGACAAAGTCTGAAAGAGCTTCCGAAGACAAAGTCTGAAAGAGCTTCCGAAGACAAAGTCTGAAAGAGCTTCCGAAGACAAAGTCTGATGAAAGAGCTTCGAAGACAAAGTCTGAAAGAGCTTCCGAAGACAAAGTCTGATGAAAGAGCTTCCGAAGACAAAGTCTGCTTCCGAAGACAAAGAAGACTCCAAGCCTCGGAAGAAGCAGTCTTCCGAAGTATAAGTGCCTTCGGAAGAAATTATTCTTCCGAAGCACTTTATCCTTCGGAAGACATTGCTATGACCAGCAGATAAAAGTATGGTCCCTGACAGTCCGCTGCAGACCTCTGATACAGCATGGCATCTTCCTAAAGAGCCATGTTGTTGACCATACTTTATTCTACTGTTCACCTTTTATGTTAGTACATGTTACCAACTTTAGTTGGTGACAAAAGGTAAGTCAGGGACATGTCCTGACTACCAACTTTCAGACAAAATGTCTGAAAGACCTCACCTAGAGTCTTGTAGTATAGATGTAAGGTTAGAGGTGTCCAGCTGGTATCTAAGTATATCCGGCTGTAGGTAGTATTATATATATCTTCTCCCTGTAACTCTTTATGTAAGCGATTTGAGTCCAAGTGTCTTGTAATCCTTTGAGTTGAGAAGCAATATATAAAAGTACCTTGAAAATTTACCTGCTGTTAATTTTCTTACTGCTTGTTACTTGTTATATTGTGATCAACTCTTCATAGACTGCTTGCCGAGTGTTGATTCACAGTGAGTTGAGAGAAAAACCACCCGAAATCCGATCCTGCAATTGGTATCAGAGCTCCAGGCTCTTGATTGTGAGATCTTACCATCCTAATCAACCTGTTTTTCACTCCTCACCACAATCCACTCACTCAAATGGCTGCTCTCTCCAAGGCTGATATGGAAACTGGTACCTTGACCAAGTCCCCTATGATCACCCCTGAAGACTTTGACACATGGTGTATCAGGATGGAAGGCTTCATCAAGTGTCAAGACTCAAGGATGTGGGACTCCATTGTCAATGGTCCTTTCATACCAAGCACTACATCTGCCACTGGTAATCGCATCATTCCAAAAGATGTTGATGATTACTCAGAGGAAGATAGGAAGAGAATAGAGCTAGATCAAAGGGCTATGACTTGTCTCCAAACTGCTCTCCCCAACTCCGTCTACAGACGCTTCAAGAAGTGCAAGACAGCTAAAGATTTATGGGAAGCTTTGAAGCTATGTATGAGGGATCCAAGGAAACTCAAGAGAACAAGAAAGATCTCTTGAAGCAGCAGTTTGAGAACTTTACTTTCAAGGCTGGTGAGACCTTGACTCAACAATACTTCAGGTATGTTGAGCTAGTAGATACTCTGGCGGATATTGGAGTAGCTCTTGAGAACAGAGACATAGTTAGGAAGTTCATGTCCTCTCTTCCTAACTATGGACTCACTACTGTGTTGTCATCAAGAGAACTTCGGACCTTAAGACTCTTTCTCTCACAGAGTTGTATGGTATCCTAAGTGCATTTCAGATGGAGATGAACATGCAGAACTCCTCTGACCACTCCAATAACCAACAGAGTTCAGCCCTTCATGTGGTTGAAAGGGAAAGCATGGAACCACAACATCAGTTGCTATGCTACCCTGACAACTCACATACTGGACCCTTCATCACTCTACCTGAGACTCCAAAGTCTCAAAAGGTTCAACACAACTCCTTTCAGGATAGTTGTGCCTTTGTCTCTGGAAGTGGACACTCTGGTGATTTTCAATACTGCTTTGATGATCTTGAGTGCTTCAATCCAGATGATGTGGAGTACATGGACATTGTCCAGCAGATGGCTCTTTTAACTTACAGAGCGAAGAAGTTCTTCAAGAGAACTGGAAGGCAATTCCCTCAAAACCCAGTCAACAGCAAGTTTGGGTTTGATAAGAGCAAAGCAAGGTGCTACAACTGCAACCAACTTGGTCACTTTGCTAGGGAATGCAAGGCTCCCAAGAACAACCCGGGAACCCCACAGGCCTCCACACATCCCACTGCTCCCAAGCATGAAGAAAAGTCAACTGAAACAGCTGCTGTTGCTCAGGAAGTTGACTGGAGCTTCATGGTACAGGATGTGACTCCCGCTCAAGCACTCATGGCCGGAACAGATGATGATCAGGTATATGAACATCTTTGTACTGCTGCCTGTATTGCTAAAGTTAAATTGTATAAGGATTACATTTCGGAAATCAGATCTGAGGTTGAGTCTTTAAATGTGCTAAAATCTGACTTTAAAAGAGCTGAATCTGGCTATCAAAGGAAAATTGATGAGTTAGAGAAAACTGTGTCTCTTTTGAAACATGAAAAGACTAACTACAAGACTCAAATCAAAGATCTGATCTCCAAACTTTCTGAAGTTCAAGCCCAGTTAGTCACAGCTGAGGCTCAGGCCAGGAAGCAAGCTATTGCTGAGCAAAGCTTCCAAACTATTCTTGCATCAACCTCCATTCCAAAATGTTTTATCAAAACAAAGAAGGGTTGGGAACCAGTGAAATAGCTCCACCACACTCTTATGAGTCTATTAGACTACCTAGATGTGGTACTGAAGAGCAAGAGGTTCCAACTGCTGACCCTTCTCCATTGGAACTAGAGGATGAAGTAAAAATAGTGGCCTCCACAGGGGAGAAACAGGAGGATACACCCATCTCCACCTGTGATGACCAAATCCTGACCACCAAGGCAAGAAGAAGCAGAGCTAAAGCTGCTAGAAGGACTGCTAAGAAGGTTGCAGAGTCCAAGCTTAAGTTTGACCCTAAGCAAAAGGGTGTCTTCATTTCTGCCGGGTTTCAAGTGGTAGGTACTCCTGATTCAGGAAAGGAGTGTAGTACCAGCACTTCTGTCCTACTGAAGGATCAGAAGTCGAAAGGGAAAGTTGCTGATGAAGAGAAGAAACCCAAGAAACAGCAACCTGCAAGTTCCCAGAAGACTAACATTGCATGCATAATGTGTGGTCTGCACAACCACATGGCTAAAGATTGTTACTACAATCCAGCAAGCACACATTATGCAAATAATGTTAGAAAAGAAGTAGTCAGAGAAGTTTCTCAGTTGGACCACTTCAAAAGGTCCAAATGATGAAAAAGGGAAAGTTGGTCTCGGAAGCCAAGTTGCTTTCGGAAGAAACTGCTTCTTCCGAAGGGAAAATGGCTTCGGAAGCCAAACCTTCTAAGGTTCGGAAGAACAAGAAGGCTCCCTTGAAACCATCTCAGAAGAAGACTACTTCGGAAGAAAAGGTGGTGAAGGCTTCTTCCGAAAAGAGAGAAGCTTCGGAAGAAGACCATGCTGCAAAAGCTTCAACAAGCTCATCCTCAAAGATCAACCAAAGGATGGATTGGAAGATCAAGGAAGATGCTGCAGCCCAAACCTCTTCTTCAACAATGACCTCTATTGAACCCCACTGCATATCTTTTGGTTCAATTATGTCACTATCTTTGGAAGAGCCCGAGACCTGCAAGGCTTGGGCTTCCAAACAAAACTAACCATCTCATCTTATGTGCAGGGACATCCATTTGACAAGAACAACAATATCTGGATTGTAGATAGTGGATGCTCCAGGCACATGACAGGGAACAGATCTCTCCTTCAACAATTCCAGAACTTTGATGGAGGGCCTGTCCAATTTGGAGGTGAGGCCGGAGGATATATTTCTGGCAGAGGAAGTATATCCAATGGCAGAATAAACATTGACAAAGTTCACTTTGTCAAACAGCTTGAACACAATCTGTTAAGTGTTTCTCAATTCTGTGATCAGAAGCATCAGATGCTTTTCACAGAACATGAGTGCATTATCCTCAAACCAGGGATGACAATTCCTCCGGAATTGGTGCTTCTCAGATCTCCCAGGAAAGGGGATATGTACAAGCTGGATATGAACAATGCTTCTCCTATGGGTGAAGTATCATGCTTTCTTTCCAAAGCTGATAGTGATGAGTCAACACTATGGCATAAACGCATGTGTCATGTGAATTTTAAAACAATGAATAAATTGGCTAAAAATAACTTGGTACATGGTTTGCCTAAAAAGGAATTTTTCTGCAAAGATAACTGTGTTGCATGCCTGAAAGGGAAACAACACAGATCATCTCATAAATCCAAATGTGTTAACTCTATCACTACTCCATTACACTTATTGCACATGGATCTCTTTGGTCCCACAAGTATAATGAGCATTGGAAGGAAATCATACTGCCTTGTGATCGTTGATGATTTTACAAGATTTACATGGGTATTCTTTTTAAGAAGTAAAGATGAAACTGCTGAAACTTTAAAATCTTTTATTCTTAAAATAGAAAATCAAATTGATCACAAGGTTAAGATTATTAGAAGTGATCAAGGGACTGAGTTTAAGAACTTCGTTCTTGACTCATTCTGTGACTCAAAAGGGATTGCCAGACAATATAGTGCTCCCAGAACTCCTCAACAAAACGGTGTTGCTGAGAGGAGGAACAGGACACTTATTGAGGCTGCTCGGACCATGTTAGCTGATTCAAAGCTGCCTCTAACATTCTGGGCAGAGGCAGTCAGCACTGCATGCTATGTGCAGAACAGGGTTCTTGTAGTTAAGCCCCATGGAAAAACCCCTTATGAGTTATGGAACAAGAGGCCACCGTTCATTGGCTTTCTAAGGTCCTTTGGCTGCAGGTGTACCATACTTAACACAAAGGACAACTTGGCAAAGTTTGCTGAGAAGTCGGATGATGCTATCTTTATTGGATACTCTTCTAGCTCCAAAGCTTATAGAGTATACAATATTAAGAATCAACAATTTGAGGAGTCATCCAACATAGTTGTTAATGAGCACACTCCTTGTGTTAGGGGGAATGGACCTGAGTATATTTTGATTTAGAATTGTTTCCAAACTATTCTAAACCATCTTGTGAGAATGTTTCAGCTGGAACAGGTGCTCAAAGTGATGCTGATGCTGATACAGGTCAACTATATGAGCTTCCCAGACCTATTCCAAATTCTCCAAGAGCTGAAGGGCAACAAGCTTCAACTATTCACAGATCTGACAGTGTAACTATCTCCAGGAATAGTGAAGCTTCAACAAGTGAATCACTTGATCAACCTCAAAGTTCCTCAGGTGATCCACTACAACACCAGGTTAGGGAAGTGGTATTCTGAAGGAACAGGCAACTGTTAATACTACTTCACAACCAACTGTTGATGATGTTTCTCAATCATTCAATCAGTCCTCATTGAATGACTCTGAAACAGCAGTTGGACAGAGTGATCCAGTTCCTGATCAGAATATGTCTAACCTAGACTTATCTCTGCAATTGGAAGTGATTCCTCGTCTTAGGATTCACAACACTCATCCAACTGAGAACATCATAGGAAATGTCTCTGAGGGTGTGAGAACAAGAGGACAAACTCATCATGGGAATGTCTGCTTGTACTCATGCTTCCTGTCTCAGATGGAACCAAAGAAGGTAGAAGATGCCTTAAAGGATAGTAGTTGGGTTGAATCGATGCAGGAGGAGCTGCTTCAATTCAAAAGACAAAAGGTCTGGAATCTATGCCCACTACCATCTGGTCAAGTACCCATAGGCACTAAATGGGTATTCAGGAACAAGAAAGATGATAGAGGCTTGATTATCAAGAACAAGGCAAGGCTAGTAGTTCAAGGATACACCCAGGAGGAAGGAATTGATTATACTGATGTCTTTGCACCTGTTGCAAGACTTGAGGCAGTTAGGATCTTCTTGCTTATGCTGCATCCAAGAACTTCACAGTCTACCAACTTGATGTCAAGTGTGCTTTTCTATATGGGGATATAGATAGGGAAATCTATGTGTGTCAACCTCCAGGATTTGAAGACCCACAGCACCCCAACTATGTGTGCAAGCTGGATAAAGCTCTATATGGGTGCACCAAGCACCTAGGCTGTGGTATGAGACCTTGTCTCAGTTTCTCTGAAGAATGGATACACTAGAGGTACCATTGACAAGACTCTTTTCATCAGAAAGAGTGGAGAAGACATTTTGCTTGTACAAGTCTATGTTGATGACATCATATTTGGTTCTTCAAACGACCAAATGTGCAAGACTTTGAAAGCATTATGAAGCAGAAGTTTGAGATGAGTTCCATGGGAAAAATGGACTTTTTCTTAGGATCCAGGTGAAACAGATGAAGGAAGGGTTCTTCATAAGTCAATCTAAGTATGTCTCAGACATCTTAGAAAGATTTGAAATGAAGGACTGTAAACCAGCCAAGACACCCATACCCAGAAACCATAATCTTTGCCCTGACCTTGAGGGGGAGGATACTGATCAACATCAGTATAGAGCAATTATTGGTTCTCTGATGTATCTCACTGCAAGTAGACCAGATATCATGTTTGCCACATGCATTTGTGCAAGATATCAGGCTGCTCCAAAGGTGTCTCACCTAGCTGCTGCAAAGAGAATCCTCAGATACCTCAAAGGAGCACCTAAACTAGGTCTCTGGTATCCAAGAAATAGTGATTTCAATCTCTATGGATACTCTGACAGTGACTATGGTGGCTGCAACATTGACAAGAAATCAACATCAGGAGGATGTCAATTTCTTGGTGGAAGGATTATCTCATGGCAATGCAAGAAACAATCCTGTGTCTCTACATCAACTGCTGAAGCTGAATACATTGCTGCTGCTAGCTGTGTGCTCAACTGCTATGGATTCAAAATCAGATGTTAGACTATGGGTTCAACTTCATGACTACTCCTATCCATATTGACAACAACAGTGCTATCTCCATTACTGAGAATCCGGTGAAGCACTCCAAGACAAAACACATTGATATCAGGTATCATTTCATTAGAGATATTCATGAGAAACAGCTGATAAAGTTAATCAAAGTTGACTCAAATGAACAATATGCTGATTTGTTCACAAAGGCATGATGAACAAAGATTTAAGTATCTCATATCAGCAATTGGGATGATAAACATTGAATAACTACCTCTTTTGAAGACCTTTTTAAATGAGTAATGTCTTGTGTCAATACAATTTAAGCCCTGTTACAAAAGATCTTTAAACTATTCCAAGTGTAAATTCCTTCCGAAGAGGAACTAACTCTCGGAAGATATTCTTGAATATCTTCCGAAGCTAAATTCCTCAATGGAAATTTTCTTCTCGGAAGAGTTTTTGGTCTCGGAAGAAGCGATTGATTTTATATCAGATCTACTTCCGAAACTTATACAACTCTCCATTCGGAAAGACAGCTTTACCTTCGGAAGCAATGCCTTGCTTCGGAAGATAAAGTGCCTTCAAAGGACAATTTTACCTTCGGAAGCAATATCATGCTTCGGAAGAGAAATTGCCCTCGGAAGAAAATACCTTCGGAAATGTTTTACCTTCGGAAGTAAAGGTTTTATATGTAATGGATATCTTTTGGGCCCCACTCTGTAAAAAGTAAAGATTTTGTACATGATGGTCAGATTATTTAAAATTATCCTTGCCGCCAACATCATTTCTCCGCCGTAAACCACCATACCACCCACAGTAACCCCAAAACAGTTACCCTATTACCACCACCATACTACTATTCACCCCTTTTAAATAATCTTGACTTATCAATTTCATCTTCTTTTACCACTTTACAGCCCTAACTGTTCCCTTCACTGTAAAACCCTAAATTTCACTCAAAATTTCAAGCTTACCTTCTCTCCAATGGCGCTAAACCCTCAGCACAACAAGTCGCATTTCTTGACTCGTCAAGGGATGCCGACTTCACCCAAATCATCACCTTTCTCACCGAATCCACCTACCTCACTGCACTCACAGTTAACCCAACCGTATACTCCAACCATATGTCAGAATTTTGGAGCAACGGAGAAACTACAGTGCTGAATGGGGTTCGAGTCCTGAGAACCAGAGTTTGTGGCCAAGAGTTGGTCATCAATGAACAGATCATCAGGGAGCATCTCGAGCTTCACGATGATGGGGCTCCTACTGAGTTCCCCAAGGAAGACTTGGAAGGCACCTATATCCTCATGGGATATGGAGGCGATGTCAGCAGGTCCACAGTATACAAGTTCAACTTCTCTTACCATTGGAAGTTCCTGCTGCACATTGTTTTGCACTGCCTCTCCAACAAATCAGGGGGTTGGGATCAAATCCCATATGAACTAGGATGCCTAGTTCATGGGTTGGTGAGAGGCCTCAGATTCAACTACTCACGATTCGTGTTGAACAACCTAATTGCCAATCTCAGCAGGGATACATTCTTCATGTATCCCCGATTTCTTCAACACATAATCAACTGTGAGAAGGAACCAAGCAAGCTTGTCTGCGCAGCTGCTCTTCCTGTTCCACACATGAGGCCTACCATCTTCAAGACACTGAAGAAGATGTCCACCAACTTCACTGGACGGTACACTCCATTACCTCCAGAGATGACTGAGCGCATAGCTCCTGGTGACATCCCTGTTCTCCCCACAGGTGATGAACCCACACCAGCAACATCCACCACAATACCAAAACCTTCTTTACCCATCAAAGCCACATATCAGAGACGCCCCAAACGAACCCTTGTTCAATCTACTCTGATTGAACAAGCTCCTTCTGTTCACACCCAAAGGACTAGAGTGGAATCATGGGCTCCCACTCAGTCCGAGGTCACACCATCCTTCACAATTGACCTCAATGTGGGTTTTGAGTCTCCTCAGTCTCAAACCCCTGAGCCCGAACCCCAAGCCTTTAGCCCACAGGGTGAGTCTCTACACTCCCCTGTGCAGCTTTCTAGGGACAGCCCCACCATAGGCTCAATGCCTGTAGACATTGATCAAGGTCCCGGGTCAGTAGGACTAACCACCCTCTCTTTCACTGACCTTTTACTCCGAACTGATGAAGAGATTAC
The DNA here is from genome assembly GCA_024085815.1 of Flaveria linearis. Classification (NCBI taxonomy): domain Eukaryota; kingdom Viridiplantae; phylum Streptophyta; class Magnoliopsida; order Asterales; family Asteraceae; genus Flaveria; species Flaveria linearis. Next base: position 882,857 of record CM044004.1, on the reverse strand, counting down.
ATCTCTCCATGGCCATGAAGTTGATCTACAACACCCACTGAGAGATCAACAGAGCCAAGAGGGATCCCTTGTCTCTAGCCCCCATCAGAAGCCTGCTACTGAGGTGAGTCCCACTGATGTGGAGGGGACTCATGTAGACTCAGCTGCCACTACTCAGAGTCTCTCATTGAGCTCTCAGGACAGTGGTAACATAATTAGGACTGAGTCTACGGCAACTTTGCCCATTGACATCTCTGAAAGGATGACTCTGAGCAAAGGAAACCAGGGTGCCAAGAAACCACATCTGGTGGTGAGAGTGAGCATACTAGGTATGTTATCTCATCTCCCCGTGATTCTTCCTATGAAGATGAGGGAAGTATGCAACTAACACTTCAGTACTTGCTTTCTAAGGTCTCCAACCTGGAATCACAGGTGAAGATCTTAGAATCAAGGACTGCCACTCAGCAACTTGAGATTAACTCTCTCAAGGCTAAACTAGCTGAGAAACAGACGGAGAGGTCTGTTAGGCATGTACCAATCCAGGTCTCAATGACTTCTTCCTCTAGCTCATCTAGCTCTCAAGATGATGCTACCAAAAAGGGGGAGAAAGTTCAGAGACAAACACCTATGGAACCACAGACCCAACTCATTTCCACCCAACAAATCATTACACTACCTGAGTCATCTCAATCCTTTCTGTAGATTGACTCAAGGATGCTTCAAGATCTCTACAGACTGTTCACACAGTTTGTATTGAGATCATCCCTAGAACAGCCCAGCCCCGACACCACACTTGCATACTTTGGGGCTGAGGAGCTTCAAAGACTGACTGCACCTTCTACCACTGTGGAGGAAGTTGGTCAACCTAAGGTCTTCATGGAACCTGAGATTAGCTTCGAAGGGGAAATGGGGACTGATGGCCCAGCAACTAAACAGATGGGACAGAATCTGTAGTAGTCTCATCTTCCGAAGCTCTAGCTGAGGCTTCCAAGCTTACATGGAAGCCTCGGAAGAACAAGACAAGTCTTCCGAGGCCGAAATAGAAGCTGCGGAAGGCTTATTTCAGATGTCTGAGGAACTGACCATCACAGATGTCATTGTTGAAATTGCATCTGAGGTGAGCAGGGAGGACATTTCTGAAATACCTCCAACCCAAGCACCAGCTGAACTTCTCTCTCAATCACAGCCCTCCATCCAAGAACCACCACAGTCAAGCACAATCAAAGACAAAGGCAAAAGAAAATTGACTGCGGAAGAGCTTCAGGAGGAGGAGAAGATTGAGAAGGCCAAAAAGAAAGGTCGGTTTCCTACTGAGAAGCTGTTAGCTGCTAGTTCTAAGGCAGCTGCAGCCAATCAGGAAGAAATCAACCAGAGGAGAAGAACAGCACTCATTGACCAGCTCATCAATCTAGGAGCTGCCAATGAGGAAATACTCCTGCTACCACTAGAGGAGTTGGTGACTTTGGAGAGGTCAACCAGGCTACAACAAGAAAGGGAAGCCAGGTTGGCCTTGGAGAAGGCAGAAGAAGAGCAGAGGGAGGCAGCCCTGAAGCTGAGAGAGGAGAGGATCAAATTCCTACTCTCAAGAGGCTTCAGTCTTCCTGAACTGTCTCCACATGATGATGATATGATCCTGCTGCTCCACATCAAAGAGCAGGATCAAATGGAGAAGGAAAGGAAGAAGGCTGCTAGGGAGAAGTTGAAGGTGAAGAGGAAGAGGGAGGAAGAGAAGGAGGTCACTGCTGCCAAAAAGTCAACTGACAAAGCCTGGATGAAGGACTACCTCCGGGCTCATGGCTTCTCTGGTAGGCAGGTGGGACCTATGTCCGAAAGGACACTCCAGCGGATAGTCAGTGAAATAAAAGCTGACAACCGTTTGGGGAAAAGGAAGGAGATGTACAGGAGGATGAAGGGAATGGTCTTCACACCAGCCACTCAACCACAGCCACAACCCACACCAGAGCCAACCCCTTTTCCCATTAAACCTGAACCCACTGATGAAACCTTCACCCCTCAACCCACAACTCTACCCAAACCTACCACATCACCTCAACCACCCAAACTATCCATCCTAAAACCCAAGACTCAACCCAAAACCACTAAACCTAAGCCTACCCAACAACAACCAAAACCATCCCCTCAGCCTCCTAAACATCTCTCCTTGGAAGAAATAAAGGAGTTCAAGACGAGGCTCATTAACTGCACTACTTTGAGCAGCATCTCCTGTGAGGGAGAGGTTATCAACATCACCTATGTTGATAACTCTTCAAGCTCCCTCACCCTAGGTCAATTTCTTGAATTGCCTAGAGATACCTTGGGCCAGGCTGCAAGACTTCTTGGTCTCAACTCCGATACCCTCAATGCTGAGGAGAAGAGGCTAAGAAGAAGACTGGTGACTCTGCTGGATACTAGGAAAGAGGACAGGATTTATGGTCAATCTCCTGGACCTAGAAATGCAATAATCCAGTGGAGGTTCGATGAACCTTCTCACAACTTTGTTGTGGAAAGGGAGAATGGTGAAACCAACAGGCTCAATGCCACTTCTCTACTGCATCTCAGTAGATTTGATCTTGCTGAGCTTGCAGAAAAGCCATTCTCCAATCCCTCCAACTCTGAGACTGCTGCACACATAAGAAACCATATCAGTGGTCTCCACTTGGCTGAACGAAATAGAAGAGCCAAGATTGAAGAAGAGTTGAAGATGAAAAGAGTGGAAGACAAGGAAAGATCAACCACCAAAGGCACAGCCTTTCTACAGATGGTGGAAGGTCCTGAATTGAAACCAATAGTTCGATGGGAATATGACTATACTTCCCATCAACTAACTCTTTTCAGAGGGCCACAACAGAGGGTACACATAATCCAAGGTGACAGAGTAGAGGTTCTGTCCACCAAAGATTTGTACAAGATTCTCAGCATCACAGCAGGAAAGAATGAAGATACTGATAAACACCTGCTCGCCTTGGTGCTGAGAACTTTGAGAAGAAGAGGGAAGTGAAGTTTTGGTAGCATCAGCCTAGGGGGAGTTTGTTGGATCATGATAAGGCTGGTGCAACCAAATTCACTTCATAGTCACTTTTGGTACTACATTAAAGGGCTTCCGAAGCCAAGCAAGAGATCTTCCGAGAGTCTAAGGAACAACAGCTGAAGACATCTTCCGAAGACAAAGTCTGAAAGAGCTTCCGAAGACAAAGTCTGAAAGAGCTTCCGAAGACAAAGTCTGAAAGAGCTTCCGAAGACAAAGTCTGATGAAAGAGCTTCCGAAGACAAAGTCTGAAAGAGCTTCCGAAAACAAAGTCTGATGAAAGAGCTTCCGAAGACAAAGTCTGCTTCCGAAGACAAAGAAGACTCCAAGCCTCGGAAGAAGCAGTCTTCCGAAGTATAAGTGCCTTCGGAAGAAATTATTCTTCCGAAGCACTTTATCCTTCGGAAGACATTGCTATGACCAGCAGATAAAAGTATGGTCCCTGACAGTCCGCTGCAGACCTCTGATACAGCATGGCATCTTCCTAAAGAGCCATGTTGTTGACCATACTTTATTCTACTGTTCACCTTTTTATGTTAGTACATGTTACCAACTTTAGTTGGTGACAAAAGGTAAGTCAGGGACATGTCCTGACTACCAACTTTCAGACAAAATGTCTGAAAGACCTCACCTAGAGTCTTGTAGTATAGATGTAAGGTTAGAGGTGTCCAGCTGGTATCAAAGTATATCCGGCTGTAGGTAGTATTATATATATCTTCTCACTGTAACTCTTTATGTAAGCGATTTGAGTCCAAGTGTCTTGTAATCCTTTGAGTTGAGAAGCAATATATAAAAGTACCTTGAAAATTTACCTGCTGTTAATTTTCTTACTGCTTGTTACTTGTTATATTGTGATCAACTCTTCATAGACTGCTTGCCGAGTGTTGATTCACAGTGAGTTGAGAGAAAAACCACCCGAAAACCGATCCTGCACTTGTCATTAGTGTCATGATCCCCGTGGAGATTATGATTCAGAAGAGTGTCGCTCACTTGAGTCACTATAGTTGGAATCAGTGCAGCTAGCTGCTGAGCAATCATAGTAGCTATATCAGGGTTTTTAGTTCCCTGATTGTTGCTGGCGGGAGCACCACCTGTTCTTGGTGGTCTACCTTTACCTCTGCCTTGTGGGGTCTCACCTTCATGATTTGTACTACGTGTGACTCTTCGAGGCGGCATCTTCTAATCATAAAAAGGAGTAAACATGTAGACTTTAGTAAACATGTAAACCTTAGTCACTTGAAGATATATGTATGATTCCACTCATTAAGTTCCAACAATCCATGCTTCAGTCAATCAGGATCATCATGTAGCCCAGTTTAAGCACATTCTTAGTATACCGATGATGCTTATATATAGGGTTCCCCGTAGCGTTCCCACCACATCCACGACATACCTAGAATGATGCCTAAACTGGTTACTTGACTTCCGATTTTCCTTAGCATCATCCCAATGAATAACAGAATGTATGTGTAGAGAGTATCATCACTCCTCTACATTTCTTGAAGTCCACTTTCATTCTAAGCATTCAATCAGTTCCTTAGTTACTGAAATGCTAAATGGAGGAATGTTTCGTAGAGAATAACACCAATGTCATGATTGGAAATACCATGAAGGCTCTAAGTAAGTTAGGACATAAGTAATAGTAGGTGTTAGTAATGTTTTGTTACCCTTAACAAGGTCTTACTAGAATTATGATCCTAGCACCTTAGGGTATAGAATAGAAAACTTGTGATACTCATGATCATTACCTCATGGTAAGATTAGCCAGACTTCTGATGCACTGCAAATTGCAATTACGTGTGCACTCGTAATGGTAATTTGCCTTGCGTGGTCACCCTTAGCTTCACCTACCCCAAGTTAACATCATAGTATCGTCAACATTCATCAAGCATGAATCATGTAATGTCCTCATGTCCATGAGCCAATAGTATTCCAATAGTAGTATATGATAGCAAATAAACTCCAAGCACATAAACACAATTAGACTAACGATAGTTGCCTATCCTTCATACTTTCAGGATCTCAGGCACGCTATCTTAGGGTCGGATTTAGTATTTGAGATCGACGCTACGCGTGATCTGTGAAGTTTCCCTTCAGTTTGGGTATTCTGACCTAATGGTATAATGTAGTGCGTATACAAATGTAAGATTCCAGTATAAGGTATCCCGTGAAGAAAGACTAAGAGTAATAGTGTCTTCCTCAGGATGATCAGATAACAAGCGTATATGTATAGAATCATGTATAGAGACAAGAAACAAGTATAGAGGAACATACATGTAATATCAAATGCAAGCCAGTCCTAGCATGCATTCTACATGAAGGTTCCTAGGTTATAGTCTAGGTCAAGTGAATTGCCTAATTCTCTATAACCAATGGCTCTGATACCAGTCTGTCACACCCCCGCTGAGAGCGGAAACACGGGGATGCGAGTGAGATGGGATCGTCATAACACATGGTTAACAATAGAGATGCAATATATATGTAATTGATGACATAACATGTCATGACGACACCCGGCACAAATGGAGACTTGTGTCGTGTTTAGTCAATATCCACGACAGCATAGCCATAAGCATAAACAAAAACTTGTAATTGATTTACATAAACGATTCACATAATCACAAAAATTGTATTCTTGTATGTAATTCCCACAACTCGGGAACAAGTATCCAAAAGAATGAATATTGTTTAATGGACTGCAACATTGTACAAAATAGTTATTCATCATGTATGTTTAGTCTCAAAAATGCATCCTAAGGTCTCCACTAAGGCAGCACACCTAGATCTTCAATTGTCATTGTTACCTGAAAAGATATGCTCAAAATTGTCAACAATAATGTTGGTGAGCTTCGCAGGTTTGAATTGTAAACATGTAATTGATGTTGTATAGTGTTTGTTATGGAATACCGTGCATACAGTTATAAGCAAGCAAAATCACATACCATGAGTTTTATACAACCAAACCTAATGACGTACACACAGCAACTTGTCGGAATATATTCACCCAAGGCCCGTTCCTGGCAGTGTGATGGTACTCACAAGTAACCATCTGTCAAGGGTGGGGGTGTCAACCCAGTAGTACTACTAATACCTATCCATTGGTTCCAACACCGAAATTAATGGTTGTAAGAAGAACCACACAGTAACATCATGTATGCATCAGATAAGTACTCACAAAATAGTATCACGTTGATTCCATGTATGAAAATTGTATGTATGTTGTACAGCATTGAAAATGTGTGAGCATACTTTTCCCCCATGTTTGTAAAAGATTGAAACAATTGTATAAGCATAAAAAGGGGCCATGAAACTCACTTGTTAAGTGGTAAGTATGTATGATGTAACTTCCCAAACTTCTATGTATGTATGAGCCCACAAAACTCACTTGTTAAGTGGTAAGTATGTATGATGTAACTTCCCAAACTTGTATGTATGTATGAGCGGTCAATCACCTATTGACAGTTATGTTAAGCATTAATAATGCATCTAATGTCAACGATATTGTTTAGTTGGGTCGGGTCGTATCGGTTCGGTCGTGGGTAACACTTACACACAAACACGCGCAATAGATCTTATGTAGATCCAAGTAGTAGAAGCATTGCCATTGTCAATGATATTTGTGTAAAAGTGTTATTGTTGTCAGAGAAATACTTGGTAAGCACTTGTGTTATGAATCGTTTGTTACTAATTGTAAAATGTTAAGTTGATTGGATTTGATATAACATTGATAAGTTTGATAGTGTTAATCTTAAAGATCGTCTTTAGCAATGGCAACCGTGTTGATGTCACCTTAACATCACATGACAACACACACCGCACACAGTAAGAATTCACACACAATGACTCCAATTGCACGATAGGACTAGACGCATGACTGGACACTCCATTCGCACAAATCAACTCTCAGTCGTGCGAATCAGCTTCATTCGCACGATTGAACCCCCATTCGTGCGACTAAGCATGCAGTCGTACCACACAGCACCCAATCGCACGACTCAACTTCCATTCGTACGATTCAGCCTTCATTCGTACGAATTAGCTTCATTCGTATGACTGAACTTTCATTCGTGCGACTGGACCTTCAGTCGTGCGATACACACAATCGCACACATTTATCCGCATTGACTCAATCGCATGGCAATACTCATCCGCATGACTCAATCGCACGACACACACAATCGTATGGGCTCAGTCGCACGACTCACTCAATCGCTTGGACTCAGTCGCACGACAGACCCAATCGCATGGACTTAGTCGTACGACTCACCCAGTCACACGACTCAGTCGCATGACAGACCCAGTCGCCTGAACAGTAGGTTCGCGACTGCACAGTACTGAGCCGCCTTCGGCTGCTCCGTGCATGGGTTTCACACATCAAGGACCTCCAGAAACACTCATCTAACATTTCTAAGTAAGATGCACACTCAGAAAGGCAACACACGCACCCACACGACCTGCTAGAAACGAGTAGTCTAAGCTGTAGTTGTGGTCTACACGGTGAAATCACGAAGAAAACGGGGTGGTTCTAGGTGCAAGGAGGTGGAGAAAGTGGAAGAAGAAGATGAAGAGGAGAAGAATAAATGGTGAAGGCTAGGGCTGGTTTGTGAGTATTTATACCCAGCCCTTGTTTGTTAATTGTCACTTTTAGTCTATGCACTTGGCCCCCGGGTTCCCAAATTTGCTTCGGTTGAAAACGACGTAAATATGCACGTTATATTAATTATAGGGAAGTATTTAATGTTGTTTGTATCTTGAATATGTTGTTATTAATGATGTTTATATTATATAACATAATATGGTTAGTGATGACGTCGGTGCTATTCGTAAGCGTTCTAAGTGCTAATGTTGCAAACAATGATGTCACGAGTGTAAAAGAAAATCACACAAGTATGATGTCCTCACAAATAGTCTATGAAGATGTGAAATGATCGTTCTAAGGATAGTTAACGAAATCCACGTTAAATGACGGACCTTGTGGTGACGGATGTCACACCTTATTTCATCACGTAATACCAAATCCCCAAATCCCTCTTTCTGAACCAACCCATCTTCTAGGGTTTTCGGCCCACAATCGACTGCGACGACCCCTGCTCCAATGGGATAATGGCCATTGACCAGCATCTACACTCATGTCAGTCATGTGTAGATCGTATTATGGGTTGATGTTATCTATAGCTAACCGGATAATCTACGGCGTAGGCTGGTTCGATGGCGTAATTTTACTCCGAAGCAATGGTATCATTTGACTTAAATTGAAGGTAAGGGTTCATCTTAGTATAGATACGATCGAAAACATCTAATTTAGCCGATCTGATTTCTAATTTTAACTCTAATATTTTGATCTTCTGTCGAGATATTCGGACTACCATAATGTTAGGTTTTCCCCCAAACTTTAAGCATCATCCAACGAATTACAGGTTCGTATTTTTTCCCTTCTCTATGCTAAGATGGTAAAATTTCACATTAAGAAGTCTAATATGATTTCTTAGGACTTGATTCTGGGTAACTTAATGTTAAGTTTTCTCTATAGTGGATCATAAGGAGGCCTTGTGCCGATCATTTGTCTGTATAATTCGAGTGTTTATATGAGATAATGGTAAAATATTGGTCCTTTATTGGTTTTGAACACCTGAGAATAATCATATAGGAGCAGTGAGTATGTTTGGTTAATCAATTTATGTGAAAAGTTGTCAAAATGTGTGAACTTTGTAATAAAATAACACAAACCTTCTGGAATGGATTTAGTGACACATATACACATGTGCTGGTTGTGGAACACCACTCTATAAATCAAAATCAAATTCAACTCTGGCTGCGGGCGTGCTTTCCATGAAGGTCTCCCTGGAGCAATCACTCGCACTGTAAGATTCATTACTACTCAAAATTCTTCCCCTGTAAAGAGTTCGAATTATTATCAAATGCATTATTAACAAACAATAAAATGAACTCACATTGATGGTAAATACCATGATAAATACACAGAACACACTTGAGGATTTGACTCCCTGGACGACAGCACCGTCACAGTTTCATGTAAGCTCCCACCCCGGTATGTCATTTTCAATTGTCATTATCAATAAACATTAAAATGAACTTGCATTGATGGCAACTTCCATGAAAAATACACAGCACACATGAAGATTGAGTTCCAAGATGACAACATCATGACAGCATCATGTAAGCTCCCACCTTGATATCACACATTAAAGAATTATAAGAGATATGTTGTGCAAATCTTAGATAGTTAATGCAACATATACCTTTTACCGCAGGATCTCTAACACGAGATGAAGCAATGAAGGATGATTTTACTGATTGGTGATCTGCCATTTAATCCAGGTAAAATGAAACTGCATAACAGCAGGGGCAGCCACCTTTTATAAGGAGAGGAGGCGGTTGCAGGGATAACCGCATCTACATGATGCATGTGATGCTAATATCCAGGCATGTGAATAAACTACCCCTGAAATATCGCAGCACCTAAGAAACCACCGAAAACCAACCTTCAACCACCAAAACTGCCTAGTTTAAACGGCCAAGATTGCGTTTCAGGATGATCCAACGGTTGATATTGATATTACCAGTGGTTAGACTCACCGCTGGTAATATAATATATAATTATTAGCCAGCTGTTATAGCAGCACAAGATCTTTCATATTAATTAAGCTATTAAAGTTTTTGTTCCCTTTTAATTTAGTCATTCTTACTAAGGATTTTTTTCCCAGGGAATGAATTGAAATGATTTTGTTAAATCAAAAATCAAGAACTAGCAAGCTGTTGGGAATAATACAACAACCATCCACCGAAGCTAAGAAAAAAAATACACCCCGTCTTCTTAAAGATTGTACTTAGAAAAATTTTAAAAATTTCCAATATTTGCAATCAATGGAGCTTACGTTTGACCGGAATGATTTGTATCTTTAATTTCCCCCACCATCCTTTCAAGAGACTTGTTCTCCCCTAGTAACACCCTACTCTCCTTGTACCTCCAAACATACCACAAGCCTCCCACACATACCACCATCATTATCTTCTTCATCTTGTAACTTTGAGTAGATTTGTCAAAAGCTTCCATTATATCCCTTAAGGGTGTGCAAGAAACCGAAAAAACCGAACCGCAACCGAACCGAACCAAAAAAACCGAAACCAATAAGAAACCGATGGTTTGGTTTGATATTTTTAAGAACCGATTTTTCGATTCGGTTTCAGTTTTGCTTGTAACAAAAACCAAAACTATAAAATCGAACTTGTAAATTTACAGTTGTATTCATACACTTATAACATATTTAGCTTATAAATTACTTAGGTGATTTTTTTTTTTTTTGCAAAAAAATGTCTGCAGTCTGCTGACCAGATCTGCAGACTTCTGCAGGAGAAAATGTGAACCAAACGTCTGCAGTCTGCAAGAAAAAGACTGTTTGTTTTTTAACATCTGCAGACTGGAAAAATATTTTATAATTAAAGTAAACCTATTTTTTAAACTTTAAAAGTACTTCAACATTAAAATTAAAAAGTCATACAACACTGCAATAATATTCATAAAACCATAAAAGTACTTTTATTAAAATCTTTTATTTCATATTTTGCATTAACTGCTCAGCAATTCCATCCAGACCCTGCTCTTGAGTGGGATATACTGGGTTTGTTTGTTTGTTTGTTTGCTCAGCAATTCCATCTCGTAACTGAGTCATATATTCCTGATCTGATGCAGTACCATGTGCTTCAACCTCATTTTCATCAGCATCAACGTGCACATTACGATTTTCAAACAACACATTGGGTTGATCGTATTGTGTAAAAAAGTCATTGCTGAGATCCTCTTTTCTTATAAAGTTATATAGCATGAAACATGTAATGATAATTTTTTTTTGTGTAGCCAATGGAAATGGTGACATCCTCTTTAATATAGGGAACTGTGCTTTTCAAGACACCAAACGAAAGCTCAATAACGTTTTGTACTTTTGGATGTGCATGGTTAAAATTTTCTTTATTGGTTAATGCACGACTCCTACGAAAATCTCCAAGCCAATACCTAAAATTACGATATGGAGCCATACATCCTCGTATGTGTGCATAAGCGGCATCACAAAGATAATATTTATCTGTAAAAATATATAAATAATTAGAAAATTAAACTAATATACAAATATTTAAAAACAATTAAAATGTCTGGTGATGGTAACGGGAATGGAGCATTTTAAACCTGGCAATCTTAACCCATAGTAGTGAAATGGGTTACTTTGGGTACAAAATTTTCTCTTTTGGGTTGAAAATGTGCCGAATCATCATATGGAATGGGTCAGAATGGGCTGCCTAGAAATGTTGTGAGTTTAAATGGGTTGAAATGGGTAAGAACAAGTTCTTGAATGGGCAAGAACGAGTAATCGTTTGCCTTGAAGAACAAGTGAAATGGTTGAATGTATAGAAAGAATCACCGCCTTCGACTTACCCCCGGTGCAGCTCGAAAGTATTGACCACCAGTGCTGCTCCACCGTCGATGGACCACCACCTACCAACCACACCACTAACCAACATTGCCATCGCAACCCCACCGACCAACGCCACATACCACCAGTACCGACCGATCCGCAACCACCACCACCAACCAACGCCATAACCCAACCACCAACACCAACTGATGCCGATCCAACCAACATCCATGGGGCATGCCTTCGATTTTGCTGAAAAATTTTACAAAAGTTCGATGGTAGCCTTTATAACTTGTCCATCACCGAAGAAGAGGTGTAATTTCTCTGTTTCAAATTAAAATAACTCGTATTTATGTTTCTAAAATTGATTTTAATAGTGTGATACAACTGTTTGTTTTATAACATAGGTTAAAGAAATAAAACTCAATTGTACTGAATTTGTTTACGTTAATACCCTTTTATATAGTTAAACAATTAAGTCTTTTCCATGTTAATTATATCACATGCGTTCGGAATCTTTAATTATCGTTCCATACGTGTTGGTCACCGTCTTTCATCTCCGAATGATCGGATGATAATTCGTGATCATTGTAATTGACTCTGAATCAAGGATTCTTGATAATTTCATCAATGGTTATGTCGATTTTTATCAAATTTTTATTTAAATGTTTTTAACTTAACTAAATTTTAAATAATTTGTATCTGTAGTTTATATATTCTTATGGTATTTGTTGATAACTTAAAAACTTTGTAATTTTTAATTTGACCCATCCTGACTCGACGCATTCTAACCCGAACCCATCTTGACCCGAACCCGTTCTGACCGTTTTGACACGAACCCGTTCTGACCTGAACCCGCTTCAACCCAAACCCATCTTGACCTGATACCCAACCCAACCTGACCCGCCCATTTTGCCAGGTCTAGAGCATTTGTATCTGATGATGCCTCTGATAATATTCTAGAATCATGTGCTACCATTCCCAGCCCGCCACAATGAATGTAAAAATCATGTTGAAGTCACAATTTGCTAATACGTTTTGATAACAATCCTCTTTTATCCTTCCTCTATATAAATCTTATTTGCTAGCAGGGACAACAACATGTATCAAAGTTCCATCAAGTGCACCAACCGCTCCTTTGAAAATCCGTCGTAGCCTTTTGTTATGTCCCGGAATGTTTGGAATCGGATTGAAAGAAGTTGGCACTGTTATAAATTTGGCAAAAAAAATCATTTTATCCAACACTTCATAAAAAATTTATGAATTGTTTGCTTTGAGTGTTGAAATCTACGCTTGGTAACCACGTAACGTTGATTATGACCGATTATCATAAAAAACATAATCATCTTCTCCTTAACCGATACATGTTTACTATCCTTTAACGAATAATTTATTCTAAAATGTGCACATAGTCGGACAAAGGATTCACGAGACATGCGTAGTAATTCAATGCATTGTTTGAGATTTTCTTGCAATAACTCTAACGTGTATTTATGTCCCGTCATTTCCAAATCATTATCTCGCATTCGTTTCAAACCTCTCCTCCAAAAAACGAACATACAAGTACATAAGAATTACTATAAGTAATTTCTTATTATAATCCATATGATCCTGTGCTAATAAAACATAAACACAACCATTAAACATAAACAATGTCATAATAAAAAACACAACCATTAAACATAAACAATGTCATAATAAAAACACAACCATTAAACATAAACAATGTCATAAACAAAACACAACCATTAAACATAAACAATATCATAAACAAAAAGATCCACAAGCATCTAATGTTTTTAGTGTCATAATCGCAACCAAAAATATAAACAACTATATTAGTTTCAAACTTTTAGCCATCATCGTGATCCATCCTTTTAATACTTCTGGAATTTCTACCAATGTCATCCATTCCTCTCTTATGGATGACGACACTCCAAAGATATGAAAAACAGGTAAGAATAAAGGATCTAACAGGTCTAACCTAACCAACTTTAAACTCTCAAAACATTCAAGAACTATAGGTCCTTCTTTTCCTTTAATCAAATATTAAAGAGCCTTTTGCATATCAGATGCTAAATCATCAAAAGTGATAGATGATTTTGAGGTTTTTGCCCTATTGTTTGGAATAGGGTCGGGGTAGGTTGCGTGGTAGGCTCGGGGTATCCTTAGGAGTAGGCTCGGAAGTGTGGTGTTCAAAATCATAAGAGCCGGCATCATCTTCTGTGTCATGAAGAATTGTATTTGTAATCATAAGTGGTTTGACACGTTAAGCAGAAGATGATCCAGCAGCTGATGTTGTTTGGGTTGAGGTCCACTTGCAATTTCCAGTGACAGTATTACCATCAAACAACTGTGCATAAAGTTCTGGAAAAGGCGATGGAGTCGTTTTCAAAGATCAAGCCTCGGATGCCCCTAAACCCAAAATATAAAATATTATAAGTGTATGTTTATAGGTAGCCGTTAAATATATATATATATATATATATATATATATATATATATATATATCTGTGTGTGTGTGTGTATGTGTGTGTGTGTATGAACATACCTTCATAAATTCTTCCCACTCCTCGTTTGTTAGGATAAAAGTATTTGTTTGAGCATTATATATGTTACTCGTTTTGTTTTTCAAATACACCCATCCTATGTATTTGGCTTTTAGATTATCGTAGGCATTCTTCATTTGTTTTTTATTCAACGCAAGGCCAAACTTTTCTTTAAGAGCTTTACCTAACCTATTCCAAGAGTCTTTTTGCATACTCAAACCTTTCCTACCCACCTTATTTATTTCTTCAACACAAGTCTTTAATAAGCATTGTATATGCTCATTTAACCATTGATGTTTCTCGCTCATTTTTATTAATCAACAAACAAACAATAACAAAAACACAATCAAACATAAACAAACCTAAATATAATCCATGTAATAAATCAAATAAACATAAACAAACTTAAACATAATCTATGTGACAAACCAAACAAACATAAACAAACCTAATCAAAATCAAACATAAACATAATCCATTATGACAAATCAAACAAACCTAAACATAATCCATGTGACAAATCAAACAAACATAAACAAACCTAATCAAAATCAAACATAAACATAATCCATTATAATAAATCAAACAAACCTAAACATTATCAAACCTAAACATAATCCATGTGACAAATCAAACAAACATAAACAAATCTAATAAAAATCAAACATAAACATACTCCATTGTGACAAATCAAACAAACCTAAACATTATCAAACCTAAAGATAATCAATGTGACAAATCAAACAAACATAAACAAACCTAAATATAATCCATGTGACAAATCAAACAAACATAAACAAACCTAAACATCAAACAAACCTAAACATTATCAACTTTAAAAACTTTACCTAACCGAGGGTGGAGAGGTCCGGCGGTGGAGAGGTCCGGCGGTGGAGAGGTCCGGCGGTGGATGAGGTCGGCGGTGGAGGAGGTCGGCAGGGGGGGTGGGGGTGGAGGTGGAGGAGGTTGGCAGTGGAGAGCAGGGAGGTCGGCAGCGGGGTGGTCGGCAGGGGGCGGTAGTGATGGTGATGTGCGATGGTGTAGGAAGAGCAGGCGATGGGGGGTGGAGGTGGAAGAGGCCGATGGTGGTGAGCAGGGAGGTCGGCAAGGGGCAGTCGGTAGGGGGTAGTGGTGATGGTGATATGCAATGGTGTAGGAGGAGCAGGCGATGAGGGGTGGAGGTGGAAGAGGCCGGCGGTGGTGAGCAGGGAGGTCGGAAGGGGGCGGTGGTGATGGTGATGTGCGTTAGTATAGCAGGAGCAGGCGATGGGGGTGGCGATGGAGTGAAGATGTATTTTCTAGGTTTTTGATTTATGAAAAGGTTGGAAGATGTTAGAAGAAGTGGGGTTAGGTCTTCTCCAAGAAAAGGACGAGAAGACATTTTTTAATGAAATGTCTTCCGAAAAACAAATAGTATGCAACCTTAAATGCCTTCCCGTCATCTTTTGGTGCGGACAAAAGAGTCTGAGAAACTCTTTTTTGAAGAAAACAACCATCACCTTATTTAACTTATGCTATCCAAAATAGATATTTAGGTTTCTCGAATAATCTTTAAACTTTTTTTATTGGTAGATTAAATTATTTTATTTATTTTTTGTTATTATATTTTATTAATTGTAATTAATTTTAATATTAAGTAATTTATAAGAATATATAGATTGTATTTAAAGATCAACAAAATGATATAAGCCCAAAGTCTTAGCTTAAATTCATTACTTTGAACCAATTTTAAAAAAATAAACTTGAAGCCTGAAAACAAAACCGAAAAAACCAAAACCGAAGTGAAAACCGAAAATCAAAAACCGAAAAAACCAAAACCGAATAGTTTTAAAAACTTAGAAACTGAAATATCTGGTTTTGGTTTCGGTTTTAGGCTAAAAACTAAACCAAACCGACCATGCACACCCCTAATATCCCTTATCGAGATGGCTTTGAAGAAGATGAAACTTTCACCGAAAGACTAATTTGACACCATACCATTTTAGCAAAAGTACAAAAAAGAAACAAATGATCTCCAACCTCCAGATGATGTTTACAAATTGGGCAAAGATGACATGATACCAACACTTTCTATTTTGCAAAGCACTCCTAGTAGCGATTTTTCCATGCATGACCCCCTTCAAAGTACCTTACTTTTGCTAGCACCCAACTATTCTAAACTAGGTGCTTTGAGCTTGTTGCTTGATATCTATTTTCCTCCAATTGGGCTCGCACATGAGAGAATAGATCCTTTTTAGCTCCATCCCAAGACCAAACATCCTTTCCATCGCTAAATACAAAGCTTGATAAATGATCTGATAAGACCGAGAGCTCATGCCAGTCTATGTGAGAAGTAGGGTTCCTTCTCCATTCCTATTTCTATAAGTAACCTCCCCTTCCTTAATGTAGGAGTCCACCACTTTTGCTTTTTTCATCTATTACCAATTAATATTTTGGTAACAACTTACTAAGGATGCCCACCCCAACCATTTATCTTGCCAAAAGTTCACCTTGTCCCCTATACTCATAAAGACCTTTAACTTATTACTAATGCTCATGTTTTTCTTTAAAAAATCTACATCCACTGCTCCGATTTGTTTTCAAACACTTGACAATGCTTTGTTAATCAGACTTGAATCTCCACCACCATTTAGCAAGTCATGCTAGATTTGCGTCTCATAAACATCCCACCCTCAAACCACCCTTTTTTTTCAATATCATAATTCTTTTACAAGTAACCCATCTTATTTTTTATTCAACCGTGCTCCTCCCCACAAAAACCTTCTTCTAATTCCTTTCAAAGTCTTTGCCATGCTCAAAGGAATCTTGAAGATGGATAAATAGTAAATAAGGAGACTACTTAATATTGCCTTTACAAGGGTGACTATACTTGCAAAAGAAAGGCTTTTGGATTTCCAATTTGAAAGTTCAATATTGAATTTGTCAATCACCAGTTTCAAAATTTTAGCCTCCTCATATTCGCACCCAATGGAAGGCCCAATTAATCTACTTTTGTAAAATTAACCTTCAACCCTGATAAAAGGTTGAAGACCCTAAGATTTCTCCATATATTATTTGCGTTAGGTAGGTTCCCTTTACCGACAAACATTACATCATCCCCGAATAGCAGGTGCGATACAACCGGGCCACCACTTAGAAAGTGAACTCCTTCGAATATTCCTTAACCCACTATCGTTGACATCAATTGATTTTTCCATCACCAATATGAACAAGAAAGGCAAAAGAGGTTCTCCTTATTTTAAACCACGCTTCATGGAAAATTCATGGGTAAGCAGCGGCGGAGCTTGATCGAAAATTAGGGGGGGCGGGGGCGAAAGTAAAGTATTTTAGGGGGGGCGGACTCTATATTTTTAAAAAAAATTCCACTACCGGACCGAAAATTTACACTATCGAGCCGAAAATTTATACTACTGATGAAAAAAAGAGGGGGGGCGCCCCCCCCCCCCCCCGGCCCCTATAAAGCTTCGCCTCTGCGGGTAAGAGACCCGTTCACCAGAATAGACACTCTTCCCGACCAAAGAATTTCTTGAATCCAATTTCGCCACCTAGATGGAAATCCCATATTGCACATAATTGATATTAGAAATTTCCAGTTTAAAGAGTCGTATGCTTTTTCAAAATCAACCTTCAACACCATTAATTCTTTCCTATATTTCTTGTCCCATGCTACGATCTTGTTAATGATCAATGGGCCATCAAAAATATTTCTATTCTCCAAAAACGCAGATTGGGTTGTGATATTAATCCACCCAAGACTGCCTTCAACCTATAAGCCATTACTTTTGATATTACTTTATGCACCACACCAATCAATGAAATTGGTCCCGAATCATTTGGAGACAACGAATCTTATACTTTTAGAATGGGCACAATGAAGGAGGAATAACCGTCCACATGTATGTTCTTGTGCTTGTTAAAACGATCAAATACATCTTTTAACAAAGGGGAAAAATTATCCTAATACTTTCGAATGATGTCAAATAAGAAACCATCTGGGCCAAGCGACGTATTTCCTCCGACTCCCAAATAGCTTGTTTTATGTCTAAAAAACAAACGAACATACCCAGTATATCCCACTAAAAAGTAGGGTCTGGGAGGGGTAGGTGGTGACGAGTATTTCCACTATCTTGAAAGATAGAGAGACCGCTTCCAAAGAAACCCCCGACTCGAAAACGATGACAATCAGATTATAGAGCATATAACATATAGGTATATATCATATAAGAGTTTAGAATAAGAATAGGCATATTCATAAGTATATTTATAAGCATAACATACATCACATAAGCATAAGCATACCCATAAGTATAAAAACCTGAAGATAGTGCATACATTATATAAGCAAACATGTTTTACCTATAAAGGGCAAATGTCAATATCCATAAGCCTTTGCGCTCTAGTACCGCTCTCCAGTGTTTTTTTATCTCTATTTTAGAGAATTATTATTATCAAGGAATCCCCCATTCTCACTTCTAGATTCTTGAATCTGATATCATTGATTCCCAACGGTTCATCAAACTTCTTCTTATAGAATAAATAAATTTTCTCTTTCACTTTCTTTGGGTCCTCATACCATATATCATCAATCGAAACTTCATTTATACGATTAGACGATCTGCGCGAGTCTCCATGGAAGAATGCGGTATTCTCATCCCCTTCGACCATCCAATGAATTTTAGCCTCTTGTCTCAGATCTTCTACTCTATCCTCCTCTGATTTTTTCATAATTTTTAAGTTAATCACCCTTGTTAATTTCTCCTTACTGTCAGCTTTCTTTCTGCTACCAAAGACTCTAACTTATTAATAATACCTAGGGCCTTTTTATAGCTATCTTCTTCTTTCATCTTCTCTTTAGATCTCCAACTTTTAATCTTATCTTTAGAAATTTTTAGCACCCGATAAATGGAAAGCGACTCCCTCTCATAACCATCCTCTTGATTCCAAACTAAATTAACAACTTCATCCAGACTCGCTTTAGATAACCCGGAATTAAAAAACCAAAAAGGGCATGGACCATAATCTAATTCTTTGTAAAAAGAATAAGAGGGTAGTGATCAGAGACTTCCTTGGTAATGCTTTCAGAACGGCGGAATTCCATTTATTCATGAAGTCCACATTCACCAAAGCTCTGTCTAACTTACTTAACTTTGACCCATCCCCCGACATATATTAATCTAATAATCTTTCTCTTTATATTCTAATAAAAGAGTATCTCATGTGGTAACATCACAATTATACTCACCAAAATCTTCCAGCATCTTTTTTCTATTTAATAATTACCTTAATTACTAATAATATTATATAACACTCTTTTAGATTTAATAAATTAAAAAATATAACTATTTATTAATGTTATTTCTAAATAAACAAACTTTATAAAAAATAATAAATTTTTCAAAAGCATTAAATTTTTAGAAATACGAAAAATTTTAAAATCGGTATTTTTAAAATTCTATTTAAAAAAATAAATTAAATTTGGGATTTATAATAAGGAAATTTTTAAATATGACATTTTATACGGTTTGTTTTAGAACAAAATGTTTAACTTTTATTTTGAAAAAAAAGTAAAAAAAAAATTTTAAAAACTTGGTATCACTGTTTTATTACTTATAGTTATTTCCCATACGTAATTTCAGTCATATCATATCTAAAATATTATTTTTATAATTAATAAATTTTATTATATGAAAATTTTATTTATTCAACACGTGTAGTGCGAGTTTATTAAAGCTAGTACTTTAATGAAAGAGTAACTAAGAAGGACATGTGGATGCATCATATTTCTCCTCATCAAAATTTTCTCACTTCTCTCTTCTATTAAATAATTACCTTAATTACTAATAATATTATTTAATTTTTTTACTTTAAAGATAGTTTTGTAACTTAAGAAAGAGATTTTCAATAATGTTATTATTAAACAAATAAAATTTTGTATAATAAAAAATATTTCTAAAGCAACAAACTTTTAAAAAATATAAAATATTTTATAACGAGGGTTTCAATAAAGTAAATTTTTTATAAATAAAAAATAATTAAAATGAGAGTTATAATAAAGATATGTTTCTTAAAACGGTTTACTTTGAACAAAAATAATTAATTTTCTTTTTGAAAAAAATAATAAAATTAAAAACAAAAGTTTAAAAACTTGATATAATTGTTTATTATTATAATTGTTAGTCATAAGTAATTTTAATCATATTTTATTTTTAAACATTATTTTATAATTAATAAATATTATTGTATTTAATATTTAATTTATTTAATTTGTGTAATACAAGAGTTATTAGAACTAATAATCACTACTACTATATAATACATATTAAAAGAATAAGATGATAATTTCATTCACTTATATAACATTTTAAGCATAGAGTACAATTGCTTTATGAAATAGTTTTACTTATGCCCCCATTTTGATTAACTTATTCTAGTTATTGTATTATTTAATACACATTATTAATATATTATTAATAATATGATATTATTTAATTCACTTTATTAAATTTTATTTTATTTATAATAATATAAATTCACATTTAAATTTATAGTTACTAAACATATTTTTATAACTAGATACTATTTAAATTATATATTATTTTATTTAAATATGTATATCTATAATACTATATAATACATCTTTTTAGATAGCGATGTAATTTTACCAAACATACAAGTTTTGAAATAACATGTACAAAGGAGTGCAAGGCTCCTAAGAGGGGTAGAATATCAAATTAATTAAGATTCTAAAACACTTTAGGGGTAGTATGATAAATTTATCTGTTAAAATTTATATACCTTGATATTTTGCCCTTTGTCTTTTTCATGTATTTAATAAAATATTAATAAATTATTTAATAATATGATATTATTTAATTCACTTTGTTATATTATATTTTATTAGTAACACCGGATATTTACTTTGTAGTCGACGAAAGAAGAAAAAGAAATAAAGTCCAAAGTCGGGGGACCAAACCCGTCAACGCACGAAAGTTGAGCAAATGGGGAAATATTAAGGGAGAGGGCAGCCCATTTCCCCCTCCCCACACACTCATTTCAGCAACAAAAGAAAGAGAGAAGAGAGAAAGGAAGAAAAGATGAAGAAAGAGTTGATTCGGGTCGATTCGGGCCGAAATTCATCGTGTAGCAAGTCCAAACGAAGCTCTTCATCTTCTTCTTGTTTGTGTGAGTTCTAGGACGCCTATTTTACTTGTTTTCAACCGATTTTGGGGCTGGAACACATAGAAACCATTTTTGAAAATGTGTGTGTTTGACACATTTGGGTGTGATTGTGTATAGTGTGTTTAGAGTGTGATTTCAGGCTTATGTGTGCTTTAATGGTGTCATAGTATGCTTTCCTAAGGATTAGGAGGGTTGATTTGGATTAGAATGAGTTTGAAGGGTTTGGAGGTCGAAAATCGCGACTGCAGTTCGGGATGAACTGCAGTCTGCGCCTAGTTAGGGCTAGGCGACTGGAGGGCCAATCAGCCGACTGGGGATGACTCTGGTTCAATCGCACGACTAAGGTTCAATCACACGAATGGGGATCCAGTCACATGACGGGCCATACGACTGAGAGCCCAGTCGCATAGGTGCTCAGTCACACAGGTGTTCATTCACACGACTGAGAGCTTAGTCGCATAAGTGTCCATTCGCATAGTGTCCAATCGCATGATTGAGGGTCCGTTCGTGCGATTGGAGGTTCAGTTGCATGGGAGTTCATTCGCATTGGTCTAGTCGCATGATGATCAGTCGCATGGAGGCCATGCGACTGAATGGTGCCCAATCGCCCAAATAGGGCTGTGGTGTACGAGGAGAGGCCTAGTTTAATTACCGACTTTCGGGAAAAGAGCAGGGTAAGTAATGATGTGGTAGTTCCCGTAAGTTCTTGTATGATGGCCGTCAAGGCTTTAGAAGTTATGTTGGGCACGATAATGATAGTGTTGCATGTTATGCATGATGCATGTTATGTTAAGTATGATGTAGCCCTGTATGATGGTGATGACTGATGACTGTTAAATGTCGATGTTCCTTGTTTCGATGTATGTTTTTTCCGTGGCTTTGCGTGTTACGTTAATGAATGAATGAAAAGTATTATGTAACGTAAAGTGAAAGATAATGAAAAGAGGAATGGAATGAAAGAATGCATGCATTAATGAATAAATGAATGAATGTAAGAAAGGCTTGCAAGCAAATGTATGGAGGTGCACACCCAATGAAGGTGTTAGCTCAACGGTGTGCGGGTTAGCTACCCCGAAGGATGCACACTGGGGTCCAATCTTTGTGATTGACCATATGTACGGGATCCTTGCCGCTTGCCCTAGATGACTGGATCAGCTTCGTGCACAATGTTCGTGATTTAATTACCACAGGTCCAGCATCAGCTTCGTGCATAATGTTCGGGGTATAGCATAAGGCACTGATCCAAAATGAAGGAGGAAAGATAAGTGATGAATGTACTTACCCTAGGTACTGGAGCCAGCTCCGTGCCCAATGTTCAAGGTCTATGAGAGACCTCAGGCTCAGTTACCCGCTTCGTGCACAATGTTGGGGTAACGTACAGGTCATCGGAAGTAATGAACGTACGAATGAATGTAATGAATGTATGAATGAAAGTAAGAAACGTATGAACGAAAGAAAGAGTTTATGAATGAATGTGAACGAAAGTAATGAATGTGAAAGTTAACAATGTACGGTAAATGAACGAAAGCTAATGAATGAATGATGAAGATAAAAATGATATTATCTATGTGTACGTATATTGTGTGACCGCATGTATGTAAATAACGGTTTAACGAAACAAAAGTATGTTTTATTATAAAACTAGAACTCACTCAGCAACGCTGACTTTTTATGTGTTTCCAGTTGGCAGGTAGTGTTGCTGAGGATGGCACAAGGCGGCTACTCAGCTCTTTTGGATAGCATCCAGTCATATAATGCTTTTGTGATGTAATGCAACAATATATATTTTGTAATTGACTGACGATGTATTAAATTGCAAAAGCTTTTATGATGAAATGAGATGTCTTTTGATCGATTCCGATGTGATGTTTTATTAAAGTTAATAGAAATGTATGTTTTTGTGTGATGATCATCCAGCTGTAAGCATCCCGGGAACGGGGCCTTACAAGTTGGTATCAGAGCCAAAGTTTAAGTGAAACAGGTAAATTTTCAAAATAAACCTTAACTTAAACTGAGAATGGGACGGATAGGGATGGGATGCCAATCTGAGTAGCTGCGTGCCATCAGGTATTTTCTTAAAGTTAACCAGTATTATGTGCGCATGTTATGTGTTTATGTGTTGCTGGTAGATTTAGATACTGATGTAGTCAGGACAGGTAATGCTCGGGGTACGAAGAGTAAAGTAAGTGGCTAATCATAACTGGCCACTGTAATTAGGGACTTATTATACTTGACATAAACTGAGCTATTCCCTTGAATGACCGTGTTAGTGTTTGAATCTTTCAGTGTGTGATAGAGGATGGTCGGTGGTAGATCATCCAAAGCCTCACGTGGTGGACTTTGTGTTGCATCACGGCCCAAAAGAGGCAGACCTAGAGTTGAAAAGGTAGTTCATGAGGGACCCGAGACCCCTCATCCGGAGGGTGGTGATGAGAGTGTAAATCTAAGGGCCTCGGTGAAAGAGGCGGTAGTTGAAGAGGTGCATCAGGTCATGTAGACGATCTTACCGTCTGTGGTGACCGAAGTGATAAAGGCTGTACGGGAAGGGGAAAGACAAGAGAGGAACCGGTCCTCGGGAGGACAGGAACAACCAGAGACAGAGACGATCCCCTCTGATAATGAGGAGGAGGAGGAGGAGCCTGCGCCGGAGGCGGCACGAGGCTGTAACTACGGGGCTTTTCAACGATGCAAGCCCCCAACTTTTGATGGTAATGGCACTGCTGCTGCTGCTCACCGGTGGGTGAGGGAAATGGAAGCCGTTCTGAATATCAGCAAGTGCGCGAGGATCAGAAAGTAAAGTTTGCTGCCTATTCTTTCGTGGACTCGCTCTGTGCTGGTGGGACAATATAGTCCAAGCCGAGGGCAGCAGGGCCATTGGTAGGATGAGATAGTCAGAGCTGAAGAGGTTGGTCATTAAGGAGTTTTGTCCTCACCGAGAGATGGATAAAGTTGAGAGAGAGTTCCTGCAGCTGGAGGCGGGAACGATGACACACCAACAGTACACCACAAAGTTCAATGAGATGGCACGTCTGGTTCAGGACCAGGTGACACCTCTGTCGTGAAAGATCAAGAGGTATATTCAGGGTTTGCCAGCGGATATTTGCAGGCACATGATCGCTGCCCGACCGAGCACGTTTAGGTTTGCAGTGGACTTGGTGGGAAGGCTGTATGATGAGAGGGCTGTTATGGTGGTGACAGAAGACAGTAAGAAGAGTGGTGGTGATCAAGACTGGAAGGGGAAGAGGTTTGGTCGGGGTGATGCCTCGACGGGTAACAAGAAGGCACGGGTGGATGATCGCCGTGTAGCCACGCCGGGTACCGGATCGAGAAAGTATGGCAAGTGTGGGAAGGAGCACAGTGGTGAGTGTAGGGGTTGAATGTTTGCTTCAAGTGTGGGAAGCCTGGTCATATGGCTAGGGATTGTAGGGGTACGAGGTGCTTCAACTGTGGGGAAAGTGGCCATATGAGTAAGGACTGTAAGAAGCTGAGAGCTGAGGGTTCCAGGGTGAAGAAGACAGGGAGTGAAGGACCGAGGGCAAGCGCCAGGGCATTCACTATTACACAGGAGGAGGCTAGGACAGACCCTGATGTTGTGTCCGGTACGTTTCTAGTGAACCAAACTTTAGCTTCTGTGTTGTTTGATTCGGGTGCCAGTAGAAGTTTTATTTTTGCTGCTTTCTGTGCTAAGATGCCTGTTAGTAGTAAATGTGTTGATGCGCCATTTGATGTAGAAACTACCATAGGTAAGTCTACCAGGATTTTAGAGATGATAGAGAGTTATGATGTGGAATTAGAGGGTCATAAATTTCCGGTTAGACCATTTGTGATGACCTTAGGTGGTTTCGACTTGGTACTTGGGATGGATTGGTTGGCGGACTTCGAGGCGAATATAGTGTGTCGAAAGAAGATGATTCTTTTGATAGTGCCTGACGGGAGTTCGGTAATTGTTTACGGAGATTGGGTCACGACTATCCCGAAAGTGATCTCAATGGCGGTGGCGGGAAAGTGTATGAGGCGTGGATGTAGCGCCTACTTGTGTTATGTAAAGAATGTGGAAACGCCAACACCACAACTATCCGATGTTCCTGTTGTGTGTGACTTTCCCGATGTGTTTCCCGAAGAATTGCCAGGAGTGCCACCTGACCGAGAGATCGAGTTTCAGATTGACCTGTTACCGGGTGCCCAACCTGTTGCCAAGGCACCGTATTGGTTGGCTCCGACGGAGATGAAAGAGTTGATGGAGCAGTTGCTAGAGCTGCTTGATAAAGGGTTCATTAGATCAAGTATCTCTCCTTGGGGTGCTCCGGTCTTATTCGTAAAGAAGAAAGATGGTAGTATGAGGATGTGTATAGACTACTGTGAGCTGAACAAGTTGACAGTGAAGAATCGGTATCCGTTACCGAGGATTGATGATTTGTTTGATCAGCTTCAGGGTGCTAGTTGGTTTTCAAGGATAGATCTTCGATCGGGCTACCATCAGCTAAAGGTGAAGGAGCAGGATATTCCTAAAACAGCTTTTCGCATGCGCTACGGTCACTACGAGTTTCTTGTCATGTCTTTCGGTTTGACTAATGCGCCAGCTGCTTTTATGGATCTGATGAACCGAGTGTGTCGGCCGATGTTGGATAAATCGGTGATTGTGTTCATTGATGATATCCTGATTTATTCAAAGAGCGAGGTAGAGCATGCCGGTCACATTCGAGAGGTGTTGGAGACGTTAAGAAAGGAGAAGTAGTATGCCAAGTTCTCTACGTGCGCGTTTTGGTTGCGCGAGGTTCAATTCTTGGGTCACGTGGGATCCAGCAAAGGTGGAAGCGGTGATGCAATGGAAGTCTCCAAAGACGCCATCCGAAATCCGTAGTTTCTTGGGTTTGGCGGGCTATTACAGAAGATTCATTCAAGACTTCTCAAAGATCGCTTCTCCACTAACCAAGTTGACCCGGAAAGATGTAAAGTTTATATGGGGTCAAGCTCAAGAGAAGGCATTTGAGGAATTGAAGGCGAGGTTGACTCAAGCTCCTGTTCTATCATTACCCGATGGAAGTGAAGATCTGGTGGTTTATTCTGATGCTTCCTACTCGGGGTTGGGGTGTGTGTTAACGCAGAGAGGAAAAGTTATAGCTTATGCGTCCCGACAGTTGAAGGTTCACGAGGTTAACTATCCTACTCATCACTTGGAGCTAGCAGCTGTGGTCTTTGCATTAAAGATTTGGAGGCACTATCTATACGGGACTAAGTGCACCATCTTCACCGACCACAAGAGCCTGAAGTACTTCTTCGAGCAGAAGGATTTGAATATGAGGCAGAGGCGATGGTTGGAGCTCATAAAAGATTATGATTGTGAGATCCATTATCATCCGGGCAAGGCCAACATGGTGGCGGACGCCCTTAGCCGAATGGAAAGACCCGAGCTAATTCGGGTGAAAGCGTACCAGCTGATCATGACCTCTGATGTGATGAAGCAAGTCAAGTAGTTTCAAGATGAGGCATTGAAAGAAGATCATGTTAACTCTGAAGGAATGAGAGGTCTGGTCGTGGAGTTGGGTGAAAACACATTTGGTGTTAAAACCCGATTCGGGCGGATGTGGATTCCTCGTTTCAGGGATCTACGGGGGATGATTATGGATAAAGCACACAAGACTCGATACTCTATTCATCCCGGTGCTACAAAGATGTATCAAGACAAGAAGAAAGACTATTGGTGGCCGGGTATGAAGCGTGATGTGTTAGAGTATGTGAGTAAATGCCTTACTTGCTTGCAAGTAAAGGCCGAACATCAAAAGCCGTATGGGAAGATCCAACCTTTGGATATACCGGAATGGAAGTGGGAGCACATCACCATGGATTTCATTACGAAGCTGCCGCGCACTCCGAAAGGGTACGATGCTATATGGGTGATTGTTGACCGCTTGACGAAGAGTGCTCACTTCCTACCGATGCGCGAGACATATTCATCCGAGAGGTTGGCGGATCTTTTCATTAAAGAGATTGTGACTCGTCATGGTGTGCCGGTGTCTATTGTGTCTGATCGTCACACCCGGTTTACATCCAAATTCTGGAAGAAATTCCATGAGGCGATGGGGACGAGGTTACATATTAGCACGGCTTATCATCCCCAGACTGATGGTCAGTCAGAAAGGACCATTCAGATGTTGGAGGACATGCTTCGGGCATGTGTGATTGATTTTAGGGAAATTGGGATGATCACTTACCGTTAGCTGAATTCTCATACAACAACAGCTATCATGTCAGTATTGGTATGCCACCTTATGAGATGCTATATGGTAGGAGATGCAAGACACCCGTATGTTGGGGTGATATTGGTCATAAAGAGTTAGGGAGCGTCAAAGTGATCGAGGCTGCGACTGAAAAGCTAGAAATGATCAAGGCCTTTATGAAGGCAGTCAAAGATAGACAGAAGTCATATGCTGATAAACGACGCAGGCCGATTGAGTTCCAGTTGAGTGACCGGGTTATGTTGAAGGTCTCACCATGGAAGGGTATCATTCGGTTCATAAAAAGGGGTAAGTTGAGCCCGAGGTATATAAGCCCTTTCTGAATCATTGCTCGAGTAGGAGAGGTGGCCTATAGATAGGAGTTACCAGATAAGTTGAGTGGAATTCACCCGACATTCCACGTATCTCATCTAAGGAAGTGCTTGGCAGATGAGCATATGATTGTTCCACTGGAGGATATCGAAGTAGACGAACGGCTCAATTATGTGGAGCAACCAGTGGCAATCATCGATAGAAAAGAGAAGAGGCTGAGAAATAAAGTGGTTCCTCTTGTGCGTGTACAGTGGAAGCACAGGAAAGGATCCGAGTCAACGTGGGAGACCGAAGAGTAAATAAGACAGCATTACCCATGTTTGTTCAAGGAATAGCAGGTTTCGGGGACGAAACCTATATAAGGGGGGTGGACTTGTAACACCCGGATATTTACTTTGTAGCCGATGAAAGAAGAAAAAGAAATAAAGTCCAAAGTCGGGGGACCAAACCCGTCAACGCACGAAAGTTGGGCAAATGGGGGCATATTAAGGGAGAGGGCAGCCCATTTCCCCCTCCCCACACACTCATTTCAGCAACAAAAGAAATAGAGAAGAGAGAAAGGAAGAAAAGAGGAAGAAAGGGTTGATTCGGGTCGATTCGGGCTCGAAATTCGTCATGTAGCAAGTCCAAACGAAGCTCTTCATCTTCTTCTTGTTTGTGTGAGTTCTAGGACCCCTATTTTACTTGTTTTCAACCGATTTGGGGCTGGAACACATAGAAACCCGTTTTTTGAAAATGTGTGTGTTTGACACATTTGGGTGTGATTGTGTATAGTGTGTTTAGAGTGTGATTTCGGGCTTGTGTGTGCTTGAATGGTGTCATAGTATGCTTTCCTAAGGATTAGGAGGGTTGATTTGGGCTTAGAATGAGTTTGGAAGGGTTTGGAGGTTGAAAATCACGACTGCAGTTCGAGATGAACTGCAGTCTGCGCTCAGTTAGGGCTAGGCGACTGGAGGGCCAATCGGCCGACTAGGAGACGACTGAGGTTCAATCGCACGACTGGGGATCCAGTCGCATGACAGTCCATACGACTGAGAGCCCACTCGCATAGGTGCTCAGTCGCACCGGTGTTCATTCGCATGACTGAGAGCTTAGTCGCATAGGTGTCCATTCGCATAGTGTCCAATCGCACGATTGAGGGTCCATTCGCACGATTGGAGGTTCAGTCGCATGGGAGTTCATTCGCATTGGTCTAGTCGCATGATGTTCAGTCGCATGGAGGCTATGCGACTGAAGGGTGCCCAATCGCCCAAATAGGGCTGTGGTGTACGAGGAGAGGCCTAGTTTAATTACTGACTTTCGGGAAAAGAGCAGGGGTAAGTAATGATGTGGTAATTCCCATAAGTTCTTGTAAGATGGTCGTCGAGGTTTTAGAAGTTATGTTGGGCACGATGATGATAGTGTTGCATGTTATGCATGATGCATGTTATGTTAAGTATGATATAGCCCTGTATGATGTAGCCCTGTATGATGGTGATGACTGATGACTGTTAAATGTCGATGTTCTTTGTTTCGATGTATGTTTATCTTTCCATGGCTTTTCATGTTACGTTAATGAATGAATGAAAAGTATTATGTAACGTAAAGTGAAAGATAATGAAAAGAGGAATGGAATGAAAGAATGCATGCATTAATGAATGAATGTAAGAAAGGCTTGCAATCAAATGTATGGAGGTGCACACCCAATGAAGGTGTTAGCTCAACGGTGTGCGGGTTAGCTACCCGAAGGATGCACACTGGGGTCCAATCTTTGTGATTGACCATATGTACGGATCCTTGCCGCTTGCCCTAGATGACTGGATCAGCTTCGTGCATAATGTTCGTGATTTAATTACCACAGGTCCAACATCAGCTTCGTGCATAATGTTCGGGGTATAGCATAAGGCATGATCCAAAATGAAAGAGGAAAGATAAGTGACGAATGTACTTACCCTAGGTACTAGAGCCAGCTCCGTGCCTAATGTTCGAGGTCTATGAGAGACCTCAGGCTCAGTTACCCGCTTCATGCACAATGTTCGGGGTAACGTACAGTTCATCGGAAGTAATGAACGTACGAATGAATGTAATGAATGTATGAATGAAAGTAAGAAACATACGAACGAAAGAAAGAGTTTATGAATGAATGTGAACGAAAATAACGAATGTGAAAGTTAACAATGTACAGTAAATGAATGAAAGCTAATGAATGAATGATGAAGATAAAAATGATATTATCTATGTGTACGTATATTGTGTGACCACATGTATGTAAAGAACGGTTTAACGAAACAAAAGTATGTTTTATTATAAAACTAGAACTCACTCAGCAACGCTGACTTTTAATGTGTTTCAAGTTGGCAGGTAGTGTTGCTGAGGATGGCACAAGGCGGCTACTCAGCTCTTTTGGATGGCATCCATTCATATAATGCTCTTGTGATGTAATGCAACAATATATATTTTGTAATTGACTGACGATGTATTAAATTGCAAAAGCTTTTATGATGAAATGAGATGTCTTTTGATCGATTCCGCTGTGATGTTTTATTAAAGTTAATAGAAATGTATGTTTTTGTGTGATGTTCAACCAGCTGTAAGCGTCTCGGGAACGGGGACTTACATTATTTATCCTACTATAAATTGACATTTAAATTTATATTTAGTAATTATATTTTTATAACTATATACAATTTAAATTAAGCAGTATTTTATTTAAATATTTAAGTATATAACTTATATATATCTTCATATTTATAATAATATAATACTAATATTTTTCTAGAAACATATCATGACTTTAATTATTTTAATATTTATTTATATCTTATATAATAAAAGTGAAAGGAGAATATATTGATAATTTACATATGGACTAAGACACGCATATAAAAAAATCATGTTTTAATTTCAAAAAAATTAACTATTTTATTTTATTTATACCAAAGTATAACATATGATCCTTATAATACAAATGTTAAATCATATATATGCGGCAAAACAATACCGCAATTTACTTTTAAATGTCATTCATTTATTGCGATTGAGCACTAGTTCCTCTTCCACTTTCCCTTGTTGGTTGTTAATAGCTTAATAACAATTAACATACTAATTGTGTTGACAATTTCTTCATTAGCTTTCTCTGGTCTATGCAAATCACCATCGAAAACTGCCTCTGATAATCATAAAACTCTAACCTATATTCATAAAACGACACCCCTCTAAAATATATTTCTGATAACAAATACTACGCATGCCTTCACTTATCTTGTTGTGATTATACAGTTATGTTAAAGACTTTTGTAATATACGTATTTGTTTTCTTTCATTCAATTTTTTTAATAACTATATTTTGATTTTTTAATTTGCGTTATAACGCACCGATTCAATACTGATTAAATAATTTTCAAAAAATCACGTAATAACTGTACCATCACAACGTGCGGACGTTTCCACTGTAATAATAAAATAATAAAAAGTGAAAGATAGATTCCTCTCATGTCATGTGATCAAGCACTCTCAACTCCTATCAGAATACAAACAAATTTGTTTAATTCAACTTCTATAGTAAAATCCAAATACAAAAACTTTGGTTTGGTCAGCAATCAGAAAACCCAATTGGACCACGTTGACCAGATTGTACCATGTCATTTCATTATTAATAAAATTAATAACAATAATTATTAGCCGTTCATTTTGGTAGATCAACATACATCAATATTTTAAGGTTTATTAACATATCTTGTAATTAAAAAAAAAAGAATATGTCAAACTTAACTTCATTTTTTTCTTCACGTGTTTAAGATTTCATTCAACCCTCAATGCACCATACATATTAGCAATATTAAGAAAAAATTAGTTTGGTGTGTGTGTATATATGTGTGTGTATATATATATATATATATATATATATATATATATATCTTTTTTTATAAAAAATATAGAAATTGCTTTTAGAGAACACAACATTATATTTACAACTTGAAAAGGTAAAAAGAAACCTATTTGTTCTGGTAGGGGACCATCATGGAATCATGCTTTAAATTAAATAGCTCAAAAACGTTATAAGATAAGAGTAGAATAAGGCAATAAAAGGAAGTCCATTATATATATTGATAATCTGGTAATATATAAAACAAAATTGGTATATTTTAGTCACGAGAAAAGTGTACGATCGGAAAAAGCTGAGTGAGTTGAGAAAAGTTTAAATACCATCTTTCTTCCATACTCCTCGACAGTCGCAGGCATAAAGCTTGCATTGTTTAACACGTCAACTTCAAAAATAAAAATATTATGGGGCATGTTCTTTTTTTATTCACATCACATACCACATATCTATATTTTATGTAAGGATATTCCCAATGGTACAATCAAATAAACTTTTTAATTAGTTTTCTGAAATTATTGCAACAATTGGTACAGAGAAACAAAAGAAAGATAATAGAATTATCTTCGTTTATTGTTACAAGCATAAGTTATGAGAAGTTATATTTGAAGTATTTCAATGTTAAGTACGTTTAAAGAAACAGCTGACAAAGATAAATATGTAATTTATTTAATTCTCAAAATGAATTTTTAGTTTAAGAATTGTGATTATAATATTAAATTTAAGGGTAATGTAACCTTGATTTGGGGTCTTATGTTTTTTCTCCAAGTACATCAAAGTCCTTGGATTCTAAGGTTTGACCTTATATCACTCATCTCTCGATGATAATATACTTGGCCTAATTGAACTATTTCGGACAAATAGCAAGCATACACCATGGTGCCTAATAGAATGCTATCATTGTTACTCTACCACCATGTTGTTGCCATCGTCAACCGCACTACAAGAAAATTGTTTTTTTGCGGCGATAATTTTCATCGCAAAAAGCTTCCTTTTCGTCGCAATATGTTATTTGCAACGACATTTTGGTCGTAAAAAATTCGCCGTAAAAAAGTGGTCGCAAAATGTTATTTGCGACGATTTTTTTGTGGGCTCCACTTAGTATAAAAAAGTGAAATTCTGGAGAATATCTTTTGCGACGATAATTTTTCTTTTTTTTGCGGCGATTCTATTCTTGTTTGCGACGAAAAATCGCCGCAAAGTTTTTGACCAAAAACTTTTTGCGACCAAAAATTTAAATATGGTGCAATGGTTTTTGCGACAAAAAATCGCCGCAAAAAATAACCTTTCTTTTAAATAATTTTGTTGCATTTGCAGCAATCAACCCAGATTTTTCTGGATACCAAACCTGCTGTTCAACGCTAAACACTATCAAAACCATCAAACCATTCGCAGAACATAGCATATAAACAAAATATTGTCCAAATTTAATAAGTTAAAAGTCATACAAACAAATGTTTGAAAATATTCATAACAACCATCAAACTGAATATCCTATGACGACCCACCTTCATCATCTTCTTCATCTTCATCATTTTGTTGAGAATGACCACTTCTCCTCAACCCTAATCTAACATTTCTAGGTTCTTTGGCAAAATCAGGATACATTGAATCGAATTCTTTACATGATGTACCATCCATCGGGTGACGTAACTTACCATCTTCCGTGCAACGTCCAGAAGCATGCCATGTCATATGCTTTGCAGTGTGTCTTGAGCTATAAATACGCTTTAATAACTTTCTTCCCCTTAGTGTTTGCGTCCTTCCATCTACTTTCATAACATATTGGACATTTTTGCAAATCTTTGTTATCCTTTTCCCAAAATAAACAACAGTCGTTCTTACAAACGTGGATCGATTCATATCCTAACCCAACTTTCTTCATTATCTTCTTGGCTTCATAGTTTGACGGTGGGATTTAGCAAGCGGAAATGCAGTTTTCAGAAATTCTAACAATAGGTCAAACGATTATCGGTCCATTTATTGATGGCCTTCATGTGACTCAGTTTTGCCAAGAAATCCAGTGAAGACATCCCGTCACAACCAGGGTATAGTTTGGTGTCGGCAAGTTTAAGTAATTCAGCAAGTTCATTATTTGTATCACTCGGTGTATCTGTTGTGTTCATTGGCTCGTCGTCGTCGTATGTGTTGTCCTCTTGTGGGACATTCTCCTGACGAACATCGTTAATAAAATCATGTATTGGGTCTGTCGTTTGAGGTATGACTGGAACTACCGGTGACGGAACATATGATTCACCATGATGCGTCCACGTTTTGTAAAATCGGCAAAAACCATTATTATGTATATGACGCTCTATTGTTGAAAGAGGAAACCAATAACTGTTATTGCAATTATTACACGGACACCGAGCTTTATTTTGGCCATTCATATAATTCTTACACCTTTCCATAAATGCTTTAAGATCAATCAGATATTCTTTAGAAAATTTATTTTCTAAAGTAGTCCAACTCTTATCAATCGTCATAACTGTGTTTACAAATAAATATTAAATATCTTAACACGTTTAAAACTAAGGAAATACAATATAAAAGTTAAATATTTAATAAACTTCCTAACCCTAAGTTAACATACCAAATACATACATTCTTTCTTATATACATACATACACACATTCTATTTCATCTTAACTAAGTTAAATTATCCATTTTTTCATAACCATAAAACTTGCTAAACCTACTTTCAAACAATAACTACATATTAATACAATTTAACATACCAAATGCATATATACATTCTTATATTCATACCAAATACGTACATACATTCTTATGTTAACATACCAAACATCCATGTTTTCATAACCATATAAACTTGCTAACGCTAATTCCAAACAAGAACCACATATTAACATAAAATTAACATATCAAATACATACATTCTTTATATTCATACATACACACATGTTATTTCAAACAATCTTAACTAAGTTAAACATCTATGTTTTCATAACCATATAAACTTCCTAACCCTAATTTCAAACAATCTCAACTAAGTTAAACATCTAAGTTTTCATAACCATATAAACTTGCTAACCCTAATTCCAAACAAGAACCACATATTAACACAAAATTAACATAACAAATACATACATTCTTATATTCATACATACACACATGTTATTTCAAACAATCTCAACTAAGTTAAACATCCATGTTTTCATAACCTTATAAACTTTCTAACCCTAATTTCATAACCACATACATACGTTCTTAAATACAAACATACACACATGTTATTTCATATTTTTTCATAAACATAAAACTTGCTAAACCTAATTTCAAACAAGAACCACATATTAACACAAAACTAACATACCAAATACATACATTCTTATATTCTCTCAACTAAGTTAAACATCCATGTTTCATAACAATATAAACTTCAAAACCCCAAATAACTATAAATTAACACAAAATTAACACACTAAATACATATATTCTTAAATACATACATACACACATAATACTTCATCTCAACTAACTTAAACATCCATGTTCATAACCTTATAAACTACAAATTAGGCAAAATGGAAACAAAATCCCTAATTTCAAAATATTAACTACAAAGTAACATAAAATTAGGCAAAATTGAGGTTATTACTTGAAATCAGAAGTGGTGGTGGTGGCTATGGTGCGAAGGAGGCGACGACGGAGGTGGAACAACGGCGGTAGTATGTGAAGTAGCGACGGAGATGGAGCAATGACCGTGGAGCCTTGCGACGGGGAGTAGCGACCGAGGTGGGGGTGTGGTGTGGTGTGGGGTGCGATAGGGCCGACGGTGGAGGGAGCCGACGGTGGGGTGCGCAGTGCCGCAGTGGGGGTGAGGGTGGGGTGCGCAGTGGGGTGAGGGCGGGGTGCGCAGTGGGGTTGTGGTGTGGTGTTTTGTAAAATGGTGAAAATCTGAACTGATCCTGACTAAATGGGGGTTCTTTTTTGCGGCGATATGTCGCCGCAATAAAGCAATTGCGACGAAAATAATTAATTATTTATATATTATAATATTTAATTGTTTATTGCGACGAAAAGTCGTCGCAAATGATTAAGCGAGATTTTTCCAGCCCTTAAAAAAGGTTTTCGTGATATTAAAAAAACAAAAATAATTAATTTTAACTTTTTTGAGACGAAAAATCGCCGCAAAAAAGTTGTTGACTTTTAAAGTCAAAAAAGTTATTTCTTTTTGTCGTTCTGTGACTCTTTTGCGACGAAAAACTAGTCGCCGCAAAAAAAAATGGTCGCAAAAAACCGTTTTTTTGTAGTGTCGGTCACCTTAATTTATAAATAAAAATTAACACATAAATAAACCTTTCAAGAAAATGTTCGTGGCGACCTATCATGGTATGGCTAAATCATCTCATTCCATATCAATACCAATTTAGTTGTTGTTAGTGGGGTTCGAACCCCTGACCTCCCTGTTGAAAACCGAAACCACTACCACCACACCACTTAGGGGTGGGGCGTGTAGGTACTTTATATATTGATTATTATGATGATGATGAAAATTTACCAATAATGAAGATTTAGAAATTGAATTGAATAGAATAGTAAAAAAATGATTTTGATTATTTGCGGAGTGAAATAAGGTAAAAAAGTAGACGAGGGTTGAGAAGGCGACAAAAAGCACCTCCTTCATCGTTTCCATGCGTCATCTTCTTCCTGCTTATATTATATATATATATATATATATATATATATATATATATATATATATATATATATATATATATAACCCATCCACAGCCAGAGCCACCTCAGTGCTTGCAACGTACAATGGCGCTAGTGCTATGCCTCTGGTTTCTAGCAGCCCTCCTCCAACCATCGTCATCATCATCATCCTCAACAACAGCCAAGCAAACCTACATTGTCCAACTGAAACATCCAGATGATCATGAACGTCCACATAGATCGCACCTCAGCCATCTCCAGTCTCTGACCTCCGCCACCCCTGACGCCCTCCTCTACTCCTACACCACCGCCTACAACGGCTTCGCGGCCTTCTTGGACCCCCACCAAGCTCAAGCCCTACGGGGTTCACCCTCCGTCCTCGGAGTTTACGAGGACACTCTTTATCACCTTCACACCACCCGCACCCCTCACTTCTTAGGAATCGACCTCAACACCGACTTCACCTCCTTCTCAGCGGGACACCGACAGAAGGACACCAACATTCTTAACAACGTCGACGTCATCATCGGTGTGCTTGACACAGGCGTTTGGCCCGACCTGAAGAGCTTCGATGACTCCATGATGCCCCCCGTGCCGCCTAGGTGGCACGGTCACTGCGAACAAGATGACGATCATTTCA
Source organism: Flaveria linearis (assembly GCA_024085815.1). Classification (NCBI taxonomy): domain Eukaryota; kingdom Viridiplantae; phylum Streptophyta; class Magnoliopsida; order Asterales; family Asteraceae; genus Flaveria; species Flaveria linearis. The sequence goes on along the minus strand of CM044004.1, from coordinate 845,966 downwards.
ACCCCATTGCATGCAATAAGAAGCTCATCGGTGCCCGCAAATTCTACAATGGCTTCCGAATGGCATCCGGTAATTAAAATCATTTATTTATTTATATATAACTTCTTCACACAAATACTACAATATCATATCATATCATATTTCTTTTCCTTTCAAAACAGCCTTTTCTTTCATTTATTACTATTAATTGAAAATTTTTAATTAAGAATTCATAAATATTTATGTCACATGTTTAAATGATTTAGTGTAATTTACAAGTTATTTTCTATAACTGATACTTAATTTTAATTATAATTAACTATACTAGTAGATACAATATATAAAGAGAAGTGTATGACATTATGGTAGGTTGGTTCGAATATCAAAACATAGATTAGAAACATATAGAAAATGGTATATTTAAAAGCAAAAACAAAATTCACTAGTCGTATAGATTAGAAAAAAAAAACACTATATATACATGATCCGACTCAATTTTAAATAGGGTTGATTTATGTTAAAACATAAATCGATCTGGCTTTAAATATTATTGCTGAAACGTAGATGAAATCGTCAGAGCGGTGTATAAAGATTCTAAGAGAAGACCAAAATATTATAATTATTAAAACAATAGAATAGTTTAAATAAAAAACACAAGAAATGGAAAAAAGCTTGTATATCCCTGCATGTATTGTTCTTTACTATTTTCAACCGCGTGCGTACCCTTTTAATGTGTATATTATTGGTTTAGTATTGATTTAATCAAGTATGTTTAATTTTTTTATTTTATTTTTTTTCGAACCAAATTTTTTAAGAAAATAAATTTTTTTTAAGATATAAAAATTTTTAATCAAAATTTTTTTGATTTAATTTTTTTATTTTTATAATAATTAGAAAATAAAAATATATATATATGCCCTTAATTTTAAGAAATAATAAGAAAGAAAATTAATTATGTAATATTGTGATGATGATCAGGAGGGATATTGAATGATAAGGTGTCAGCCCGTGACCACGACGGTCACGGCACACATACATCAACAACAGCGGGTGGCGGTCAAGTGGCTAACGTCAGCCTGTTCGGGTATGCGAGCGGCACGGCGCGCGGAATGGCGGTCCATGCAAGGCTTGCCACTTACAAAGTGTGCTGGAAATTGGGCTGTTTCGGCTCCGACATCCTGGCTGCTATGGACAAGGCCCTCTCCGACGGAGTTGATGTCTTGTCTCTGTCTCTGGGCGGCGCTTCCACGCCATACTATCAGGACCCCGTTGCCGTTGGTGCCTTTAAGGCCATGGAAAAGGGTGTCTTCGTCTCATGTTCCGCCGGAAACGCAGGCCCCGCTAAGTCCTCAGTCGCCAACGTCGCTCCGTGGATAATGACAGTCGGTGCGGGGACCCTAGATCGTGATTTTCCGGCTTACGCCGACCTCGGAAACGGAAAACGGGCCACCGGAGTGTCCTTGTATAGCGGGGAAGCTGGGATGGGAGATCATAAGCAGACGGAGGTGGTTTACTATCGGAATAGCAGCTCGGGTAGTTTGTGCTTGGTGGGGTCACTTGAACCGGACGTCGTACGAGGTAAGGTTGTGTTTTGCGATAGAGGAGTGAACCCGCGAGTTGAAAAGGGTATGGTGGTGAGGGAAGCAGGCGGGGTGGGATGATACTGGCGAACACGGCGGCCAGTGGGGAGGAACTGGTGGCCGACAGCCATTTACTACCGGCGGTGGCGGTGGGGAGAAAGGTCGGCGACGAGATCAGAGGGTACCTGATCAAGACGGAGGGCAAAGCCACGGCGGTGCTGAGGTTTGGTGGGACGGTGTTGGGGGTGAAGCCGTCTCCGGTGGTAGCGGCGTTTAGCTCCAGGGGGCCTAATAGGGTGACGCCTCAGATATTGAAGCCCGATGTCATTGGGCCTGGTGTGAACATCCTGGCTGGATGGTCGGCCCTCGCTGGCCCTACAGGGTTAGAGAGCGACACCAGAAAAACCCAATACAACATACTCTCAGGTACATCCATGTCGTGCCCACATATCAGCGGGCTGGCGGCCCTGCTCAAAGCAGCCCATCCAAAATGGAGCCCGAGTGCCATCAAGTCGGCCCTCATGACCACTGCCTACACTCTCGACAACACCAACTCACCACTACGTGATGCCGATGCCGCCGGAGGCCAATTTCCACCCCTTGGGCCCACGGAGCAGGTCATGTTGACCCACACAAGGCTCTCTCACCGGGGCTCGTCTATGATATATCCACTAGAGAGTATATTGCTTTTGTATGCTCTTTGGGTTACACCAACAGGCAAGTGGAATCGGTTGTGAACCACCACAACGTGACTTGTACAAGGAAATTTCGTGACCGGGTCAATTGAACTACCCGTCCTTGTCTGTCGTGTTTGGGAAATCTCGAGTTGTTAGATACACTCGCAGGCTCACTAATGTCGGCTCAGCCGGATCTGTGTATGATGCAGAGGTGGAAGCACCCGAAGGCGTTCAAGTGGATGTGAAACCAAAAAGGCTTGTTTTCAAGAATGTGGGAGATAGGCTGCGGTTTACGATTACGTTTGTGTCAAAGAAGAGTGTGAATACAAGGAGAAGGAGAGCTGAGGCTTTTGGGTATATAACTTGGAAAAATGGTGAAAATCAAGTTAGGAGTCCTGTTGCTTATAGTTGGGCATAGTAAGTTTATTATATCCATATCCATGGTTGTTAAGTGAATATTAAAAGGACAAAGGTCCTTTTCTTTTTCTTGTGCTCTAAAAATAGATCGATTATGTGAGTTTATGTTTTCCTTTTTTCTTTCATTTTTTGGCACTAGAATTGAAGTAGAAACAAACAAAAAAATCCGATGCATGTAGATTAGATATGAAGGAAGCCGTGATCGTCAAATTTAACAGATATAACTATGATAACCCAAACAGGATGCATTTCAATGAATATGAAGTTAAGAACAAAAGGAAAACAAATCAAAACTACCACAAGTACATTAAATAAAGAACAACAGTCACATCATTAACAAGTTTTATATCCGTCCGGTGGTCGGGTACTTTGATATCGTAATAACACTTATATTTCATTATGATGTGTGTAAAGTATATATATTTTAAATAAGGATTTTTCACACAATTTAAGTTTTAATTTAAGAAATGATTATCACTCTTAAACCAACTACACACAATAGGTAAGTGCACCTATCGCATAATAGTATAGTTTTAGGTAAGAACCGAGTATCGATCCGTGGACACAATGGCTCCCAATACTAAATCATCATCACTATTTAACCGATTAATTGAGTTTGGATTTGTGAGTATTATAGTTAACTAAAACGATTAACAAATTAAACTAGTAAACTAAGAAAGTAAAGATGAAGATACACAATCAATTAAAGATATCACTTGGACTTTGATTCCACTTAGCATAGAATTAACAACTAGCACAAACTCGAGGTGTGACCATTTTTTACATATAAAACATGGAAGTAGCCTAAACCCCGTCAAGGATATCTAGACATATAACCATTCGGAAAGCTAGAACGATAAACACACAATAGCCACCTAAAGTTAAGCCATGAAGAACTAATGATATAATTATGTTGATGTTAAAGATGAATTAGACTCCCGTTAGGGTTACCTAATTCCACAAATGTTTGGAAAGTTAACACGATAAACACATGATAACCACCTCAACTTGGGAAAAATAGACAAAACTACAATTACTCTTCAACTCATAAACTTCATACCACGATTACAAAATAATTCATAACCAATTACAAGAGAGATTTATGACATACACTATGGTTTTCTCAAACATAAGCATAAGGATGCACATTTAACCAATTCTACTAAATCTTCAACCTTCATTCCCCATTCCTAGTCAAATGTCACAACATTACATACAAAAGATGCAATTATATGCATAAGTCTTGTAAGAACATGAAGTTTTCCAACATAATATGCTTACAACACCCACAAGATTGAACATTTCATCAAACTAGAACAAACACACACAACCATTGAAGAATAATCAAGTTTTATCATAGCATCAACATAAACATCACCAAGAATCATGTACAAGTTGTTAAATCATGCTAAGTTTCATCTAATCCAAGTGATAATAAGAGTTTAGCCCATAAGGCTTACAAAAGACACACCCAAACTCAAGAACATGGAAGAACTCATAGTAGATCTAGAGGCATTCAAACCAATTTTGAGTGGAAATGGGTGGATGATGTTAGAACCTTCTTGAAAGTGTGAAATCTTCAATCTTGACCTTCAAATCTTCCAAAAACTCTTGAGAAATTCTCAAAGACACCTAAGGGTTTGAGGGAGGCTAGGGTTTTGAAAGAAATGAGAGTTTTTTGGAAATGATGTGTGCTAGGGTTATAAACCCGTTTTCTGCTCGAATATGGCCATATCTGAAGTGATATGATCATATTCAGCATAAAAAATGGGCTATTTGAAATTTGACAGCTTATATGACCATATTCAGCTTCAATATGGTCATATCAGAAGCATTTTTCTCTTGAACCTATTCAAATCTTGGATTTTCTTCATAAAAAATCACCGAGCTTCATCCGAAAGCTACAAAATTCAAATAAAACACAAATAAGTGTCTAAATTATGATTTTTGTATCAAAAATGATTTAAAATGTAAAGAAATACATATTGTAAACATGTATATTTATTATCATATCACATTACATTTTAAACAAAAAAGTATATGCACAAAGGTATTAAGAAAACATTCTAATAAAGCAAACTGTTAAATTTAAGGGGACAACCCAAAAAGTCTATTTTCACTTAAAATATGTTTTTTCACTCGTAACATAACTTAGACTCGCTTGTAACCAGCTCAATGTTGCAGTTCGCATGTCTTGTTGCTTTTTACAGAAACTTGCATCCATGGTGAAACTTGATTTTCGAAATAAATCGCGTTCTATTAAAGATTTCTAGTGCGTATCTTACGCGTGTGCACTTATAAGTTTAGAGTCACCAATGTCCGTTTTAGCTCATAGTTTTGTATTGTATTAGTCAGGATGCAATCTATCGTATTGCAATTAATGGGGTTCACAAGTTCAGATTATGAATGACAATTAGAGATGCTGGAATCCCAAGTATGCTATCATATTAATAGGGAGTCATAGCCTAGTCTAACAACCAAAACTAAGCATGTAAATGCATTTAAATCAGTTTAGCATATATCAATAGTTTAGTTAGTACCTTGATTTTCAATAGGTTTAGCATATATTAGTATGATCATTGGTGTTGAATTCACACTTTGATGGTAATGTGTGGGAAACTATACTTATTACCGGTAAATTAAGCTTAACTGTTTATGCTTAATTATCATCAATGAGTGTCAAATTGTGATAGCTAGGGTTTACATATGCCAAAGATTATTTCTAATCTGTACAAATCTTTATTAAAATCTGTAATAGAGGGAGGACAACAAGAAAATAAAAAATAATTAAAATTTAAAATTTAAAACAGAAGGGTCTTTGAATAGGGTTGCCTTAAATCTTTTTGAAAAATTTTATTTTATTTTTATATATAATTATAATATTTCTATAAAAAATTATTTTAAAAATTAAATATCAAAATATATGACGACTACTTTGTGGCAACGACAAAAAACCTAGACCTATGGCGACGAGCTTGTGGCTTCTTAGGCTATGGCGATGACATGGCGACAACAAAGGATACCTAAAGCGACGACTATTGAAGAATCTGGAAGAGAAAACATATGGACCTTTGGAGATAATATGATCAAGTTTTTAAAAGACCCGGCCTCGTAGTGCATATAAAATTGATCAATTCATTTTAAGTGCAGTTTATTTCATGATAATTACTTTAAAAATGTGTCAATATAACTACAACTTGATTGGTTTTTATATTTTGTAGACTATGAAGATAACAATTTGAAACGATGCAAGTATATGAAACATGGGATAAAGATTCAGTAATGGTTAACAAGTTAAACTTGAAATCATATTTAGGAAAAACTGGCAACCTAAATTAACTTATCGAAATGCTCATAAGCAAAGGGGTTTTCATTTTTATTAAGATCGACTAACACAGGAAGTCAAATGATTCAATTGGTTAAAAATTGAATATGGGCTTGATTCATGTTAAAATCCATTAAGCTTTGTTGGTTATGTTATTGGCAGCCCATTATGTGAAGTTATCTAGCCTAGGCACGTGAAAGAAAAGAAGAAAAAAGAAAAAAAGAGAATAAAAAGAACACATGAAGGCATTCGGGTCCTCATTCGATAGTTTCTGGGAAGGCAGGCCACGAGAGGGCAACATTAACATTGTGTTGCTGTGACCAGAAAGAACAAGGGTGACTGCTGCTGCACGTGATTCGAGGTAGAGAACATCAAGTATTCGTTTCCTATTTTTACTTGTTTTTAACACAAAACCTTAAATACAATGGTTTACTGATGAGTGTTACGTTTTTACCATTTATTTTTATGGTTGATCGAGTAGTTGGTGTATATGATCATAATTAGGTGTAGGTTTTGGATTTACAAATGTGTTTGATCTAATTTATAAGTCGTGTTAAAAGAACATGAATAGAATTTTATTATTTTATAGGTGAATAACTTAATTATGTTTTTGTGATTAGGTTTTGTATTTAACTTGTTTTAAATAATTGATTAGTCTTTGTTGAAGAATCGGTTTTCTAGATCTCATATTGTACGAATTTATATTCATTAAGACATCCTAGCACGTGTTCTTTTTCGGTCATAAACCGTGAGGTCAATACGGTTAGATTCCTTTGTCTTGTGTTAATTGTTTATTAGAAAAGTCGATAATGGTTGAGATTACATTCTAGTTTATACCCTTTTTCGGCCAAGACATCTGAAGCCAACACAGTTTAATTAGTGGTGTGTTCATTTCATTAATCGGAAAGTGAATATAACTATATTTGTCAATCTTTCATTTGACTTTCAAACCAAACTTTGACACAAGTTATGCATATGTAGTGTTGTCAAATGCGGTAAACAAATTAGGTAAAACATAATGTTGTTAAATTTGAACTTTAATGTCATCACTTGTTTATTGTATCATATTTTCGGGTTTATGCGTTTTTTTCGATTTAAGTCAACGGTAGCTTATTTCAAAATTAATCAAATATTAAGTTTAAGTTTCACAATCAAGGGAACAATGTAATTAATACTAATCATATGTTACTCATGGATCCAATATCCTACTTACGTAAGCTACATATATTAATTGTGTTTTGATTGATTTGACTGGATGTTGGTCAAGAACAAAGCCCATTGATGTTCATTTTCACTATATATTTAAGAGATCTAGTGAGCCTTTGAAGCTTGATGTCAACTAAGAGATCGGCTAGGATTTCTAGAAATTAAATTGAACTAATGAGACGTTCCTAATTAATCTAAGAGGAGGCCAGGAGTGTATAATTGGGATTTGGTTTGAGTGTTGCTTTTGTTTTGGGAGTTCGATCCAACTAAAATATGGGTGGGGTTATATGCCCACGTGTGTTTGGTTTTGAATGAGTCGGAGGAATATATATATGTATCAAGGACAGAAAAACAAATAAATAATTAGCTAGCTAGGTAGGTAGCTACATTATATATGTTAACACATAACGTACTTTAATATATTAAACACGTACTTAATTTACACGTACATCTTCTATCCTTGTTATGGCTTCCTTCAAGTCGATTCTTGTATCAACCTGGCTTTCGGTACAAGCAGCTCCAATGCGTAGAAGCTTCTCTATTTGCAGGCCCACACATGATTCCTGTAGTGCACCCAGCTCCGGGTCGATCAGCTCACCTTCCCTGTTTTCACCGAGAGCCGACCGCACCCATTGAACCACATCTGTCCCACTCTCACCCGCTTTTTGCTTATTCAATATGTATTGTGAGGGATACCTGCCAGTGACCACCTCAAGTATGATGATTCCAAGACAATACACGTCACTTTTGTGGCAAACTTGGTGGTCAAGTATAGCCTCTGGTGATCTGTATGCAAACATGAATTGCACCGTGGGTGTGCTGTTGATCAAGGGGTGCAGCGCATAATCAGAAACAAGCGGTTCGTAATCTTTTCCGATAAGTACATTGCATGACTTTAAATTCCCATGTGGCAACTCATATGATGCAAGCTCGGAATGAAGATAACCCATCGCTCGAGCAACTCCTTTTATCATCTTTAATCGATTAGGCCAGCTTAATTCCGAGTGCTTAGTCCCCCGATCACCTGTATATATATATGTGCATGCATCCGGCCCCCGATCAGATCACAATTAATATTAAAGAAATTTCATTATATACATTAATCAACGAGCTGAGCTAGCTAGGTAGTATTTAATTAATCAATTAGTGGTGTATATATATATACGTACCATGCAAAACATTGTGCAGACTGCCTTTGGGTACATATTCAGACACCAAAAACTTGTCTTCTCTCCTAAAATGATACGCCAATGGAGTAAGTATGTTTTGGTGTTTGAGTCTTCCAAGCTTCCTCATTTCTGTATCAAACACATCTTTACTCATTTTGTTCATCTCCTTCATTTTCTTTAATACCACCGAGAAACCGTTTCCCAATATCGCCTTGTAAGCGGACCCCAATCCCCCGTTTCCAAGCACCTCAGCTGAAGCTTTCATCAAGTCGTGTGAACCGAAAACTGCACCCTTCTCGTCATTCACCATCACCACCTCACCCACAGGCGTAGATGACCGGCCGTTGCTGATCATGTCGACGTCCTTGGTCCTGCTCTTACTGATCTTGGTCTTGTTGAAGCCAGCATACCCCCCCTTTCGGCCCAGGCCACTCTTCCGTGTGATGTTTGGGATGGTAACGGCCACGGCTTCATTGATATTTTCTTTACATATGATTCTCATGTTTTCTTCTTTTCTTTTATCTTTGATCGATATGATCAATAATAACAAAACCACAACAACTGCTGCAATGACCAACTTCTTGGCTAAAATAGATTCCGACTCGGGGGAAGGACAGTCTTTAGATGCTTTCAAACCGCACAGGTCAGGGTTGTTGTCGAAAGCTTTCTTATCAAATTTGTTCATACGTCTAGGGATGGGCCCGTCTAGTCTGTTGTTAGAGAAATCAACGACATTCAATGCATCTATTTCGGAAAAATCAGGAATGCGGCCGGAAAACTCATTGTTGTGTAAAAGGAGCTCTTTGAGATGTGTCAAGTCTCCAAGGGACCTGGGAATGGGCCCGGAGAAGTTGTTATCAGACAGGGAGAGTCTTGTTAACGACCTCAAAGGGTGGAAGTAATTCGGAGGTATGAGGCCGGAAAACTGGTTTTGGGAAGCGTAAACAGCTTTCAAAGTGGGGAGAAAGTTGAAAGCTGGAATAGGGCCAAGGAGGGAGTTGTTTTGAAGGCTGATGGCCTCAAGGTCTTCAAGAGGCGCAAAAGCACCCACGTTGGGGCGTCCTTGGAGGCCCATGCTGGCGAGGTTGATGCTGCTAACGGTGTCCATGTTACAAACAATTCCCACCCATATGTTGTTGCGATCGCATGGGGAAGACGATTGATTAACGTCATCTAATTTCCAATTGGTTAAAGAATCTGAATTCGATAAAGAGCTTTTGAATTTGAGCAGTGCACGGGAGGAGGGGTTGGTGTTCTGGGAGAGGAAGGTTTGGAAATGGAAGGAGAGTAAGAGAAGGAGGAATGCGCGGGGAACAACGGCCATCATATCGCGGAAGCTAGAAATAAATTCAGGGGCTTCCGGCCGCTGTTCTCTCTTCGGAGCTAGATCGACAAGGAATTCGAATTGTTAGGTTGATATTAATGCTGCATTATGGATTTGATGGTGAAAAAGAATTGCATGGCATTCTATTAGTTTTACTTGTTGATCGGTGGTCGGTTGGTATCATCTCATTTTACTATGTTAACATTTTCAATTTTCTAAAAAATATACTACTTTCTATAACTGCATATATGTTTTGCAAAATTGATGATTTTTTCGTTCGATTTTTAGTATAACAAGCTATTGGTTCAGAATCACTTTATATCTCACACACTTTTTGTATACAAGTACGGAGAAAGTATTAATTCAACACCCTTCAACCATCCATTCTACTAAATGTAAAGGAGACAATATAGCTAGTCTCAGTACATACCCACGAAAAGAGAACATGACACCACTAACTCCTACATATTCTACTCCACTACTACATGACACATCATGGCATAAACTGCCTTAACTGAAAAACAAGAACAAACTGCACATGCATGCATTCATGCACGTGCGACACCATAAGACAAACATAAAATAAAAGATAGATAAATGGACTATTTGAAGTACTTCAACATCCCCCCGTAGTTTAAATAGTCGTGACTCCTAACAGTCCCCGTAAGGAGCAGAATTGTTCAGCTCCCAATGCCTTCGTGAGAATGTCGGGAATCTGATTGTGTGATTTCACAGGCTTCAGTTCTACCTGATCTTCCTCAGTGAGTGAGCGAAGGAAGTGATACTTGATGCTTATATGCTTAGTGCGGTTGTGAAATGCCTGATTCTTGCTCAAGAATATTGCAGATCGATTATCACAGAAAATGGTAGTTGCTCTCCTTTGTTCATGCATCAATTCGGTCATCATTTTACGTAGCCACACGGCCTGACATGCACTTGTTGCTGTTGAGATGTATTCAGCCTCAGTTGTAGACAGGGCAACAACCGCTTGTTTCTTCAAGCTCCAAGACACTGACCCTGATCCAATGTTGAATACATAGGCTGCTATACTTTTCACGTCAGGTGATGAACCAGCCCGGTCACTGTCTGAGTATCCAACAAGATTAACATCATAATTTCCATCATAGCACAGTCCATATTCCACTGTTCCTGCTACATACCATAGTATCCTTTTAGTTGCTCCAAGATGGTAGGTTGAGGGTTGGTGCATGAACCTTGATACAATGCTAACTACAAAACTAATATCTGAACCTGTATTTGTAAGGTACATGAGCCCACCCACTAGGCTTCGATACATAAACCCATCAACAGCTGCACCTCCATCATTCATTTGAAGCTTCTCGTTTGAGTTCATAGGTATAGTAATCAGCTTACAGGAGAGCATACCGAAGTCAGTAAGTAGATCTTTAGCATACTTCTTTTGAGAGATGAATATTCCATCTGTATTCTATGTAACCTTAAGACCCAGAAAATACTTCAGATTTCCAATATCAGTCATGTCAAACTCCCTTACCATGTTTTTCTTGAATTCTTCTACAAGTTGTTATGAGGAACCGGTGTAGATAATATCATCTACGTAAAGACATATCACCATGAAGTCACTGATGTCCATTCTTTAAAAATACATGGTAGGTTCATTAACACTTCTCTCATACCCATTACTGATGAAGATTTTATCTATTCGACTGTACCAAGCTCTTGGCGCTTGTTTCAACCCGTACAGTGCCTTGTGCAATCGACACACCTTATCTTCTTTTCCTTTTACCTCGAACCCGGGTGGCTGCATCATATATACTTCTTCATCCAAAACACCATTGAGAAATGTTGTTTTGACATAAAACTGATACATTTTCCATTTACGTTGAGCATCTATAGATAAGATCAGTCTTATGGTCTCGAATCTAGCAACTGGTAAGAAGGTTTCTTGAAAGTCTATGCCATATTCCTGAACATATCCTTTAGCTACTAATCAAGCCTTATATCGTGTGCGTCACACCCTTAATTTCCACGAACAGGGTTTTACCGTCAGGCGTGTGACATAACCAGGATCTCAGATAAGCATCAGTTACACCAAACGACTCGTTAATTACAAATCATATAAGTTGCTTAATTTTAATGAAACAAACCAAATATATTTAAGTTTTACGAAAGCGAAAACAGGAAAACATTTAACAACGGTTTTGGAACACGCAAACACACGTCCAATCCAATTTATGTAAAGTACATGAAATTAAATCTTGAAAACAGTTTGGGATGAACGCGGAATGACATGCAGTGGATGCTGTGCTCCTAAACGTGCCATTTCAATGTCTTGAGAGAAAATATGCAAAAGTCAGTATAAGACTGGTGGCTTCACAGGTTTATCAGAAAACAGTAAGTATCAGTAATGAAATTCCCGGATTTTGTAATCAAAGCATATAATGGGTAGCTAATCCATAGTGATCACTATGTGTATGAAGTCGCGACCGAGCTGACATGTAATCAAATAATAAAGTAGGCCCGGCTATGGATTCCCCACCACAACACTGTAAAACAGGATAACCGTTCACCGGTTTGACCAGCTAGCGCGACTAGCCCGGGCGGGGTATGTCAATCCCATTAGATCTACTAACAATCACCTCGCTATTTGCATATTAACGGTCCGAAGGGCAAAGTATACAAACATAGTATCATGTATATGCAGTATCATAAAAACCCAATGTAATGTAACGTTTATGAAAAACAGCATGTTTCTCTCTCCCAAAAATAGTATAAAGTAAAAGTGGGGCTGTAAACTCACCTTGAATTGAGATGATAATGAAGTGAACAAAAAGACTTCTAAAGACGTGAACAATGAGCGATCACACACCTATAATTAGTTACAACTAAGTCTTTAAAACGTGATTGACGAGAAAGGGATATTAGGTTGGTTCGGGTCGGTTCGGTTTGACGCGCGACACGCACACAAATAGATGTATATATATTACAAGATTTAAGTTTAATAATAAACTTAGTGATTAAATGTGAACTAGGATTTCAGTTGGAATTTAGGGTTTTGATAAATAAAACCAAATGATGGAATAAATTTTAACTCGATGAAAAAGATTATACCATTTAAGTAATTTAATATAAAGAAATAAATTTAAAACGTATAAAGTGTAAATAAACATTATAAGTAGTTGAAATAATCATGATTTAAACATTAATTAAAGGTAACGTATAAATAAGCAATAGCTTATTAGTCTAAACCATAATTTAAAAATCCATTTTATAATAAATAACTAAAAATAATCTTTGTTATATTATTTTATAAATATTTAAATTTAAAGAAAAATTACAAGAAAATAATTTTGATAATTTAAAAATAAACAAAGTTTATAAAAATGATTTCTATAATTTTTAGGAATTTTCTGTAATTTTTAAAAGATGAAAAAGGCCTTAAAAATATATGAGGGTGCCCGGGGTCGAACCCGGGACCTCAAGGTCAGCAGGCAAGCACAGAACCGGTGAACCAAGGCATATAGCCGCGGTTATACACGGTTTCTAATCTTTTTAAACTCTAGTTATTAGGTTTCCCTTTTCACCAAGAACCCTAGTTTGTTTCAAACCGAAATCGAAGATCAATTCGTTAATGATAAGGAAAACAATCTTGGGGCTTTTAATACCCATGTAAAAACGAGTAGTTAGACATGTTTAATTACCCGGTTTGATTCAAGGTTTATCAAGAACAATCGATGAACAAGCCGCGACAAACGTAGCACCGGTTAGGTACCCAAATGATGATTATAATCCAATTAACTTTGAGGTTAGCTTCTTGTGGTGTTCTTGATGCAAAGCCCTTTGCCAATTTCAACACTCGAATCTTGGAAGATGGGTTTGGTTGAGTTGCAGGTCCGCGGCAATGGAGAGGATCAAAGGTAATGCTACTGTTTGTTTTAGGTGCAATTGAAAACAGTATACGTTTAGAATTAAGTAGATGATTGTTTAGGTGTGATTAATTAGATTATAATTTGTGTTTGAGTGGATTAGGTTAGGTAAGTTAAAGTGGTTGGTTTAGTGGTCCACTAATCGTGAAATCCGGATGTTTATTCCTCAATTAAAGCATTTCGTATTGTTGGAATCTGACTCACGATTGCATTGGTATATTTTGGAGTCAAAACCGCGGCCAAAAGGCCGGTTTTTGGCTTCGCCGGAGCCGCGGCCGGCGGCCGGATTCCGGTGGCCGGAAAATTATGGGTGGGCGGGGGGTTGGGTTGTAAATTTATAATTTACACATTTGGTCCCTGTAGTTTAGAGTTATTATTATTTTATGTATAATCTTTCTTTTAAAGTTTATAAAATGACAAAAACACCCCCTAACTTAATTATTATTATTATTATTATTATTATTATTATTATTATTATTATTATTATTATTATTATTAATTATTATTGTGTTCATTTAATAATTAAATTATTTACTTCCAATTTAATGAATTTAAAGACAAACTTAAGAAATGAGTATAGACAAGCCCTTAATGTTTCATAAGTGTCATAAATGGTCCTTACAAGCATATAAGGGGTTAATTTTTATTTAACGAAAATTACGGGATGTTACAGTATCCCCCAGTTGAGAGAATTTCGTCCCGAAATTCAGCTGGAGTTAGGTCCTGAAGTTGTATCCACGAACAAGTGCGGATATTTGGATTTCATCTGGTCCTCCCGTTCCCATATGAATTCTGGACTACGCTTAGAGTTCCATCTAACGCGCACAATGGGAATTTTGCTACGCTTTAGTGTTTTGACTTCTCGATCCATAATCTCTACTGGTTCTTCAATGAAACAAAGCTGTTCATCGATTTCTAGTTCTTCTAATGGAACAACCAGTGATTCATCAGCAAGACACTTCCTTAGGTTTGACACGTGAAACACATTGTGTATTGCACTGAGTTCGTTAGGTAGGTTCAGTTGATAAGCCACCGGGCCAACCGTTTGACAATCTCAAACGGCCCCACGTATCTAGGATTTAGTTTTCCCCGCTTTCCAAAGCGTATTACACCCTTCTAGGGTGAGACTTTCAACAGTACCTTATCACCAATCTGAAACTCCAATGGCTTATGACGCTTGTCGGCATAACTCTTTTGTCGATCACGTGCTGTTGCCATACGGTTACAAATTTGCACGATCTTCTCAGTCGTTTCATGCACAAGTTCAGGTCCTGTAAGTTGGCTTTCTCCTACTTCTTCCCAACAGATAGGAGATCGGCACTTACGTCCGTACAGTGCTTCAAATGGAGCTGCCTTGATCGAGGTGTGATAACTGTTATTATAGAAGAACTCAACCAATGGTAAATGAGTTTCCCTGCTGCTGCCAAAATCGATCACACAGGCACGCAACATGTCTTCCAGTGTCTGGATCATACGCTCACTTTGACCATCGGTGTGCGGGTGATACGCAGTACTCATATCCAGCCGCGTTCCCAATTATCGTTGTGATGATTGCCAGAAGTGAGAAGTGAACCGAGCGTCACGATCAGAAATGATAGATATTGGCACGCCATGCCGTGAGACTATTTCCCTTAAATAGATATGTGTCAGCTTCTCCATTCGATCAGTCTCTCGGATTGCCAGAAAGTGTGCGGATTTTGTTAAGCGATCTACTATAACCCAAATGGTATCACATCCGCTGGGAGTCCTAGGTAACTTCGTGATGAAGTCCATTGAGATCTGCTCCCATTCCCATACTGGAATTTCCGGTTGTTAGAGTAAACCGGATGGTCTCTGGTATTCTACCTTAACCTTGGAACAAGTTAGGCATCTGCTTACGTATGTGACTATCTCTGCTTTCATTTTCGGCCACCGGTAAAATTCTTTCAGGTCCTGATACATCTTGTCTGAACCTGGATGGATCGAGTAACGTGACTTATGAGCTTCATCCATTATCAGCTCCCGTAAATTCCCGTATTGCGGTACCCAGATCCGTTTCATAAAATAACGGATTCCAACAGCTTTAATCTCCAACTGTTTCTCCATGCCTCGCATGGATTCTGCTTTCAGATTCTCCGTCTTCAAGGCCTCAGATTGAGCAGCTTTGATTTGCACTGGTAGTTCAGAGTGGATAGTCAATTGCAATGCGCGCACCTGACGAGGTTTTAGGGTTTCCTTACGACTAAGGGCATCGGCTACCACATTAGCCTTACCCGGATGATACTTGATCGCACAATCATAATCATTGAGTAATTCTAACCACCGTCGTTGCCGCATATTCAGTTCCTTCTGGTCATATATGTGCTGGAGGCTCTTATGATCTGTATAGATTGTGCACTTGGTTCCATATAAGTAGTGCCTCCAGATCTTCAAGGCAAACACTACAGCTCCCAGTTCCCGATCATGCGTTGTGTAGTTCTTCTCATGCACCTTGAGCTGTCTAGATGCATAAGCTATGACTTTGTCGCGTTGCATCAATACACACCCCAAACCCTGGATGGATGCATCACAGTAAACACACAAAATCATCAATTCCTTCTGGTAAGGCTATGATTGGTGCGCTGTAGAGTTTGTCTTTAAGCGCCTGAAACGCTGTTTCCTCTTTGCTGCCCCAATTGTAAATTGTTCCCTTATGAGTTAGGGCAGTCAAAGGTTGCGCCAATTTCGAAAATCCTTTGATAAACCTCCGGTAATAGCTTGCCAAACCAAGGAATTGTCGCACCTCAGTAGGCGTCTTTGGTGCCGGCCAATCCTTGATTGCTTTAATCTTTGAAGGATCAACATGTATACCCTTTTCATTCACCACATACCCAAGGAATTGCTCTTCACGCATCCAGAAGTCGCATTTTGAGAACTTTGCGTAAAGCTGTTCATTCCTCAACAAATCCAGAATTGTTCTCAAGTGCTCCTCATGATTTTTCCTTATTACGGGAGTAGATCAGTATGTCATCAATGAAGACAATGACAAACCTATCCAAATAAGGTTTGCAGACACGGTTCATGAGGTCCATGAAAACTGCTGGGGCATTGGTCAGCCCAAAAGGCATTACAGTGAACTCGTAGTGCCCATAGCGAGTCCGGAACGCAGTCTTGGAGATGTCTTCCTCTCGAACCCTCAACTGATGATAACCCAATCTCAAATCAATTTTGGAATAGTAGCTAGATCCTTGCAATTGGTCGAACAAGTCATAGATACGTGGAAGTGGATACCTATTCTTGATTGTCACCTTGTTCAGTTCGCGGTAGTCAATGCACATCCTGAAAGTTCCATCTTTCTTTTTAACGAAAGCACTGGATCTCCCCAAGGTGAAGAGCTGGAACGTATGAATCCCTTGTCTAACAATTCTTGCAATTGCTTTAGACAGCTCTTGTAGTTCGTTCGGTGCCAGACGGTACGGCACCCGAGCGATAGGAGCTGCTCCAGGTGCTAACTCAATCTGAAATTCCACCTGTCTGTGTGGAGGAAGGCCAGGTAGGTCTTCGGGAAACACTTCAGGAAAGTCTCTCACAACTGGAATATCTTCGACTCGCCTTTCATCCGTCTTCGTTTCAGTAACAAGTGCCAACAAGGCAAGGTGTCATTTCCTGAGACATTTCTGAGCCTTCAAATATGTTATGATGCTGACCACCGCACCCACCTTATCACCTTCCACTGTAAGAATTTCATCATTCGAGATGGGTAACTTGATCAGCTTCTCCTTGCAAACGATCTCAGCACTGTTCTGGGATAATCAATCCATCCCGACTACTGCATCGAAGCTTCCTAGTGTGACAGGTATAAGGTCTATGCAGAAAGTGTGTCCAGATAAGCCTAGCTTACAGTTTCTAAACACTTGGGGTGCTGTTATTTTCCTACCATCAGCTATTTCTATGGCATACTCAGAACTCAAATCAGTAGGTATCATTCCTAGTACTTTACTAAACTTGGTGGACACATAACTCTTATCAGCACCAGAGTCAAATAGAATAGAGGCATAACATCCATTAATAGTGAATGTACCCGACATTCTTTAAATTACCGTATACATAAATAAGTAAATATCCAACCAGATATTAGAATTCAAAGCTATCAGTCGCATGAAAAATAACCCCTTTGTCTTGGAATGAGAAGGAAAAGAAGTCCAAGAATTTAAAGTAACAGACAAACTAGAGGATCAGTTCGAATCCGAGGGATTAAGACACACGCCATGGTTTGAATTTCATCCAAATTCGAGGTAAGAGTGAGCATTCATACGAGTAGAACTGATAGATAGTTTCCACATCAGTAGCTATGTTCTATGAAAACCAAGACTTTCTTGCTCAAGGTGTAGAAATGATGACTTATACTGACTACAACGTTACCACCTGACCAAATTCACCGGACTTAGCATGCACGACAAATTACAATTACGTGTGCACCCGTAATGGTAATTTGCTTTGCATGATCACTCCGGTTCCTCCTGTCAGGCTAACATATCTTGTCAGGTACAGTGGTCATCAACGATAGGAGTACCTAATATGTAAGTATTATATTGGGGTCGATCAATCAAAGTATACGAAAGGATCAGTAAGGTTCAGGAATCATTGACACGCTAAGGTAATTTGACTCATTTGCCTTAGAGACTTGTGTATTGACCATAGTTTATCACTCATCCCAGAAATCCCCAGGTAAGCATAACTAGTCTCATAATGAGATTTATACGATATGCTTGCCTTAGCCCGAAGGCCTTTTGCCAGGAAATCTAGAATACAGGTGTCTATGTGTGTGTAACTAATGCAAATCCAGCTATAGTCTAAAATGCAATACAAATGAGATGCAAAGTTCATTTTAGTTCGCTATAACGAATGCTATGATGCCAATCTGTCACACCCTCAATTTCCATGAACGGGGTTTTACCGTCAGGCGTGTGACATAACCAGGATCTCAGATAAGCATCAGTTACACCAAACGACTCGTTAATTACAAATAATATAAGTTGCTTAATTTTAATGAAACAAACCAAATATATTTAAGTTTTACGGAAGCGAAAACAGGAAAACATTTAACAACGGTTTTGTAACACGTAAACACACGTCCAATCCAATTTATGTAAAGTACGTGAAATTAAATCTTGAAAACAGTTTGGGAGGAACGCGGAATGACATGCAGTGGATGCTGTGCTCCTAAACGTGCCATTTCAATGTCCTGAGAGAAAACATGCAAAAGTCAGTACAAGACTGGTGAGTTCACAGGTTTATCAAAAAACAGTAAGTATCAGTAATGAAATTCCCGGATTTTGTAATCAAAGCATATAATGGGTAGCTAATCCATAGTGATCACTATGTGTATGAAGTCGCAACCGAGCTAACATGTAATCAAATAATAAAGTAGGCCCGGCTGTGGATTCCCCACCACAACACTGTAAAACAGGATAACCGTTCACCCGTTTGACCAGCTAGCGCGACTAGCCCGGACGGGGTATGTCAATCCCAGTAGATCTACTAACAATCACCTCGCTATTTGCATATTAACGGTCCGAAGGGCAAAGTATACAAACATAGTATCATGTATATGCAGTATCACAAAAACCCAATGTAATATAACGTTTATGAAAAACAGCATGTTTCTCTCCCACAAAAATAGTATAAAGTAAAAGTGGGGCTGTAAACTCACCTTGAATTGAGATGATAATGGAGTGAACAAAAAGACTTCTAAAGACGCGAACAATGAGCGATCACACACCTATAATTAGTTACAATTAAGTCTTTAAAACATGATTGACGAGAAAGGGATGGTTGGTTCGGGTCGGTTCAGTTTGACGCGCGACACGCACACAAATAGATGTATATATATTACAAGATTTAAGTTTAATAATAAACTTAGTGATTAAATGTGAACTAGGATTTCAGTTGGAATTTAGGATTTTGATAAATAAAACCAAATGATGGAATAAATTTTAACTCGATGAAAAAGATTATACCATTTAAGTAATTTAATATAAAGAAATAAATTTAAAACGTATAAAGTGTAAATAAACCTTATAAGTAGTTAAAATAATCATGATTTACACATTAATTAAAGGTAACGTATAAATTAACAATAGCTTATTAGTCTAAACCATAATTTAAAAATCCATTTTATAATAAATAACTAAAAATAATCGTTGTTATATTATTTTATAAATATTTAAATTTAAAGAAAAATTGCAGAAAATAATTTTGATGATTTAAAAATAAACAAAGTTTATGAAAATGATTTCTATAATTTTTAGAAATTTTCTGTAATTTTTAAAAGGTGAAAAAGGTCTTAAAAATATATGAGGGTGCCCGGGGTCGAACCCGGGACCTCAAGGTCAGCAGGCAAGCACGAAACCGGTGAACCAAGGCATACAGCCACGGTTATACACGGTTTCTAATCATTTTAAACTCAATTTATTACGTTTCCCTTTTCACCAAGAACCCTAGTTTGTTTCAAACCGAAATCGAAGATCAATTCGTTAATGATAAGGAAAACAATCTTGGGGCTTTTAATCCCCATGTAAAAACGAGTAGTTAGACATGTTTAATTACCCGGTTTGATTCAAGGTTTATCAAGAACAATCGATGAACAAGTCGCGACAAACGTAGCACCGGTTAGGTACCCAAATGATGATTATAATCCAATTAACTTTGAGGTTAGCTTCTTGTGGTGTTCTTGATGCAAAGCCCTTTGCCAATTTCAACACTCGAATCTTGGAAGATGGGTTTGGTTGAGTTGAAGGTCCGCGGCAATGGAGAGGATCGAAGGTAATGCTAGTGTTTGTTTTAGGTGCAATTGGAAACAGTATACATTTAGAATTAAGTAGATGATTGTTTAGGTGTGATTAATTAGATTATAATTTGTGTTTGAATGGATTAGGTTAGCTAAGGTAAAGTGGTTGGTTTAGTGGTCCACTAATCGTCAAATCCGGATGTTTATTCCTCAATTAAAGCATGTCGTATTGTTGGAATCTGACTCACGATTGCATTGGTATATTTTGGAGTCAAAACCGCGGCCAAAAGGCCGGTTTTTGGCTTAGTCGGAGCCGCGGCCGGCGGCCGGATTCCGGTGGCCGGAGAATCGTGGGTGGGCGGGGGGTTGGGTTGTAAATTTATAATTTACACATTTGGTCCCTGTAGTTTAGAGTTATTATTATTTATGTATAATCTTTCTTTTAAAGTTTATAAAATGACAAAACACCCCTTAACTTAATTATTATTATTATTATTATTATTATTATTATTATTATTATTATTATTATTATTATTATTATTATTATTATTATTATTAATTATTATTATTGTGTTCATTTTAATAATTAAATTATTTACTTCCAATTTAATGAATTTAAAGACAAACTTAAGAAATGAGTATAGACAAGCTCTCAATGTTTCATAAGTGTCATAAATGATCCTTACAAGCATATAAGGGGTTAATTTTTATTTAACGAAAATTACGGGATGTTACAGTGTGATCTTCCCATCAGCAACCATCTTAACTTTGAACAACCACTTCAATCCAATGGCTTGCTTATCATGAGGCAAGTTTGTCAATGACCAGGTCTTGTGATGTTCTAGTGAGACGAGCTCAGCTTTCATGGCATCTACCTATTTAGGTTGAACTGCCTCATTAAAAGAAGTGGGTTTCATTAAAGATAAAGCAAATTGACATGAATAGTCAAAGTCCTCCATGGGTACCGTGTTGGCATAGATGCTATTAAGAGGTAGTAACGTGGGTTAGGAGAGTTTGATGTAGAACTACTTGACAATTAACTATCAGAGGGAGAGTTGCTAGTATTACTTTCCTCATTGTTGGTCCTAATGTACATGTACCATGTATGGTTTAGGTAGGTGTACTCACTTCACTTTCACTATTACTATTGATGTTACCATACTCCTGAGATGAATTATCTCCCTTTGACCCATCACTATCAACATTATTTCTTGGGTGGCTTGAATAGTGGTAGCAGGTAACCCTTTTGTACTCAGGTCATTAGATTTCCATTTTGCATATTCATCAAACACAACATCTCTACAAATAACAATATTTTCTTTTTCCAAGTCAAACAATCTATATGCTTTTGAACTGGTGCTGTAACCCACAAACACACATTTGTTTGACTTCAGATCAAGCTTCTTTCAAAGCTGATGAGGCTTTAAATTATAACAGACACTACCAAGTACCTTCAAGTGATGAACTGCTGGTTTTCTTCCGGTCCAAGCTCATACGCAGTTCTATCGGTTAATGCTTTTGTTGGGGCGTAATTAAGTAAATAGACTGCAATTGTAACCGCTTCTCCCCAGAAAACTATGCTCAAGTTCTTTTCTACTATCATGCTACGAGTCATATCCATTATGGTTCAGTTCTTTCTCTCTGCCACCTCGTTCTGCTCCGGTGTGTATGGAGCAGTGAGATCTCTGCAAATACCCTGTTCCTCATAGAATTTATTAAACTCTTTTGAGTAAAACTCTCCTCCTCTATCTGTTCGTAATATGCTGATCTTCTACCCAGATTCATTCTCAACACATGCCTTGAATGCCTTAAACTTAGAAAAAGCCTCTGCTTTGCTGGATAAGAAGAACACCTATGACATCCGACTGTAATAATCAATTAGTAAGAAATAATAGGAACTTCCCCCCAAGGATTTAACCGACATTGGTCCATAAAGATCAGCATGTATCAACTCTAGAACTCGAGTAGCTCGTATAGCCCTTATGGGAAATGGTTTCTTGACTTGTTTGCCAATAGCACAACTCTCACATGTGGGCTATGACTTAATTATTTATGGTATCCCATAGACGAGGTTTTTTCATTCAGAAGGCGTAATCCTTGCTCATACATATGACCATATCTACAATGCCATATGAATGATTCATCACTTTTACTGCAGCCATCACCTTTTACCACAACCATCACCTTTGATCCACATGTCAGATTATTCAAATCTAAAGGAAATATGTTGTTTTTAGTTACCTTAATCATCCACATCACTTCCCTGTTTGTTTGTGAGTAATAGTGCAAGCCTCATCATCAAACACCAACTTGTAGCCACCCTTCATCAATTGTCCTACACTTATAAGATTATAGTCCAACTCCAGTGCAAATTGAACATGATTAAGTGTTCTGTATTTTCCATCTTCAACTTCTAATTTCACTTTACCTCGTCCTTCAACTTGAATGGACTTCCCATTTCCCATCTTAACTTGTGACTTCTCTGATTCATCTAGTCTTTTGAACCTCTCCTTTCTTCCGGTCCTATGGTTTGAACATCCACTGTCCAGGAACCACACACCCTTGTCGTGATTACTTTCATAGCCAATATCCATGAACAACCAATACTCATCTTGCTCATCTTATTCTCAACCGTAGCTTGAACTTGCGGTTCATTCTAGCAGTCAGCTCGTACATGGCCAAATTTGTTGCAGTTGTAACATTGTATACTACCCCTACCTCTACCATATCCTTGTCCACGTCCTAAGGTTCGACCACGAACCCATTTCTCCCGATATTTCCACCACGATTCCCACTTCTGCCTTCATCTCTAGACATTACTTGGAGAGCTTGTTCTTCACTTGCAACCTCCATTCCTTGATTAACCCTTCCTTCGTGAGCCTGTAAAGAGCCCATGAGTTGATCAAACGACATTGTAGTGAGGTTTTTCGATTCTTCTATCGTTGTGACTACATGATCCCAGCGAGGAGGAAGACTGCATAAGACTTTTTCAATGATGGTTTGATCATCAACCGTTTCACCATAGCTTCTCTTTGATTCACGTTCTTCATGACCCTAGATAGGAACTCTGCTACTGCTTCAGCATCTTTCATTTGAAGTGTTTCAAATTCCTTCGTAGACCTTGTAACTTTACTGTTCAGACTTTCGAGTCACCCTGAAACTCTGTTTGAAGAAGGTTTCAGGCCTGAGAGGTCGTTGTGGCTGCTATACGAGAGAAAACTTCATCATGAATAGCTTATTGTATCAGTGATAAAGTACATGCATCCTTCCTTGTGCTTTCTCATAATCGAGTGCGATCATTATCCTGCTCATCGAAACCGTTGTTAACATAGTTCCACAGATCTTGAGGTCTCAAGATTGTCTTCATTCTAATGCTCTAATACTCGTAACCGTCTCCTCTGAAAATTGGAAGAGGGGCCAGCGGCTGATTAGTACTATTGTTCGCCATGTGATGATTGATCCTATCGTACTCATTAGATTTCGAACCGTGCTCTGATTCCAGATGTTGGTTCAGAATCAGTTTATATCTCACACACTCTTTGTATACAAGTACAGAGAAGTATTACTTCAACACCCTTCAGCCATCCATTCTACTAAATGTAAAAGACAATATAGTCTCAGTATATACCCACGAAAAGAGAACATGACACCACTAACCCCTACATATTCTACTCCACTACTACCTGACACATCATGGCATAAACGACCTTAATTGAAAAACAAGAACAGACTGCACATGCATGCGTTCATGCACGTGCAACACCAT
The DNA here is from genome assembly GCA_024085815.1 of Flaveria linearis. Taxonomy (NCBI): domain Eukaryota; kingdom Viridiplantae; phylum Streptophyta; class Magnoliopsida; order Asterales; family Asteraceae; genus Flaveria; species Flaveria linearis. Next base: position 821,870 of record CM044004.1, on the reverse strand, counting down.
AAAACAAACATAAAATAAAAGATAGATAAATGGACTATTGAAGTACTTCAACGTCCCCCCCTTGTTTTCGTGTAAGCACATTCAAAGTTGCTATTTGAAGGGGAACGCTCGTAACTTGTTCACAGACTAGACTTCAATTCAGGTTGATTAGAGTCGTATTGTGTTACACCAGCTGTTGTCACATATGTCACAAGTCTAAATATAGTTAAGTTATTCACATATACATATATATATATATATACAAATATATATATACATATATATATATATATATACATATATACATATATATATATATATATATATATACATATATGTATATATATATATATATATATGTATATATATGATATATATATATATATATATATATACATATATGTATATGTATATATATATATATATACATATATGTATATAGATATATGTATATGTATATATATATATATACTATATATACATATATGTATATGTATATATGTATATGTATATATACATATATGTATACATATATGTATATATATACATATATATATATACATATATGTATATATGTACATATGTATATATACATATATGTATACGTATATGTATATATAAACGTATACATATATGTATGTATATATGTATATATATACATATATGTATGTATATATGTATATATATACATATATGTATGTATATAGGTATATATACAAACATATATGTATATATATATATACATATATATATGCATATAATTATATATATGTATATATATACACATATATGTATATATATACATATATGTATACATATACATATATGCATATATACACATATATGTATATATATACATATATGTATATATATACATATATGCATATATATACATATATGTATATATATATATACATATATGTATATATATGCATATATGTATATATATACATATATGTATATATATATACATATATGTGTATATATGCATATATGTATATATATACATATATGTACATATATGTAGATATATATGTATATACATATATGTATATATATACATATATGTATATATATACATATATATATATGCATATATATATACATATATGTATATATATATATACATATATACATATATATATATATATGTATAATATATGTATATGTATATACATATATGTATATGTATATACATATATGTATATGTATATACATATATGTGTATGTATATACATATATGTGTATGTATATACATATATGTGTATGTATATACATATATGTGTATGTATATACATATATGTATATATATACATATATGTATATATGTATATATATACATATATGTATATATATATACGTATATGTATATACATATATGTATATATACATATATATATACATATATGTACATATATGTATATATATGTATATATATATATATCTGTGTGTGTGTATATATATACACACATATGTATATATATATGTGTGTGTGTGTGTGTGTATACATATATATACACATATGTATGTATATATATATATATATGTGAATCCAAGGATCGCAATTCAGGAATTATCAGTATTAAAATAAATCAATTTAATGATCGCGGAATTATCACTAATTGACGTTTAATTGTTTGTAATGATCAATGATGAACACAACCACAGAAACACAATAAATACGAAATCTATAATAATTCAAATGTATTTCATTAACTATAATGTAATGATTACAAAAGAATAATGAATAACTATGAACAATCGAATTCTGTGAATCGAATGATGTTTGATATTGATGTGACGGCAGCTAGGGTTGCACAATGAACTCTTGACAGCCGTAATATTGATTGATTGTGTTCACCGAGATGTGAAACCTAGGACTCATATTTATAGATGATTTGAGTCGGTTAAGGAAACACCGGATCTCTCGAGATTGTTATTAATCGTGTTGACTTGTTTGACTTCTTGGAGTTTGTAATCGCACAAGTATAATGTTCTTCCGCAGCAATCTTCTCGTCCTCAGAACATTTGTTCTTCCGTAGATGATTTAGTCTTCCGTAGCAAAGTTGTTCTTCCGTAGGAAATTCTTCTTCCGTAGGAGTCTTCACTTCATGGTACTTGATCATCAGCAGGAACATTGTACTTGGTCATTTGTTCTTGTAAGAAACATATCTACGGATTAACAAATTGTTCATCCGTAGATGTTTCCTACACTGGTCAATTCCATGAATCCATCCAAGTATATTGTTTTCCCTGTCAAGTCACAAATCAACACACATATATATGGGGTTATCCTATAGATTCAAATCACATATATATATATTTGACTGTTACAAATATTAATTACAAGACTTGATTTTCAAGTACTAAGCCTATACAAAATTGATCTAGCCCTATACAATCTAGATCTAACAATACTCCCCCTTAGGCTTAGCTCCTTGTAATCAGTCTTTTAACACTGCAAGTTCCTTAACTCTTGCTATCATTTTATTGTAGAAGTAAGATACAGCAGTTTTCTGATCATCATATTTGTACTTTATCTGCATCCTGCTGATCTTCTTCAGTGTGTCATAACTGAGTCCCAAAACATCTTCTTCTGTAGTGAGTGTTTCCACTACACTATCATTATGCACTATTTCTAATTCATCTTCTTCAGATATTCTGAGCTCAGACACTTCAGCTATCATTGTTCCTTTTAGTAGTCCAGCCTCATGCTTCCTTCTTGTGTGCCTTTGCATGCAGTTTATCTATCACTTGAATCATATGCACATACAAGCAGAGATCATTCTGGGCTTTTTCATCTGTTAGTTTTGGGAAGAATTTATCATGAAGATATGAAGTGTAGCTTGGGTGTAGCATCTTTATCTCTACTGGATCAAAAATCCTGATCTTATCAGCCTTCTTCCCATCAGCATTTCTCAGCAATACATCTCTTTATTTCTTTCAACATATCCCCACTCTGTGATGGGATAAGTGAATTGATTTCCTTTGATGCTTTTGATGGTATCTGAGCTTTTGTCACAACCAACTCTCTTTATCATATCATCATCTACAAGAGATGAGACTTCAGCTGTTCTTCTTTTCTTGCTTTGTTTGAATCTTTTGTGCTCCTTATCATCTTTCTTTGCTTGTATGAGCACATCATCAGAAAATCTGGTCTTCATACCATTTACAGCTGCAGAGAAGTCTCTCCCCCTAAGATGGATTGGATAGTTGGTTATTGGGATGCTTTGTAAATCCCTGATGTCTTGCTCCGGAAGACTCAACAGAGCTTCCACATCATGGAAGTATTGAATTCTTCCAGATGTCCTCTTATTACTGCAAAATCCCAGTCTGGATCATATTTCCAGGCCATAATCCTGTGTTCTTCCACAGAACTGGGAGTTGTGATGTGATCGTACAGTTCAATGAGAGATGATTTCTTCTCAGTAATCTCTCGAACTGTTGTTCCCAGAGGCCATACCTTTCCGGGGATTACAACCCTTGGCTCTCTGATTAGTTTTTCTTTTTCCTTGTGCTGATCTTTTGATTCAAAAGTTACTGGATCAGCAGCAAGTTTGCTTTGTTCTTTTGGATGTGGAGCAGTGGTTCTGAACTTAACTCCAGTTTCCAGTTCCACTTTCATCACATGCTCCATCATCCTCCGCAGTTCTCCAGTGGTTCTGCCTTTGAGCTCATGCGGTTTGTAGTTGTGACCCTGTAACCAGCAAGTCATATTATACTTGGTCAGTTTGGCTGTGCCACAGTGGCCCAAATCCTTCTTGATTTTCTCCAATGATTGAAATGTAGTAAAGGCTTCATAATCACAGTTGGGATTATGAACCTGGCAAACTCAAATTCTTTCAATGCATTGGTCATTTCTGATGTGTTCATCCTCTCAACCATGTCATACGGAAAACCATGGTTGATGAGGGTCATAAACATGCTGGAATCAGGCCTCTCTTCCATGATATCAGCTGTTGTTAGAAGGTCATCGGCCTTTCCACCTTATCATCAGTGGGGGACTCCATCCTTGTTAGTTCCTCCCACTCTTTATCACTGTCTTCTTCTTCTCCGGAGGATACCTTCACAGCAGACACTTCTACTGAAGGTGTAGGTGCAGGAGATGGAAGTTTTGGTTTCTTTGAAGAGCTTTCATCTTCTGGTTCTTTTGAACAGCTCCAAAGTATTTCTTTTTCGGGTGTATGAGATCAGTGGCTTAGTAGCTCTACCCGACTGTTTTACTGGCTCAGCTGTTGAATCCACTTTTGTTTTCAGATCTGAGAGTTTTTTTTCAGGCTTTCTATCTCTAGATCCTTTTGCTTTATTTGCTCAGCCTTTTCATTTTGCTCGTTTTTTAAAGTAGCCTCCAACTCCCGTTTTGTTTGGAACAATGCATCAATAATTTCATTGTTGCATAGTGCATCTTCTCTGAGTCTTTTTAGACTGGCATCCTTCTTCATCAGTTCTTCATCCTTTCTTGAATTACACCGTACAGCTCCAGAATTCTTTGTTTTCGCTTATTGGATTTAAGTACCAACTTGTTGTACTTAGCAACCAGAAAGCTTTTGCTCACAGGAATGTCACTGTCACTTAAGTCATCTTCATGGTATGCAGTGACATCCTGAGCAGATTCTTGAACTTCCCCATGTTCTTCTGTGTGTGTTGGTGAGAAAGGAACAGTGCTGGCTTTAGATAATATTTCTGTGTCTCCTGAGTGTACGGAGTGTACAGACTCAGTTACCTTAAAGGTTCAGTCCCAGCACTTTCCGGTGATTGATGTTTTGGAGATTCTGGTGGTGGTGGTAGGGGGATTGGATTTGTTGTGGAGAGAGTGGTTGAGTGTGATGAGATGAAGACTGAGAGGATGATGATGATTGTTGTTGGATAGGAGATACTGGCTGAGTATCTTTGGTGGATGATGATGATATTAGTACAGGTGATTGATGGTGGTGAATTGGGGAGATTGGTTGGGTGTTTGGCTTGCTGGTGATTATGGTTGTTGAAAGGGTGATTGGCTGGGTGATTGATGTTGTAGTGGTGGTGTTTGGAGTGGTGATTGTTGTTGGTGTAGTGGTGTTGGTGTGGTGAGTGAGAAGATTGTGCAGAATCAGCAGATGATTCTGCTTCATCTGCCCATACCAACTCTTGTGGCAGGTCTGCTTGAGGGTCTATAACATGTGCGAACATTGGCATATCGGACCCTCATATTTCCCACTAAGTTTGTTCAACACTGATTTGCTCAGGTGTGCTTGAACAAACACATCGCCAACTCTGTTCAACCTGGAAGTTCTGAGTTGATCACCAGTTGTAGGAATCTCGGGAACATATACATCTTGTCATTCTTCTGCAACTTGACTTGTTCACTCATACAGTTGAAGATGTATTTGGCGTAGTTGTAAGTTCTCCCTCGAATACCCCAATGATTCCGGATGATATATGCGAGAGAATCTGTCTAGCCCCGACTTCCTGTTCGACATGCATTTCAGGTAGGTGTGACACAAGAATCTGTACGGTTTGCACAGCCTACCCTTCTTGATTTCCCCTTTCTCGTAATCACCATCGTACCCCATGAGGTTAAATACCTTTTCAATATATTCATTCTCGAATACATCGGGGTGCCCTATTTCTCTATCTCCCAGTTCCAGACATCTTCGTATGGTGCTTTCAGTGATTCGAAGACGCTGATTCAGAATCTCAGCCACTATCACCTCCTCGTTGTCTTGTTCTTCAACTCGTGCTGAGTTCCAGAAATCAATAATGTGCGCCTGATGGATCACAGGCTCAGCCGTCAAGGCGTAGAAGAGCCTGGATCGTCGGAGATATCTTATGATATCTCGACATCCTTCCGCTGCAGGATCATCAGCGTTCAAGAACGCGCACACATTGTGCTCTTTAGCGAATCTATTTGCCATCTGTAAAGAAAATCAAGTTAGAAACCATGCAGTTGATTCGTTTAAATGACAATAATCGATTAACCAGTTCCGTATTGATGTCTAAGACATGATTTACCTTTGTAGTAACAGTAATCGGTTACTGGATAATGTTGATAATGTGTTCTTGGGACAGTTATTTTGAAATTTTGAAAAAGAGGGAAAATGGGCGATTTTCTAGGTTAATCTGAAAAAGTGCTCTGTAAAAATGAATTTTAAGAGTCAGAAACCTTATTTATAGTCGAACATATTAACTTCTTTTATTAATTATGTTGGGCTCACATTATGTGGGCCCACTTCCATTTATTCCTATGTTGGGCCCACTTCCATTTATTCCTTTCCGTATCCCAAGTGTTTAGAATGCATTATTTCTTCCGCAGAACATCTGCGGAACCTTGACATCTGCGGATATCAACATCTGCGGATATCAACATCTGCGGAACCTTAACTTCTGCGGATGTCAACATCTGCGGAACCTTACATCGGATGTAAAAGTTCAAATAATGCATTTATTTGTTTTGCTGCTGAATCAGAAATCACACAATACTTCCTTCGGATAAGGTATTACTATGACTTCTGCGGATGCAGAAATTTCACTGTTACTTCTACGGATGAGAAGTATTACTGAAACTTCTGCGGAACATAAAAAGTTTAAAACTTTAAATGTATGATATCTACTGAGTAGAATCAAATGTTGATGTTGGACTTGTTGACTTTATTTGCATGGCAATTAAGTACAAGGAAGCAAGTTTCCTGTATCCTGCATTCAAGTTAGTGCTCAAGTTCCAATTCCTTCAGAATAAGTTAAATCAATTATCAGCTTTGTATTGTTTTTCATGCATGAACTACTCCCCCTAAATTTGTGATTAATGTGAGACAGTTACATTTATCATAAATTTAAGTTGTAAACAGGCATGACAGGTATATGACAGTCTAAATGAGAGAAGGTCAGTGGAGATAACAATTAAACATCTGACACACAGTTACATGCATGCATATATATATAGAGGGATCATACTATAACTTGGCTTCTGCTGATGTTGATTAGTTTATTCAACACATACCTGATTGCAAGTATATAGATCCACTTAAATTCAAACATGAGTATTGTATCAACTAGGCATGCTATTATCATGTTGTGAAGTTTGTTAATCAGTAGCAATCATGAGTCCCACATTCAATTATCATTAGAGTATGTCTTCCGTAGGTGAGGCAAATCACTACAGTCCACACTTAATGACTATGTACATTAAATTATAAGTTCTATCTTGAGACAAATTTCAGTCTCATGAATGCTTTGATGTTAAAGCTCTTTGACTTGATGTTCAATAGATCACAAGTGATTCCTTTTTAGAGCTGAGATATGATCTTCATAGTCACCAGGTCTTTACTTTCGTAAAACAGAGGTGAACTTAACCCAGGTCTTTGTTTACACAAAACAGAGGGAGAATGAAGATCACACTTATTAATCACAGTCCCAGGTCTTTGCTCACACAAAACAGAGGGATTATGACTTTGCAAAGATAGAATATTATAAAGTATTTTACATAGTGTGCTTGTGTAAGTGATTTGATCACATCAGGAGAGAACATACCTTCTTGATCTCAAATGGAATCCTCACAGACAGTTACCTCATGCTTTTAGTTTGGCATGCTCTTAGCTTTGTTTCCACTCAAGTTGAACCTACTCACATATCAGTATGATATAAGTCAGATTGAGGTTTTGTTTAATAGCCATGTATAGTCTACTATCATTTCCTTATATAATGCATGTATAGATGTTCTATCAGACACTTAAGTTATCCTTAACGATACTCTGCACAAAGTCAATCATATGCTTTTGTTGTTTTATTCTAAGTTAATCATCCCTAAAGATTCTATCAGAAAATTAAATCTAACAGAATCAAATGCTTTAGTAAACAAATCAGCAAGCTGATTGGTTATGTCTACTTTGACTAACTTGATTAGACCCTTTTCAGAACAATCTCTCAGAAAATGGTATCTAATTTCAATGTGTTTAGTTTTACTATGTTGAACTGGGTTAGCAGTTATAAACATAGCAGCTGAATTATCAATATGAATTGGTGTGTGAAGGAAATTGTAACCATAATCAAGTAATTGGTTTTGCAACCAAAGTACCTGAGAGCAACCTGCTGAAGCAGCTATGTATTCTACTTCAGCTGTGGATACAGATACATTTGTTTGCTTCTTGCACTGCCATGAAACAAGTCTTGGTCCTAAAAATTGACATCCACCAGTTGGGATTTTCTGTTGTTGTTGCACCCTCCATAGTCACTATCTGAGTAGGAGTAGAGGCTAAAATCTCCATCTTTGGGATACCAAAGTCCCAATGTAGGTTTGCCTTTCAGGTATCTGAAAATTCTCTTTACAGCATTAAGATGTGACTCCTTTGGGTCTGATTGATACCTGGCACAAACACAAACAACAAACATGATGTCAGGTCTACTAGCAGTTAAGTACATTAATGAACTGATCATTGATCTATACAATCTTTGATCTACGGATTTGCCAGCAGGGTCAGGCACAATCTTGTCTATTGTTGATGCTGGTGTCTTGCATGAAGTGGAATCAGTAAGATTGTACTTCTTCAAAATTTGATGAATGTACTTCTCTTGATTGATGAAAATGCCATCTGGTTTCTGATGAACTTGTAAGCCAAGAAAGAATGTCAATTCTCCCATGGAGCTCATCTGAAATTCAGATTTCATCAAGTCTTCAAAGCTTTGACACAGCTTCTTGTTGGTTGATCCAAATATGATGTCATTAACATATATTTGAACCACCAAAAGATCTTGATGTTCTTGTTTAAGGAAGAGTGTCTGATCAATAGTTCCTCTCTTGTACCATTCTTCAGCAGGAAGGATGATAGTGTATCATACCACTTTCTGGGTGCTTGATGAAGACCATACAAAGCCTTGTCAAGCTTGTATACTCTATGTGGATAATCAGGGTCTTCAAATCCAGGGGGTTGAGCCACATAGACTTCTTCATCAATTTTCCTATAAAGGAAAGCACACTTCACATCCATCTGATAGACTGTGAACTTCTTGAATGCTGCATAAGCGAGGAAGACTCGTATAGCTTCAATCCTTGCAACTGGTGCAAAGACTTCATCATAGTCTATTCCTCTTCCTGAGTATATCCTTGAGCAATAAGTCTGCCCTTGTTTCTCACTATGATACCTCTGTCATCCAACTTGTTCTTGAAAAGCCATCTTGTGCCAATTGGATGTTGACCCGTAGGCAAATCTACAAGAATCCACACTTTTGTTTTCTGAATTGTTGTAACTTTCTTGCATAGCCTCAATCCAGCTGTTGTCTTTTAGTGCAGCTGTAATGTTTGCAGGGACTGTTGGGACAAAAACAGGTGAACAAACAAATGTTTGCCACACCTCATTTGCTCCTTGTGGTTCTAGCATGCAGGTCCCCAATGATATTGTCTGTTGGATGAGACTTGTGTACTCTGCTTGTTGAGACAGCATCAACTTGAACTGTGGAGTCTAAGTTTGTGAAACCCATTGAAGCAGATGGTGTCAGCTGAGTAGTTGAGTCGATGAAATAATCAAAAGGCTCATGGTCGTTCGAATCATCTTGTGTTTGATTGGCTGCTTGTCTTCTTCCGCAGGAAGTTCTACGGAAGCAGCAGTTTGTTCTTCCGCAGGAGGTTCTACGGAAGCAGTATTTTGTTCTTCCGCAGGAGGTTCTACGGAAGCAGTATTTTGTTCTTCCGCAGGAGGTTCTACGGAAGCAGTATTTGTACTTCCGTAGGAGGTTCTACGGAAGCAGTATTTTGTACTTCCGTAGGAGGAACTGCACCATCCACGGATGAACAATGTTGGTCAGCTGGCAATGGTTGTTGAATGACTACCTCCTCTCCATCTCTAGAATCAGTAGATGCCTCAGTATTTATATCTACGGATGAGGGAACATCTGCTGATGAATTACATGTGCTGGGGATGAAGAGTTTGCTTCTCCAGAAGTAGCTTCATGCTGCTGACTTGATCTTTGCTGTGGTCCAGGTGACACTTGTGCTCTTGGTGGGTCAGCTGTTAAAGGCACTTCATTCACACTTGGGGGCACAAAGGGATAACATGTATCCGCAGTACCTGCGTTGATCAGATAACCAGTGTTAAATGATTCAGTTAATGCATCTATATCAAATAACCAAGATGATCCTTTTACATTGGTAGTAAACATGGATTCATCAAAAGAAACATTGGGAGTCTCTTCAACTATGTTATGTTCTGGAATGTACACCCTATATGATTTAGAAGTGGATGAATATCCAACAAAGAAACCATCATAGGCTTTTTCAGAAAATTTTCCCAATTGTTCTTTAGTATTTAAAACAGACACATGACACCCAAAAGCTCTAAGATATCCTATAAAAGGTTTTCTTTTAAATAAGGGTTCATAAGGTGTTTTATTATGTTCTTTGACTATCAAGGTTCTATTTTGAACATTGCAAGCTGTATTCACAGCTTCTGCCCAGAATGTAATGGGCAACTGAGAATCAGCTAGCATTGTTCTGGCTGCTTCTATCAGTGTTCTATTTCTTCTTTCAGCCACTCCATTTTGTTGTGGAGTTCTTGGGGCACTGAATTGTCTAGCTATTCCTTTAGTCCTGCAAAAAGAATCCAAATCAGCATTAACAAATTCAGTTCCATTATCACTCCTAAAAATTTAACTTTTAAATCAAGTTGATTTTCAATCTTGATCACAAAGTCCATTAATGTTTCAGATGTTTCACTCTTATGTTTTAAGAAAAAGACCCATGTAAATCTAGTGAAATCATCAACTATCACCAAACAATATTGCCTTTTTCCAATGCTAAGCACATTGGTTGGACCAAAGAGATCCATGTGAAGCAATTTGAGTGGTGTAGTGTTAGTGTTGATTGTTTTGGATTTATGAGACACTCTGTGTTGTTTTCCTTTATAACATGAAGAACAGTGATTAGAACAATGAAATTCTTTCTTTGGTAATCCAATCACTAAGTCATTTTCACCAATTTATTCATGTTCTTCATGTTGGAATGGACAAGCCTTCTATGCCACAATTGAGATTCATCTTCGGAAGATTTGGACAGCTGGCATGTCTCATGTGTGGAGTGTTGTGTTGTTCATATCCAAGATATATGTGTTGCCTTTTCTTGATGCTTTAAGAAGTATCCAGTCTGCTGGAACTGTAAACCCTGGCTTAAGAATGTAACAGTTAGTGTTATCAAATAGTGTTAAATAATTTTGATCACAAATTTGGGAAACACTAAGTAAATTATACTGCAAATTTTCACAGTAATTTACTTTTCAAATGTTAAAACACCATTAGTTACCATTCCCTCACCAACAATTTTACCTCCCTTCTTATCCCCACCAAATGCCACATAAGAGGCATGTTTGTGTTTGAAGTCATGGAGAAGTGCACAGTGCCTGTCATATGCTGGAACAACCACTGTCAACATACCACTTGTTGTCAGCTCTCTTGATTGTTCCTGCACACAAAAAGAAATTAGTTAGTCTTGACAACCCAAGGCTTAATTGTCTTGGATTTGCCAGATGTGTCAACAATAGTTACTCCTTCATGAATTAATCTTGAAGTTTCATTATTAGTTGTTTCTTTTGATGTGATGGTTGTGAGGATGATTCTGTTGAAGATGATTAGGTTTCTGGATGCCTTCATGCTTCTCTGATTCTTCTTCAAAGGACTTGTTTTGGTTGGTATTTTAACTTGGAGAGGATCCTGTAGTTTTGAAGTTTCTTCATCTTTCAGCTTTGATTGAGACACATGAGTTCCTTTAGCAAAGTTATCAAAGAAACCATCAGCTGCTTCACTTTGTTTATCTGTCAAATCCACCTTTTGTGAGGTGTCTTAGACTGTATTGGTGCTTTCTTCTTCAAAGTCTTGTCCGCAGCAGAGGGTCTTTTCTTTGACTTTTGTTGTTCTTTCTGAATCTTTGTCTCTTTGTCACTTTCTGAGGCTTGAGAATCTGATTCAGATGATGTATCATGTGACTTCTTTTTGCTCTTTTTCTTCCTGAGTGGAATGGTTATTTTTGTCACATATGGCACAGTGTTTGTTGAAGAAACAATCATCAGTCATGTGATTGTTCATATTGCAAATGGAAAATAGCTGCTGAAATAGTATTCATCAGTATTGTGATTCTTCATATCACACCATTTGCAATATTTTTCTGAATTTTCTTCAGATTCAGCCTTCTTTTATTGTTCTTTTTCTCATTCGCTGAAGCTTCAGTTGATTTCTTCTTGTTTTGTTTGGAGCATCATAGCTGTTGCTTGTTTGCCTTTGGCTGCCATTTGTTGCTTCATATTTTCCCTTTTCTTTGCATGTGTGTGAGGCTCTCTTTTACCTCGTCCGCAGGATCAGCTTCTCTTTTCCTTTGCTTTTCTGCGGATTCAGTGGTTTTTGTCTTCCGCAGATGATCTACGGACTTGGCAGGTTTTGCTTTCCGCAGATGTTCTACGATTCCTCATAGTTCTTTTTCCGCAGGTGTTCTACGGATTCTTCAGTTGGTGCTTTCTGAGGATTTTGTTTGATTGTTCTTACCTTTATCAGAAGATGACAAAGGTGCTTTTGTGCTTGATCCGCAGCTATCAATCTTGTGAAGATTCAGTTCTTGTAATCTTCATTAAGTTCAGCAATCCTCTTGCAAATAGTCTTCAGCATGTTCCGTTGCTTTGGCGGGTACTGCAACTTTGATTCTTCAAGGACTCGCGGAAGACCAGTTTCAACTTGAACATTCTTACCAATGTTCAGTTGATCAGTATCATGTTTATCAGAATCATCCAGGTCATCATAGTTATCAAAATCTGATTCATTATATTAATGATTCTGATTCAATAGATTCAGTTTCACTCATCTCAGTTTTATTGTTGTTTGTTTGACTATCTTTGATGTCAATTTGGTGCTTTGCACAAAATGATTTGACAAATTGTTAGTCATTGTTTCAGGTAAAGGTGTGTAGTTATCATTAATAGGTGGTGCAACAGCATTATAACCAACCGGACCTGTTCTTTAATTCAATATGAGAATTTAGCAACTTCTCATATTGCTGAGATGATAGTTGAAACTTCTGAAGTTTCATTTCAGTGGATGTATGATCAGCCATGGATTTTGTTAAGGAAGTGGTCAGATGCTCAACTTGGGCTTTTAGACTGTAGTTTTCAGAAACATATTTTTCTAAATCCTTTGCAAAGAACTTATTTTGATTTGATATAGTTTTTGTTCTCTTAAGTGTGATTCATTAAAACCATAGTTTCTTTTACTTTATCAGCCAATTGTTGAGCATGGACTCTATATCTCTCAACTTCCTCAACACATGTTGATGAACATAACCTGTCTTTACCTCTCTGGCCATAGGAGGAACTTTGTTTTCCATATGTGCCATCAGTGCTTGATTCTCCTCTATCACTTCCTTCTCATACAGGCTCCAGTCACATGTTCCATCCTGAAGTATGATCAGCCCTATCTCCTTAGAGTTGCTTGGTCCTGCTGATGTATTTGTGGCTGGTGGGGATGTGAGTTGAGGTTGTCTATGCAGAGATCTTTGAGAGGTCGGCTGCTGAGTCTGATAGTGTTGTTGATGCTGATTTTGTTGCTGCTGCTGCTGATACTGTGGAGTTGATTGTTGGTTGCATTCTCTAGAAAAGTGACCATAGAGATTGCACTTAAAACATCTAACTTTTGACTTATCAACTCCAATCTTTGATGTTTTGCTTGCTGCTGCCAGATTTTTATTTCTTCGAAGATATTGCTTGGCTCTGTAAGCAATCATCGCCATCTGCCATTGTAGATCCATCTCTTCTACTACATCAGGAGGGAGTTCCTCCAAGTCTTGCTGACAGATGTTAGCTGATGTAAGGGAACTTCCAAGATATGCTTGAAAGCTAGAACTAAAAGCTGCAA
>CM044004.1:763037-803037 GCA_024085815.1 Flaveria linearis | reverse complement strand
AAGTTTAGGTGTACCATTGCCATATGCAATACCCTTCTGTTCCTGGTACTGGACCTAGCCTATCATAGACCTTCTATGACGGTGCATCGCACCTCTAGCCACAGTACCTAAGGTATGCAGCAATGGTTCTATACAAATGGTCAATCACAGTGTCAAGCTTTACCCTCTTCATGGCACACAGCCACGATTACTGAGGTCGAATGACAAGGATCCCATTTCGAGTCTGTTGCAACAACAAGGTCGCTCACCTCATACATTTGCTTGCAAGTCTTTCTTACTTTCATTCATTCATTAATGCATGCATTCATTCATCATGTTCCTCTTTATTATCTTCCACTTTACGTTACATATTACTTTCGTTTTATTCATCAATCATAATACGTAAAGCCACAGGACGGATAAACATACATCATAATAAGGAACATCAACATACACAGTAGCATCATCATATAGTGCATCATAATACATACATAACATACATCATGTATAAACATGCAACATCATCATGCCCAACATACCCTCTAAGATCCCAACAATCGTCTTACTTGAACTTACAATAACTTCCACGTCAAAACTTACATCTGCACTTTCCCCCGAAAGTCAGAAATTGTAACATCCGGTTTCTAAATCCGGACTTGTAATTGTATTATAGTTATGTTTAATTAATTAAGTTGAGTTTGTTTGTTAAGATTGGTGTTTAGTCGTATGACTTGCATGCGAATGAACTTCAGTCGCACCCTTTACGTGCAAATGAGACTCAATCGCACGAATGGTAGGCGTATGGACTTCAGTCCCATGATTCAGTCGTGCGAATGAGGTTCAGTCGTGCGACTGGGTGTGAGGCGGTTAAGATGTATGTGTGGATAAGTAAGGCGGTGCAGCGGGTTCAAAAGCAGATTTTTATCTGCATCATCTCCATTATCTTGTTCCCTTTACACCCAAACACCCCTGTTCTCATGAAATTGACTAAGGCAACTCCGTTTCGGTAAGTTTTGAATGTCACGGATCAATCTTGATATGTTATAAGCTGTGTATATGATTGAATTTGATCCAATAACACGTTTAAATCATTGATTTGGTCTGTTCTTTTCTAAGTTAAAATCCGGTAATTCAGATCCGAGTTTTCGTGAAGTTTTGATAAAATAATGATTCGAAACCATTGTAAATGATGTGTATATCATCTGTTTTGAATATGACATGATTTGAATGGTTAAAACTCAAATTTTGAGTAAGTTTGGATCAAAAACGTCAAGAACACAGCTGCTGATCCGTTTCAGACGAATGGGCTCAGACGCATGCCTCAATCGTGCGAATGAGAGTCTAGTCGTGCGACTGAGTGCGAATAAAGATTTAGTCGTGCGACTGAGAACTCAGTCGGCTGATTAGAAGACCGAATAAAGACGAGTGATCACTATGTACGAATGAGCACTCAGTCGTGCGAATGAATGGTCAGCCGTACGACTGGAGGTTCAGTCGCATGATTCAAACATATGGTTCATTCGAACGATTGGATGCTCATCCGCATTGTGTGACAACCCGTAATTCCAGATTAACACCACTAACTTAACTCTTTGTTATACCTGTTTATTGTTTCGTTTCTTTGTAATCATAAATTGACAAAGTTATCCTAGATATAAAAATTAATAAATGAATATATATGTATATAGATTTAAGCACAACTTAAGTTTTTAAGTTAATAATAAATTAATTGAACCTTAAAACCTACAACAACTAAGACATTTAATAATTAAATCAAAAACTATGAAAACTATATCATCTCCTAACCAACTCCACTATCCACATGACAACCCCCACCTTTATCCCACGATACATCCAAAAAAAAAAAAAAAACTATATCATCTCCTAACCAACTCCACTATCCACATGACAACCCCCCTCAATCATCTCAATTGAATTATTCTTCCACTATCTCCTCAATCATCTCAATTGAATTATTCTTCCACTATCTAATTAAACTAAACTAACAAGATTAATTAATTATAATCATGTATGTATACATATATGTAGTGCACATCTACAATAATGAAATAAACCCCACCTCCCAAACTTTCTCCTTGCAATCCGGCACCCGTAACCGTCATCCTCCTTCCCCTATACATCAATCAACTCCACCTAGGCACCAACACAACCAAAATTTCCAACCGTGAACCTCCCCATCGACTCCATTGCTGCCGTCAACCCTCGAGCACCATCTTTCGCCAACCCCATCTCGCCCGCACTCTATTCCGGCCGCAAACACTTCCCCGGCAGTCCCGCGTTCACGCGACAAATCCCCCTGGCAAGATCTCTCTCAACCGCTAGTTTCCAACGATGCCCCGTTTTTTGATCGCAGCCTTTCGTCAACCGTACGGTATGTTCTCCTTGTTAAACATGAACGTTCGTTACGACTCGGTTCCGGGTATGGTTCCGGGTGCGAGCTTGGGTGGGCTAATCTCGCGCCCTTGTGCGTGCGTTTTTCTGTATGTGTTTCACGGTAAGCGTATAGGGTTGTTCGTATACATGCGATTCTGTGTTTTACAACAATGTTTAAGTTACGTATGTAAGGCGCGGTAGTGTGTACTGCGCTATATATATATGCATGTATCGTACTGGTGTGTTATATATATACATTTAAAGGTGTTGTAGAATGTATGCTTCAGCGATGCGCGTGAACCGTGTGTGTTCATATATATGTTTCAGTTATCGCCATGTGTATGTGTACGGGTTCTCGGCTGAAAGCTCTCGGTTGTTTGGCTCGTGCGTATATTTGCTGCGTGTATGGATACATGTATATATGCTGCAGATAAGTTCTTGCGTGGTATGTATGTATATATATGAACGTGTGGGTGTAGATGTGAAGCGAGTTGTCCTTGGATTGTGGCAATTGATTGTGTGTATGTATGTATTTAAATGTGTATGTCAATTAACATTGCATGTGCCGGTGTGTGTGTTTTGTGAATGTGACGTGTGTGGGTGGTATGTGTTAATGTGATTGTGTGTGATTTTGTTTTATAAATTACATGTGAATTCATCATGTATGGATATGGATGAGTGAGCATAATGAAACTGAGAGCATATCTATTTAGTATATGACCATTATGATTACGTATATATATTCATGGTATGGGAGTAATGCTTGTGTATGTTGGAGAATGATTTAGTCAACCAACCAGGAATATCTAAATATAAAAAAATGCATGTGCATATGTTGATGTGATTTTTAAAACTTGCATGATGGCTTGATAAGTGTAGGTATATATAAATCCATGGATGGGTAGTGGTTTGTTCATATAATTAATCATATGTCTGTGTACGTGAGAATATATATATGTATATGTATATATATATATGTCTAGTTATTATTGTGCCATTATATATATGATGAGTAGGTGGTAGTGGTTATGATTTGATGGATTGAGTATTATTTGTGGGTGTATGTATGTGTTATATTATATATATAAATTGGTTATGTCTTGATAAATGTCTAGAGTTATAGGTCAGATAATTAAAACATATGATGAGTATCTTTATACATGTTCTAGTATTGTTGATAAATAAAGGAAAATGGGGAAATATCGATAACCGACACCATAACCGATTCGTGAAACGGAAACCGTACGATCACATTGTTAGTATTTAATATTAATTATATTTTAACTGAAACTCAGGTTAATGAAAAAAAAACCTTAATCTTTGTGCTTTCGTTCTCTCGTTGTGGTGCATTCAAGGTGAGTCTTCACGGCCCCTATTTTACTTTTTTTCCTTTTTGGGGGAGAAAACATACAAACATATTTTATAAATGGTTTTTAGTATTATTGATATCGCTTGTTACGTTAGTGCAACATACTTGAAAGTCCTTACATTCTCGAACCGTTAGTAATGTGTAGCGAGGTAATTCTGAGTAGTACTACTGGGTTGGACAAACCCCACCCGGGCTAGTCGCGCTAGCTTGATTGGAGGTCAAACGGGTGCATTATTGACCTAACATTTGTCACTGTCTGGTGAGACGTGACGGGAAGGCAACAAACATACAAACAGTCAGCTTCGGTTCGAAACGCTAAGTAACTTGATTATAGGCTAGCTACCTATCCATATGCTTTAATTACTATACCATTCGAACAGTCACAAACATTTTTATCAGTGATAAAACCTGTGAACTCACCAACTTTATGTTGACACACTTTAGCATGTTTTCTCAGGTAACAGGAACGTTTAATCTCATGATGCACGATTAAGGAACGCACTCAGGACATGCATTCATCAGATCCATTTATGTTGCACTAGACATTATTTTGGCTTAGCATTTTAGACTTTCAGTATTGTTTACATTTCGTTATTCGCTTCCGCACTGTTATTCATTTCATTTACGTTACTCTGATTTAAGTCAAACATTTATTTTTAAACTCATATAGTGTCGTTTGATATGACCGTGTCTGAGATCCTGGTATGTCACACGCCTAACGGTAAAACGCCGTTTGTGGAAATGAGGATGTGACAGATTGGTATCAGAGCCACTGGTTATAGAGAACTAGGATTGCATTTGCATATAGACTATAGCCTTAGACACAACATTAGTATTGCACAAACACTCTTACATGATTTCAACTGTTGTACGAACATTCTCCAGGCATACTAACATTACATTACTGAACGATCAAACATTATCAACACTATCCATGTCACCTGTATCATCCTAGACTAACAGAGGGGTGGAGAGTCCCGCTCCCTTACTTCCAACATCTACACTTGTTTCTTCACTCCCGGAGTTGAAGTAACGACAACTTGAACCTAACATTACCACTTGGGAACACGAAACTCTTTTCTAACACACACGACAAACCTAACAACGACGAACAAGGAGAACAACGCACATTACTTTCCTAACTCTATTGTACTTGTTTCTACTTCCAACATGCTCTATCATCTTCATTAGTCTGAACAGTAAAACGTGGGACAACCAAGGGATTTGAAGTCTATCAGAGGATCAGACTTAGACATGTAGACGCTTAGAGCTTCAAAGGGAAAAGAGCAGATCGTCTTGATTCCCCGTTGTTATCTTAACCGAATCCTTTGTACAACCTTAGTTATTTGAACCTTGGTATAATAAATATATCTTTGATACCTCTATCATTGATAACACTCGGTACTTGACAAGGCATGCTATCTCGAATGGGAGGAACCATGGGTGACCATGCAAAGCAAATTAGAATCACGGGTGCACACGTAATTGTAATTTGTCATGCATGAGAATTCTGGTAACTCTATTGGGTGATAACGGTCATAATCAATACAAATTTTCATTTCTATACTTGGAGACATGAGGTCTTGTTTCTCATAAACCTCACTATCGATATGCAAACAAATCCTCCATTCCTACTAGTATGAAACAATTTATTTTTATCAATAGTTATTATTCGATAGTGACTGTCGTGTATTGTGAATTGAAGAATCATGTTTGGAAGAAGACATGGATGCCCGAGTGGACGAGGAAACATCAACATGACTCAAGCTGAATTGGATGCCATCATCAATGAGCGAGTAGCTGACGCGCTTGCAGCTTATGAGCAGACCCGCAATCAGAACCAGAACAACCAAAATCTGAATCAAGGAGGTCCAACTATCTTTACCTTCAAGATGTTCATGGACTGTAAGCGTCACTCTTTAGTGGTTCTGAGGGTGCTGTCACACTACTTCGCTGGCTGGAGAAGCTCGAGTCAGTGTTCGCTATGTGCAACTGTCCTGCTGGAAGTCGTGTCAAGTACGCCTACGGCATACTGGAAGGACCAGCTTTGACATGGTGGAACTCACAGGTCCAGACCTTAGGACTTGATGCTTCTAACAGTATGCCTTGGGATGATTTCAAGATACAAATGAAGGAAGAATACTGCCTGAGGAATGAAGTCCAGAAGCTGGAAAGTGAATTCTGAAATCTTAAAATGATTGGCTCTGAAATTGAGGAGTACACGACTCGTTCACACGAGTTGGCTGCTCTATGTCCTCAGATGGTGACCCCGGCCTACAAACGGATTGAAAAGTACATTGATGGTCTATCTCCTTAAATCCAAGTTAGTGTTATGGCTGCTGATCCTGTCACTATTTAGCAGGCTATTCGACTAGCTCACAAACTCACTGATCAGGCAGTGGCACAGGGTACTTTGCCTAAACGTGGCGCTGCATCTGGCTCATATGATAATAAGCGAAAGTGGGATGGTACCACTAACAAGTCCTCAAACTCCAACAATAACCAACAACAGCAGGCCAGAAAGTTTGATTCCTCCAGAAGCTTCACCAACAATAATCAGAACAACAACAACAACAACAATGGTCAGGGATCGAGCAGTTATGCGGGCAAGTATCCAAAGTGTAACAAGTGCAATTTCATCATTATGGCTAGTGTGATCGATTCTGTTGCCAAAGGTGTGGAAAGATGGGTTATGCTGCTAAAGACTGCAAGGGTGAACTGATGACCAGGCAACAAACTCAGCAACCATGACAGGGCGAAGCAACTAGAGGCTGTTTTGAGTGTGGTAAAGAGGGCCATTACAAGAAGGATTGCCCACAACTGAAGAATGGCAACAGGGGCAATAACGGAAACAACAACGGAAATGGCGTCAGAGGTCGCGCCTTTGTGATTGGTTCTGGTGAAGCAAGAAAAGATCAAAACGTGGTTACCGGTACGTTTCCTCTGAACGATTGTTTTGCTTCTGTGTTATTCGATACCGGCGCTGATAAGAGTTTTATATCTACTAAGTTTAGCAAGCTTTTAGACGTAACCTTGACTGAAATGAACCCTAGTTATACGGTAGAACTAGCTGATGGTAAAATGATCGAGGTAACTCATATTCATAGGGGATGTAAATTAGAGCTATCAGGACATAAATTTGAGATAGACCTTATGCCTGTTACACTTGGTAGTTTTGATGTAGTCGTTGGCATGGATTGGTTATCTAAAAACCAAGCCGAAATTTTCTGTAACGAGAAAATCGTTCGTTTACCACTCCTAGTGGTGAAGTCTTATCCGTTCAGGGTGAGAAAAGTGGTGTCGTTTCCAGCATCGTTTCGTATATGAAAGCCCAGAAGTGCTTACGCAAAGGCCATACTACCATCTTAGCTATGATCACAGAGAAGGCCATCGAAGAAAAGAAGATTGAAGATATCCCTATCGTTCGTGACTTTCCTGAAGTTTTCCCTGAAGACTTACCTGGTCTTCCAACGCATCATCAAGTGGAGTTCCAGATTGATTTGACGCCTGGAGCCGCACCGATAGCTAGAGCACCATATCGACTAGCACCAAAGGAACTACAAGAACTAGCTTCGCAACTGCAAGAGCTCTTGGATAAAGGATTCATCAGACCTAGCTCATCACCGTGGGGAGCTCCAGTCCTGTTTGTCAAGAAAAAAGATGGAACTTTTCGCATGTGTATTGTTTACCGTGAACTGAACAAAGTGACGGTTAAGAACCGTTATCCCCTACCTCGCATTGACGATCTGTTTGATCAACTTCAAGGGTCAAGCTTCTATACGAAGATAGATTTAAGATCAGGATATCATCAACTAAGAGTCCGAGAGGAGGACATATCAAAGACGTCATTCAGAACTCGATACGGTCACTATGAGTTTCTGGTAATGCCATTTGGTCTGACTAATACACCAACGGTTTTCATGGATCTCATGAACCGAGTGTGCAAACCCTACTTGGACAAGTTTGTTATCGTTTTCATTGATGACATTCTGATTTATTCAAGGAACAAGGAAGAGCACGAGGAACACCTTCGACTGATCTTGGAATTACTTAAAGAAGAATAGCTATACGCCAAATTCTTCAAGTGTGACTTCTGGATTCGGGAAGTCCAATTTTTGGGTCATGTAGTCAATGAGAAGGGTATACATGTTGGCCCGGCAAAAATAGAAGGCATCAAGAACTGGGCTACGCCTAAGACTCCGACTGAGGTACGACAGTTTCTTGGGTTGGCTGGCTATTATCAACGATTCATCGAAGGGTTTTCAAAGATTGCTCAACCTCTCACCGCGTTAACTCATAAAGACACTACATACAATTAGGGTGACAAACAAGAATCTGCATTTCAGGTTCTTAAGCAGAAACTCTGTACGACACCGATTCTATCCCTGCCTGAGGGAACATATGATTTTGTAGTGTATTGCGATGCTTCTATTCAAGGTCTCGGTTGCGTGCTAATGCAACGGAAGAAAGTGATCGCATATGCTTCCCGACAGCTAAAGGTTCACGAGAAGAACTACACGACACATGACTTAGAGTTGGGAGCCGTTGTGTTTGCTCTCAAGATATGGAGACATTACTTGTACGGTACCAAGTTGTAAGGTCCCGTTCCGGGCACCTCACAGCTGGTCATTCATCGCACATAAATCATACTATTATTTAAATTATCGTAGCAGAATCAGTAAAAGAACTTTTTTTCATTTTAATATAAATGCTTTTGCAAAGTAATACAACCCTCATTACAAATATCGTTTGTTTGCATTACAATACAAAAACATTAACAAAAGAATGCCATCCCAAAGAGCTGAGTAGCCGCCTCGTGCCATCCCCAGCAACACTACCTGCCAACTGGAAACACATAAAAGTCAGTGTTGCTGAGTGAGTTCTAGTTTTTATAATAAACATACTTCGTTTCCATTAAAACCTTTCTTTTCTTTACGCGATCATACATCATACGTATCCACATAGATAATATCTTTATTATCTCTTTCGTTTATTTATTCATTCGTCCTTTATAACTTTGCTTGTACATTGGATATCATTTGTACCAATACCATATGCTAAACCCCAAACTGTCTTAGCTACTGGGCCGAAGTCAATCCAGAGACAGCAAAGCGTATGCCACAGTACTAGGCCAAAGTCATTAAATGAACAGCAAAGCGTATGCCACAGTACTGGGCCGAAGTCTATGGAGAGACAGCTAAACGTGGTGCCGCAGTACTAGAGGTAAGCGGTAGAGGTACCATACACGTACACATAGATAATATTCATTATTATCTTCATCATCCGTTACACATCATTATCTTTAACCTCTCATATGGATCCTGTTAGGCTTTACCCACTTCATAGCACTCGGCTATGATTACTGTGGTCGAATGACAAGGATCCCGTTTTATCCTTACTTGCACATTGAATTCTGTTATACCAATACCATATGCTATACCCCGATCAGTCTTAGCTACTGGGCCGTGAATCAATAGAGCGTATGCCACAGTAGTCTCAGCTACTGGGCCGTGAATCTAAGCGTGTGCCACAGTACTAGTAGGTAAGCGGTAGAGGTACCATGACCATGGCCAATCACAAAGAAGGACCAATCGACTTATTCAATGTTTGCAAGACTTAATTTGTTCGTTCGTTAATGCATGTATTCATCGTCATATTCCTTTTTCACTTATTCATTAATACATGCATTCATCGTCATGTTCCTCTTTCATTATCTTTCACTTTACGTTACATAATACTTCGTTATTTGTCATCATAATACGTAAAGTTGTGGAAAGATATACGTACATTATCATAAGGAACACACATACCATTCATAGATCATCATACCAGGCGTCATACACACATATCATTCCTACATCATCATGCAAGGCGTCATACACACATATCATCCATACATCATCATGCAATGTGTCATACACTCACATCATGCCTTATGCACAAACATGTAACATCATTATCATCATTCATAAGCCTTACTCGCATATCATTATATGCTTGTCATACTTACATATCATATATCATGCATAAACATGCAGTATTACTATTATGCCCGATAAGGACCATCTATAAGCCTGCAAGGTGTCATACACACATAACCTACATCAACAGTCATCTACAGGCACTTAGGGAAAATTTCATGTCAGGACTTACTCCTGTACTTTCCCCCGAAAGCCAGAATTCAACTATGCATCTCCACGAGTTCAACAGCCCTAATTATCCCTCCTAAACCGTGGGAAATCATACTAGGACATCATACAAACACATACAAGTCCATATTCGTACTTTAAACATACTACAAATGATTACACCCAAATGGGTCAAACATACACTTTATAAAATCGGGTTTTCTATATGTTCCAGCCCCAAAATCGTTTGAAAACATGTAAATAAGGGGTCCTAGAAACTCACCTGTACTTGATGAGTAGCTTCTCAATCAAGCTTTAAAAGAGATGGTTGCACTACACCACCTGCAGATAAGTTAACACTCAAAGGAGTTAATTTCTGCCTAATTTCGCTGCTAGATTCGCTGCTAGATTCGCTGCTAGATTCGCTGATAGATTCTCTGCTAGATTAGCCGCTAGATTCGCTGCTAGATTCTCTAGCATCTTTGCTGCTAGTTTCGCCCAACTTTCGTTGGATGACAATGTCAGCGAATCTACCAGAGAATCTATAGATTCGCTGATAGATTCTCTGCTAGATTCTCTGCTAGGTTCTCTGCTAGATTCTCTGGACGAATACATAGGTTCGCTGGATAAATACTTAGGTTCGCTGAACGAGCTGAAAATTACGAACCAACCCATTTTTAACCCAAAACTTCGATCTTTTACACCCAAACCTTAGGTTATCATCCAGGAAGCTATATCTAAGCTTTTTACATGTTTTCTTTCATAAAAACATGAGTTTTTGGGTGATTTTTGCCACTTTCAAAACCCCAAAAACTAGAATCCGGGTTTTTCACAAAAAGAGGCAATTACACTACGTTTCTTACCTTGATTCTTGTTGTTTTGGAGTCCACGAACACCAACCTTCGATCCCTTGACCAACCGAGCCTCGATCCGACACTTTCTCTCTCTACACTTTCTCTCTCTAGAAATTAAGTGTTGGGTGCAAATGAGAGTTGCTCAGCTGATCCATCTATATATATATCAGGCGTTCCCGTGACCCTAAAACTCGTTAAACTCGTGACCCGAAGGGTTAACTCGGCCTAACACCCACAATCATCTCATTTTATCAAATGGTCTTATCTGAGCTCATTATTATCGTTTGACGTGCTTAGAAAATTTTCCGGATGTTACAAGTCCACCCCCCTTATAAAGGTTTCATCCCCGAAACCTGTTATTCCTCGAACAGACGTGGGTAATGTTGTCTCATTTCTTCCTCAGTCTCCCACGTAGACTCCGATCCCTTTCTGTGCTTCCACTGTACACGCACAAGAGGAACCACTTTATTTCTTAACTTCTTTTCCTTACGATCAATGATTGCCACTGGTTGCTCTACATAATTGAGCCGTTCGTCTACTTCAATATCTTCCAGTGGAACAATCATGTCTTCGTCAGCTAAGCACTCTCTCAGATGAGATACATGGAATGTGGGATGAATTCCACTTAACTCATCTGGTAGTTCAAGTCGACAGGCTACCTCTCCTACTCGTGCGATGATTCGGAAATGTCCTATATATCTCGGGCTTAGCTTGCCTCGTTTCCTGAATCGGATAATGCCTTTCCAGGGCGAGACCTTCAACATGACTCGGTCACCAACCTTGAACTCTATCGGCCTTCGCCTTTTGTTAGCATACGACTTTTGCCTATCTTTCGCCGCCTTCATGAAGGCTTTGATCTTTTCTAACTTCTCAGTCGTTGCTTCAACCACTTCGACACCTCCCAGTTCCTTCTGCCCAATGTCTCCCCAACATACGGGCGTCCTACATTTCCTACCGTACAACATCTCGTAAGGTGGCATGTCAATGCTGGCATGATAACTGTTATTGTACGAGAATTCTGCTAAAGGTAATTGATCATCCCAACTTCCTCCAAAATCGATCACGCACGCCCGAAGCATGTCTTCGAGTGTCTGGATCGTCCTCTCAGACTGACCGTCCGTCTGAGGGTGGTAAGCCGTCTGATATGTAGTCTCGTCCCCATCGCATCATGGAATCTCTTCTAGAATTTTGATGTAAAACGGGTGTCACGATCCGACACGATGGACACCGTCATGCCATGACGAGCTACGATTTCTTTCATGAATAGATCCACCAATCTTTCAGATGAATACGTCTCGCGGATCGGTAAGAAGTGAGCGCTCTTCTTCAGACGATCCACAATCACCCATATAGTATCGTACCCTTTCGGGGTACGTGGCAGCTTTGTAATGAAATCTATGGTGATGTGCTCCCACTTCTATTTCGGTATATCCAGAGGTTGAATCTTTCCATACGGCTTCTGGTGCTCGGTCTTCACTTGCAAACAAGTAAGGCATTTACTCACATACTCCACCACATCACGTTTCATACCCGGCCACCAATAATCTTTATTCATGTCTTGGTACATCTTGGTAGCACCGGGAAGAATAGAGTACCGAGTCTTGTGAGCTTCGTCCATAATCCTCATTCGCGGATCCCAAGACGAGGAATCCACATACGCCCAAACCGGGTTCTAACACCCATCGTGTTTTCACCCAACTCCGCTACCAGACCTCTCATTCGTTCTGAGTTAAGACGATCTTCTTTCAAAGCCTCGTCTTGAAAATCCTTAACCTGCGTCATCACGTCGGAGGTCATAATTAGTTGATAAGCCTTTACCCGGATCGGCTCAGGCCTTTCTTTTCGGCTAAGGGCATCTTCCACCACGTTGGCCTTGCCCGGATGGTAATGAATTTCGCAATCGTAATCCTTTATAAGCTCCAACCATCGCCTTTGCCTCATGTTTAGATCTTTCTGCTCGAAGAAGTACTTCAAGCTTTTGTGGTCTGTGAAAATGGTGCACTTCGTCCCGTATAGATAGTGCCGCCAAATCTTCAACGCGAAAACCACCGCAGCTAGTTCTAAATCGTGCATGGGATAGTTGACTTCGTGGGTCTTCAGTTGTCGAGATGCATAGGCTATTACCCTTCCGCGTTGCATCAATGCGCAACCTAGCCCAGAATAAGATGCATCCGAATAGACCACTAAGTCTTCACTTCCCTCGGGCAATGTCAAGACAGGAGCTTGTGTTAATCTCATCTTCAACTCCTCAAAGGCATCCTCCTGTTCTCGACCCCACACAAACTTCGTTCCCTTGCGAGTCAGTTTTGTCAAAGGCGAGGCTATCTTGGAAAAGTCTTGAATAACCTCCTGTAGTTGCCTGCCAGTCCCATGAAGCTACGAATCTCGGATGGCGTCCTAGGAGACTTCCATTGCATTACGGCCTCCACCTTTGCCGGGTCCACCATGATTCCCTCAGCATTTACCACATGACCCAGAAATTGCACCTCGCGTAACCAAAAGGCACGCTTAATGAACTCAACATACAGTTTCTCCTTTCTCAAGGTCTCCAACACTTCTCGAATGTGACCGACATGCTCTTATTTGTTCCTTGAATAAATCAAGATATCATCAGTAGATAAAATCACCAATTTTTTTTCCAACATCTGCCGGCACACACGATTTATTAAATCCTTAAAAGCAGTTGGCGTGTTGGTCAAACCAAAAGACATAACGAGAAACTCATAGCGTCCATAATGCGTACGAAAATTCATTTTTAGGAATGTCCTGCTCCTTTACTTTCGTCTGATGGTAGCCAGGCTCAACGTCCACCAACCCATCCAACCCATGAACCAAATCGAAATCACCCTAGGTTATCACAACTAGTCTGACCGGGTACCTATGACCTTCCAACTCCACATCGCAGTCTCTTATCGTTTTGGAAATCTTGACAGACTTACCTATGACAGTTTCTACACCAAAGAGCTTATCGATACTTCTACTCCTAGTGGGCAACTTAGCATAAAAAAACAACAGAAACAAAACTCTTTCTAGTTCCGGAATCAAACAACACGAAAGACAGAGTTTGATTTACTAAACACATACCTGTCACTATATCGGGGCCCGTCCCAGCCTGCTTTGGCATTATCGTGAAGGCCCTGCGCCCTCTGCCCTTGGCTTCTTGCAATCCCTGCTTATGTGACCCCTTCCCCTGCAGTTGTAGCACCGTACCACCCCACACTCTCTGGCCACATGACCACGCTTCTCGTATTTGAAACAGACATTGGTCCCCCATCTACATTCCCCGAGGTGTTCTTTGGCACACTTATCACACTTCCTCGTCCTAGCACCAGACGAAGCTATATGCCGGTCCTCCATCCTCACAACCTTTTTGTTGGCACACTTATCGCTATCCTTCCGCCCTAATTACCTCAGTCACCATGGACGACAGAATTGCCTGTAAGGCCTGTTGGACTCCCTTAACAACAGCCTCTTTCATGGCGATCCTCAAACTAGTGCCATCATCGCTGCCCTCCAGGTGAGGGGCCTCAGGCTCTTCAAGTGTCATTTCAGGCGCCCTAGCCATGCTTCTCGTGACACGCGGTTCAGCTCCACGTTTACCACAACCCTTATCTGGCAAAACCTTAGAAGATCTACCGCTATCCATCTTTTGATACACACTGGAAGATTCAAACACCAACACGGTCATTCAAGGGAATAGCTCAGTTTATGTCAAGTATGGTAAGTCCCTAATTACAGTGGCCAGTCGTGATTAGCCACTTACTTTACTCTTCGTACCCTAGCATTACCTGTCCTGACTACATTAGTATCTAAATCTAACAGTAACACATAAACCACATAACATGCGCACATAATACCGGTTAACTTTTAAGAAAATACTGATGGCACGCAGCTACTCAGATGACATTATTCCCCTTTCTGTCCCATTTTCAGTTTAAGTTTAGGTTTATTTTAAAATTTACCCATTTCACTTAAACTTTTCCTCTGATACCAACTTGTAAGGCCCCGTTCCCGGGCACCTCACAGCTGGTCATTCATCCACATAAATCACACTATTATTTAAATCATCGCAGCGGAATCAGTAAAAGAACTTTTTTCATTTTAATATAAATGCTTTTGCAAAGTAATACAACCCTCATTACAAAATATCATTTGTTTGCATTACAATACAAAAACATTAACAAAAGAATGCCATCCCAAAAGAGCTGAGTAGCCGTCTCGTGCCATCCCCAGTAACACTACCTGCCAACTGGAAACACATAAAAAGTCAGTGTTGCTGAGTGAGTTCTTGTTTTTATAATAAACATACTTCGTTTCCATTAAAACCTTTCTTTTCTTTACGCGATCATACATCATACGTATCCACATAGATAATATCTTTATTATCTCTTTCGTTTATTTATTCATTCATCCTTTATAACTTTGCTTGTACATTGGATATCATTTGTACCAATACCATATGCTAAACCCCAAACTGTCTTAGCTATTGGGCCGAAGTCAATCCAGAGACAGCAAAGCGTATGCCACAGTACTAGGCCAAAGTCATTAAATGAACAACAAAGCGTATGCCACAGTACTGGGCCGAAGTCTATGGAGAGACAGCTAAACGTGGTGCCGCAGTACTAGAGGTAAGCGGTAGAGGTACCATACACGTACACATAGATAATATTCGTTATTATCTTCATCATCCGTTATACATCATTATCTTTAACCTCTCATATGGATCCTGTCAGGCTTTACCTACTTCATAGCACTCGGCTATGATTACTGTGGTCGAATGACAAGGATCCCGTTTTATCCTTACTTGCACATTGATATCTGTTATACCAATACCATATGCTATACCCCGATCAGTCTTAGCTACTGGGCCGTGAATCAATAGAGCGTATGCCACAGTAGTCTCAGCTACTGGGCCGTGAATCTAAGCGTGTGCCACAGTACTAGTAGGTAAGCGGTAGAGGTACCATGACCATGGCCAATCACAAAGAAGGACCAATCGACTTATTCAATGTTTGCAAGACTTAATTCGTTCATTCGTTAATGCATGTATTCATCGTCATATTCCTTTTTCACTTATTCATTAATACATGCATTCATCGTCATGTTCCTCTTTCATTATCTTTCACTTTACGTTACATAATACTTCGTTTATTTGTCATCATAATACGTAAAGTTGTGGAAAGATATACGTACATTATCATAAGGAACACACATACCATTCATAGATCA
Organism: Flaveria linearis; assembly: GCA_024085815.1. Taxonomy (NCBI): domain Eukaryota; kingdom Viridiplantae; phylum Streptophyta; class Magnoliopsida; order Asterales; family Asteraceae; genus Flaveria; species Flaveria linearis. The sequence continues at coordinate 787,084 of CM044004.1, read as the reverse complement.
TCATACCAGGCGTCATACACACATATCATTCCTACATCATCATGCAAGGCGTCATACACACATATCATCCATACATCATCATGCAATGTGTCATACACTCACATCATGCCTTATGCACAAACATGTAACATCATTATCATCATTCATAAGCCTTACTCGCATATCATTATATGCTTGTCATACTTACATATCATATATCATGCATAAACATGCAGCATTACTATTATGCCCGATGAGGACCAGCTATAAGCCTGCAAGGTGTCATACACACATAACCTACATCAACAGTCATCTACAGGCACTTATGGAAAATTTCATGTCAGGATTTACTCCTGCACTTTCCCCCGAAAGCTAGAATTCAACTATGCATCTCCACGAGTTCAACAACCCTAATTATCCCTCCTAAACCGTGGGAAATCATACTAGGACATCATACAAACACATACAAGTCCACATTCGTACTTTAAACATACTACAAATGATTACACCCAAATGGGTCAAACATACACTTTACAAAATCAGGTTTTATATGTGTTCTAGCCCCAAAATCGTTTGAAAACATGTAAATAATGGGTCCTAGAAACTCACCTGTACTTGATGAGTAGCTTCTCAATCAAGCTTTAAAGAGATGGTTGCACTACACCGCCTGCAGATAAGTTAACACTCAAAGGAGTTAATTTCTGCCTAATTTCGCTGCTAGATTCGCTGCTAGATTCGCTGATAGATTCTCTGCTAGATTCGCTGCTAGATTCTCTGGCATCTTTGCTGCCAGTTTTGCCCAACTTTCGTTGGATGACAATGTCAGCGAATATACCAGAGAATCTATAGATTCGCTGATAGATTCTCTGCTAGATTCTCTGTTAGGTTCTCTGCTAGATTCTCTGGACGAATACATAGGTTCGCTGGATAAATACTTAGGTTCGCTGAACGAGCTAAAAATTACGAACCAACCCATTTTTAACCCAAAACTTCGATCTTTTACACCCAAACCTTGGGTTATCATCCAGGAAGCTATATCTAAGCTTTTTACATGTTTTCTTTCATAAAAACGTGAGTTTTTGGGTGATTTTTGCCACTTTCAAAACCCCAAAAACTAGAATCCGGGTTTTTCACAAAAAGAAGCAATTACACTACGTTTCTTACCTTGATTCTTGCTGTTTTGGAGTCCACGAACACCAACCTTCGATCCCTTGACCAACCGAGCCTCGATCTGACACTTTCTCTCTCTACAATTTCTCTCTCTAGAAATTGAGTGTTGGGTGCAAATGAGAGTTGCTCAGCTGATCCATCTATATATATATCAGGCGTTCCCGTGACCCTAAACTCGTTAAACTCGTGACCCGAAGGGTTAATTCGGTCTAACACCCACAATCATCTCATTTTATCAAATGGTCTTATCTGAGCTCATTATTATTGTTTGACGTGCTTAGAAAATTTTCTGGATGTTACACAAATGCACCATTTATACCGATCACAAGAGTCTTCAGCATATCTTCGAACAGAAGGAATTGAACATGAGACAACATCGATGGGTCGAGTTGTTAAACGATTATGATTGTGCGATCAAGTATCATCCAGGAAAGGCTAATGTAGTAGCTGATGCCTTAAGCCGAAAGGAGACACCTAAGCTGAAACGAGTTCGAGCATTACAACTCACTATTCACACTGGTTTACCCGATCAGATATGTAGTGCTCAACGGGAGGCATTGAAAGATGAGAACGTGAAAGCTGAATCACTACGAGGCATGGAGAAGCAACTGGAAATCAAATCTGACGGAATCCGTTACTTCATGGACCGAATATGGGTTCCTTTGTATGGAGACCTACGAGAGCTGGTAATGGACGAAGCTCACAAGTCACGGTACTCTATTCATCCGGGTTCAGACAAGATGTATCACGATCTAAAAGCCCTTTACTGGTGGCCAAACATGAAAGCTGACATTGCCACTTACGTAAGCAGATGCTTAACCTATTCTAAGGTTAAGGTGGAGTATCAATGACCATCTGGTTTACTTTAACAACCAGAAATTCCAGTATGGAAGTGGGAGCAGATATCTATGGACTTTATTACGAAACTGCCTCGGACTCCCAGCGGATGCGATACCATTTGGGTAATTGTAGATCGTTTGACGAAATCCGCACACTTCCTACCAATTAGGGAGACTGACCGAATGGAGAAGTTGACTCGTATCTACCTAAGGGAAATAGTCTCTTGGCACGGTGTGCTAATTTCCATCATCTCTGATCGTGACGCTCGATTCACTTCACACTTCTGGCAAACTTTACAACGATCATTGGGAACGCGGTTAGATATGAGCACTGCATATCATCCTCAGACTGACGGCCAGAGTGAGCATACGATCCAGACTTTGGAAGACATTTTACGCGCTTGCGTGATTGATTTTGGCAGCAGTTGGGAAACTCACTTACCGTTAGTTGAGTTTTCATACAATAATAGCTATCACACGTCGATCAAAGCTGCTCCATTCGAGGCACTGTATGGGCGTAAGTACCGGCCACCTATTTGCTGGGCAGAAGTTAGAGAAAGCCAACTTACGGGTCCTGAACTTGTGCATGAAACGACTGAGAAGATAGTACAAATTCACAATCGCATGGCAGCAGCACGTGACCGACAGAAGAGTTACGCTGATAAACGTCGCAAACCATTGGAATTTCAGATTGGCGACAAGGTACTTTTGAAAGTGTCGCCTTGGAAAGGTGTAATTCGTTTCGGGAAGCGTGGAAAGCTAAACCCACGCTACGTCGGACCTTTTAAGATTGTCAAAAGGGTTGGCCCCGTAGCCTATCAGTTGAACCTACCCGAAGAGCTTAGCGGAATACACAACGTATTTCACGTCTCAAATCTGAGGAAATGTCTGGCCGATGAATCACTTGTCGTTCCATTAGCGGAACTAGAAATCGATGAACAACTTCGTTTCATTGAAAAACCAGTGGAGATCATGGATAGAAAGTCAAAACCCTAAAGCGTAGCAAGATCCCCATTGTACGCGTTAGGTGGAACTCGAAGCGTAGACCAGAATTCACCTGGGAACGCGAAGATCAGATGAAGAAGAAATACCCACAACTATTCAATGATCAAACACCTACTTCTTAAGGTTGTTTCAGAAATTCTCAGAAACCTAATCCTATGCATGTTTTAGATCGTTGAACCTGGTGTTACTATCTAGACCTAATATTCCAATTTTCGGGACGAAAATTTCTTCAACAAGGGGATGATGTGACAACCCGTAATTCCAGGTTAACACCACTAACTTAACTCTTTGTTATACCTGTTTATCGTTTCGTTTCTTTGTAATCATAAATTGACAAAGTTATCCTAGATATAAAAATTCATAAATGAATATATATGTATATAGATTTAAGCACAACTTAAGTTTTTAAGTTAATAATAAATTAATTGAACCTTAAAACCTCAACTAAGACATTTAATAATTAAATCAAAAATCATGAAAACTATATCATCTCCTAACCAACTCCACTATCCACATGACAACCCCCCCCACCTTTATCCCACGATACATCTAAAAAAAACTATATCATCTCCTAATCAACTCCACTATCCACATGACAACCCCCTCAATCATCTCAATTGAATTATTCTTCCACTATCTCCTCAATCATCTCAATTGAATTATTCTTCCACTATCTCCTCAATCATCTCAATTGAATTATTCTTCCACTATCTCCTCAATCATCTCAATTGAATTATTTTTCCACTATCTAATTAAACTAAACTAACAAGATTAATTAAATGTATCATGTATGTATACATATATATAGTGCACATCTACAATAATGAAATAAAACCCCACCTCCCAAACTTTCTCCTTGCAATCCGGCACCCCGTAACCGACATCCTCCTTCCCCTATACATCAATCAACTCCACCTAGGCACCAACACAACCAAAATTTCCAACCGTGAACCCTCCCTATCGATTCCATTGCTACCGTCAACCCTCGAGCACCATCTTTCGCCAACCCCATCTCGCCCGCACTCTATTCCGGCCGCAAACACTTCCCCTGCAGTCCCGTGTTCACGCGACAAATCCCCCCGGCAAGATCTCTCTCAACCGCTAGTTTCCAACGACGCCCCGTTTCTAGATCGCAGCCTTTCGTCTACCGTACGGTATGTTCTCTTTGTTAAACATGAACGTTCGTTACGACTCGGTTCCGGGTATGGTTACGGGTGTTTAGTGCGAGCTTGGGTGGGTTAATCTTGCGCCCTTGTGCGTGCGTTTTTCTGTATGTGTTTCACGATAAGCGTATAGGGTTGTTCATATACATGCGATTCTGTGTTTTACAACAATGCTTAAGTTACGTATGTAAGGCGTGGTAGTGTGTACTGCGCTATATATATATATGCACGTATCGTACGGGTGTGTATATATATATATACATTTAAAGGTGTTGTAGAATGTATGCTTCTGCGATGCGCGTGAACCGTGTGTGTTCATATATATGTTTCAGTTATCGCCATGTGTATATATGTATATATATTTATATGTCTAGTTATTTATTGTGCCATTATATATATGATGAGTAGGTGGTAGTGGTTATGATTTGATGGATTGAGTATTATTTGTGGGTGTATGTATGTGTTATATTATATATATAAATTGGTTATGTCTTGATAAACGTCCAGAGTTATAAGTCACATAATTAAAACATATGGTGAGTATCTTTATACATGTTCTAGTATTGTTGATAAATAAAGGAAAATGGGGAAATATCGATAACCGACACCGTAACCGAGTCTCACATTGTTAATATTTAATATTAATATATTTTAACTGAAAGTCAGGTTAATTGAAAAAAAAATCTTAATCTTTGTGCTTTCGTTCTCTCGTTGTTGTGCATTCAAGGTGAGTCTTCACGACCCCTATTTTACTTTTTTTTCCTTTTTGGGGGAGAAAACATGCAAACATATTTTATAAATGGTTTTTAGTATTATTGATAGCGCATGTTACGTTAGTGCAAACATACTTGAAAGTCCTTACATTCTCGAACCGTTAGTAATGTGTAGCTAGGTAATTCTGAGTAGTACTACTGGGTTCGACAAACCCCGCCCTGGCTAGTCGCGCTAGCTTGATTGGAGGTCAAACGGGTGCATTATTGACCTAACATTTGTCACTGTCCGGTGAGACGTGACGGGAAGGCAACAAACATACAAACATACAAACAGTCAGCTTCGGTTTGAAACGCTAAGTAACTTGATTATAGGGTAGCTACCTATCGATATGCTTTAATTACTATACCATTCGGACAGTTACAAATATTTTTATCTGTGATAAAACCTGTGAACTCACCAACTTTATGTTGACACACTTTAGCATATTTTCTCAGGTAACAGGAACGTTTAATCTCATGATGCACGATTAAGGAACGCACTCAGGACATGCATTCATCAGATCCATTTATGTTGCACTAGACATTATTTTGACTTAGCATTTCAGACTTTCAGTATTGTTTGCATTTCGTTATTCGCTTCCGTACTGTTATTCATTTCATTTACGTTACTCTGATTTAAGTCAAACGTTTATTTTTAAACTCATATAGTGTCGTTTGATATGACCGTGTCTGAGATCCTGGTATGTCACACGCCTAACGTAAAACCCCGTTTGTGGAAATTGAGGGTGTGACACATTGATGTTCATCCGCATAGGTCCAGTCGCATGAGTGCTCATTCGCATAAGTGTTCATTCGCATAGGAGTCCTGTTTGAGAATAGTTTACTGAATCAAGGTTTATGGCTTTAGATATACCTTGATTAGAAGAAGGACTAGTTATCTCGTGTACGTGGATTGTGTAGATTGTCGTGAGGAAGTTAATAAGGTGAGTTCTAAGCCCTTTTAAATGTATGGTTTTAATATACGGGCTAGCATACATACAATGATGAATAATTTGAATGTTTTTAGCACTAGAATTGTGATAATGATGTTTATACATTACTAACAGCTCGTGGGGCTGTTAGGGTAAAGTTGGGATAATGAACGGTTATCTGAACATTGTTAATCATTACGTGATGGTAATGATTACAATGGGTCAGATGCGGTTTAATGACAAATGGAAATGTTTTGAAACTGGTGCTAAAGGAAAGAATGTGTGGTGTGTAAATTAATGTGATAATATTGGCAATAAATAAAGAAATTGTTTTGATGTAATGTAAATCTCAACAGGCCAGTTAGGGTAAGATGCCTGTGTGTGTAGACTGTACAGTGGAAAGGAGTGATGATGATCATTCAGCTTTGTGAACATCTTGTGGTGACGACCCTAGATGATTAAATTGGCATCCTACTGGATGAGAGATAGTAATTACAGTTTCTGGTGGGAAACTGACGTCCGGTGGGACGAGTCTGGTGGGACAAAGTAAAGTTAAAGTTGATTTTATTATATTCCCAACATAAATATGACTTTTGTATGTGATGAGATGTCGTTAATGTATTAATAAAAATTTAGAACTCACCAGTTTATCTGATGTTTTGAGTGTGTTGTATGTGTGATAGGTAAGGAAGAATCCTCTAATAATAGAGGAAAGCAAGCATGAGCTAAATAAGGATGCTATCCCGGAGTAGCTACTGGCATAGGGTGTAGGACCTGTTAATAATGTAAAAAGGATATGTATAATCAAATACTATTATATGTAAAATGTTTTTATAAAGTTGGGTTGACATGTAGTTATGTTTAGTCTTCCGCTGTATGACAAAGGCTCTGATTTGTATTTAGAATGTTAATCCAACTATGTGACGTGCCTCCAGTGCCCTGCCGGGTTTAGGGCATCACAGGTTGGTATCAGAGCAGTAGTTAAAGGGATCTAGTGTATTAATAACTAGACTTTAACTAGAAAATAGATATGCCTGTAGGGATAGTTAGATAGAATAGTTTATTAAAACAAGAGAAGGTGATAGGACGAACATGGGAAGGAATAACGAGAATAGTAAAAGTAAAGTAAACAATTAATATTACTTGGCCAACATTATTAATAATTTACTTTACTTATAGTATTCTGGTTATATACTTACATGCGTGTACCAAATAATCCTGATCTTGTTTTAATAGGTTATGGCTGATAGGGAGAGTGAAAGAATGCAAGGTGGAACCTCAGAAAGAAATATTGATGAAAGCACAGAGGTGCTTAGTATGACGAGACAACAATTTCGTGATGCAATTGCTGAGGAGGTTCGTAAGGCCTTAAATGTAGCTAGACCTGAAGAAAATAGGAATGTTGATAAAGCTGAGAGGTCTAGTGAGAGAAAGGGAGTTACGTATAGTCAGTTTAAGGAATGTAATCCTCCACAGTTTTCTGGGGCTATGGATGTGGTAGCCACCTATAAATGGCTTCGTGAAATGGAAGCCGTGATCAAATTGAGTGAGTGTAGGGAGGATCAAAAGGTAAAGTTTGCAGCCCACTCGTTTGTAGGTGAGGCTTTGTATTGGTGGGATACGATAATCCAAACGTTAGGTGAAGAGGCTACTGATAAAATGTTGTGGCCTGAATTTAAGAAGTTAGTGTCGGACAAGTTTTGGCCGAAAGGCGAGATGGATCAAGTAGAGATGAATTTTCTGTAGTTTCAGGTAGAGATGAATTTTCTGCAACAGCCCAACGTAACCGCACCATGATATTGTCCGCTTTGGCCGAGACGAACCACCAACGCCTCGCGGTTTTGTTTTCACCTGAACCGGGACGTACTACCATCGCTCAGGCAAAATGCGTCACAGTGGGGAAGGTCTCAAGCCCCTTATATAGAAGCATTCGTTCTCCTTCCCAACCAATGTGGGATGTTACAGTCCACCCCCCTTAGGGAGCCCAGCGTCCTCGCTGTCACACTGGCCCGAACCTGGCTCTGATACCATCTGTAACAGCCCAACGTAACTGTACCATGATATTGTCCGCTTTGGCCGGGACGAACCACCATCGCCTCACGGTTTTGTTTTTACCTGAACCGGGACGTACCACCATCGCTCAGGCAAAACGCGTCATAGTGGGGAAGGTCTCAAGCCCCTTATATAGAAGCATTCGTTCTCCTTCCCAACCAATGTGGGATGTTACAAGGCGAGATGGATCGAGTAGAGATGAATTTTCTGCAGTTTCAGGCAGGTAATATGTCTCATAGGGAGTATACGTCTAAGTTTGAAGAGATGGCGCGGTTGGTGCCTCATTTAGTGGTTCCCAAAGAAAAGAAAATCTTAAGGTATACTCAGGGGTTGCCTCAGGAGGTTAGAAAGTTGGTTAGATCATCTGCCCCGAGTAGTTACCAGTTGACGGTAAACTTAGCAGCAGACATGTATCAAGAAGTTTTTGGTAGTGATGTTGCTTCTGATGAAAGTAAAAGAAAACCTGCAGCACAGAGAAGATTTGAAAATCTAAGTTTTCAGAAGAAGGGTAGGTTTGGAAGGGGTCAATTCCAAAGGAATGTTAGAAATGAGCTGCCACGTTGAGGGAATGTGGCAAGCTACATATGGGTGAATGTATGATTGGTAGTAGGACTTGTTTTAAATGTGGAAAGTTAGGACATTATGCTAATGAATGTAGTGAGGCTTTCGTAGATGTTATGAATGTGGGGAAACAGGGAATATTCGAAGTGAATGTCCAAAGTTAGCATTTAGAAAGCCTGAACCGGTTAGATCGATGGTCAAGTGTGGCTAAAGGGGGAGCATATTCTATGTCAGATAGTGAGGCTAAAGCTTTGCCAGATGTAGTCTCAGGTATGTTTCTAGTTAATGGGATTCCAGCAAACGTGTTATTTGATTCTGGTGCAAGTGGAAGTTCCGTATCTGTTAATTTTTGCCCTATGCTTGCGTGTGAAATTCGACCATTAGAAGTATCCTTTATAGTTGAAACTGCTAATGATAGATCTGTGATAATTAGTAGTATGATTAAGGGTTGCTTTATTGAATTAGAAGGATATAGATTGCCTGTTAAACTATACCCTATGGTGTTAGGAGGGTTTGATGTAGTTTTGGGTATGGATTGGTTGGCGAACTATGAAGCTCATATTGTATGTAATAAGAAGCTAATTCAGTTAAGAGCGCTTGATGGGAAAATAATTAGTGTATATGGTGATAGAGAAGAGTCAACTGTAAAGATAGTATCCATGATGAAAGCTGATAAGTCAATGAGCCACGGGTGTGCATCTTATTTTGTATACATAATTGATTCTCAAAAGCCTGTGAGAAAGATAGAGGACATTCCTGTGGTTAGAGATTTTATAGATGTGTTTCCAGAAGAATTACCGGGTATTCCTCCAGATCGTGAAGTTGAGTTTAGAATTGATAGCTCCATCAGAATTGAAGGAATTAATGAAGCAGACTGAAGATTTGCTAGAAAGAGGCTTTATTAGACCCAGTTCTTCCCCGTGGGGTGCTCCTGTGTTGTTTGTGAAGAAGAAAGATGGGAGTATGCGTATGTGTATCGATTATAGAGAATTAAATAAGTTGACGATAAAGAATAAGTATCCACTCCCACGAATAGATGATTTGTTTGATCAGTTACAGGGAGCCAGTTGGTTTTTTAAGATAGATCTCCATTCTGGTTATCATCACTTGAAAGTTAAAGAAGAAGATATACCTAAGACTGCATTTCGTACGCGTTATGGTCATTATGAATTTTTGGTCATGTCTTTTGGGCTGGCAAATGCACCTGCTGCTTTCATGGACTTGATGAATAGAGTGTGCAAGCCAATGTTAGATCGATCAGTAATTGTATTTATTGATGATATACTGATCTATTCAATGAATAAGGGAGATCATGCCTGCCATCTTCGTGAAGTGTTGGAAAGGTTGAGAAGAGAAAAGCTTTATGCAAAATTTTCTAAGTGTGAATTTTGGTTACGGGAAGTACAGTTTTTAGGACATGTGATCAATGCAGAAGGTATTTTAGTAGATCCTGCCAAAATTAAAACAGTAATGAAGTGGAGTCCTCCAAAGACACCGTCTGAAATCCGCAGTTTCTTGGTCTGGCTGGTTATTATAGAAGATTTATTCAGGATTTTGCCAAAATTGCATCCCCGTTAACAAAGTTGACAAGAAAGAATGAAGAATACGTATGGGGACCAGAACAAGAAAATGCATTTCAAGAATTGAAGCAGAAATTAACTCGATCACCAGTGTTGTCGTTGCCAGATGGAAATGAAGATTTAGTAATCTATTCAGATGCTTCGTATCAAGGTTTAGGTTGTGTATTGATGCAGGGGGGACGAGTAATAGCTTATGCTTCCAGACAGTTGAAAGAACATGAAAAGAATTATCCGACGCATGATCTGGAATTGGCAGCAGTTGTATTTGCCTTGAAGATATGGAGGCATTACTTATACGGGACGAAATGTACGATTTACGCGGATCATAAGAGTTTAAAATATTTCTTCGATAAGAATGAATTAAACATGCGCCAGCGGAGATGGTTAGAATTGGTGAAAGATTATGATTGTGAAATACTTTACCATCCTGGTAAAGCAAATATGGTTGCTGACGCATTAAGCAGAAAGAATGAACACCCTCCGATTCGAGTTAAATCATATAAGTTAATGATAACCCCAGATTTTATGTATCAGTTACGGGAAGCTCAACTAGAAGCATTAAAGGAGGAGAACGTGAAACGAGAACGATTGAAAGGTCAAACAAAAGATCTGGAAGAAAACAGTTTTGGGGTTAAGACAAAATATGGTCATATGTGGGTTTCAATTAAGATGAGAGAGTTGGTGCTAGATGAAGCTCATAAATCCAGATATTCTATACACCCTGGTGCTACTAAGATGTATAAAGACTTAAAACAAGAATATTGGTGGCCAGGTATGAAGTTTAATGTGGTGCAGTATGTGAATAGGTGTTTGACATGTCTTCAAGTTAAAGCTGAGCATTAAAAGCCATACGGTAAGCTTCAACCCTTAGAAATTCCAAAATGGAAATGGGAGGAATTGACAATGGATTTCATAACTAAGCTTCCATGTACAGCTAAAGGTTATGATACCATTTGGGTCATAGTGGATAGATTGACAAGCAGCGGGCATTTCTTACCAATAAAGGAGACGTATAACTCTGAGAAGTTAGCAGAACTGTTTATTCAAGAAATTATTTCTCGTCATGGAGTACCATTATCTATTGTGTCGGATAGGGATACACGTTTTACTTCGAGGTTTTGGAGAAAGTTTCATGAAGATATGGGTACTCGTTTATTACACAGCACATCTTTTCATCCAGAAACTGATGGGTTAACTGAAAGAACTATCCAAACAGTTGAAGATATGTTACGAGCTTGTGTTAAGATTTTGGTAGTAGGTGGGATAGTCATTTGCTATTAGTTGAATTCTCCTACAATAACAGTTATCATTCCACAATTGGGAGAGCCCCTTATGAGATGTTATATGGCAGAAAGTGCAGGAGTCCGATATGTTAGGGAGAAATTGGGCAGAAAGAGTTGGGTAGTTTGGAAATTGTACAGGCTACAAATGAGAAGTTGGATCAGATCAAAGCTCGGTTTAAAGCAGCTCAAGATCAATAAAAGTCTTATTAAGATAAAAGGCGAAGGCATATAGAGTTTGAAGTAGGAGATAAGTTATGTTGAAAGTATCTCCTTGGAAGGGGATTATCAGACTCAGAAAGAAAGGAAAGTTGAGTCCTCGTTTTATAGGACCGTTTAGAATTATAGAACGAATTGGAGAAGTAGCCTATAAACTAGAATTACCCGATCAGTTGCAAGGAATCCACCCAACTTTTCACGTATCACAGTTACGCAAATGTTTAGCCGATGAAAATGCATACGTACCTTTAGATGATATAGAGGTGGATGATAAGTTGAATTATGTTGAGAAACCTACTGCTATAATGGACAGAAAGATGAAAAGATTGAGAAATAAAATCATTGAGTTAGTTAAAGTACAGTGGTCGAATAGAAAGGGGTCTGATTTCACCTGGGAATCGGAAGATGAGATGAGAAGAGATTATCCCCAGTTGTTTGAATAGTTGGTTTCGGGGACGAAACCTATTTAAGGGGGAGAGAGTTGTAACATCCGGTTTCTAAATCCGGACTTGTAATTGTATTATAGTTATGTTTAATTAATTAAGTTGAGTTTGTTTGTTAAGATTGGTGTTCAGTCGGATGACTTGCATGCGAATGAACTTCAGTCGCACCCCTTACGTGCGAATGAGACTCAATCGCACGAATGGTAGGCGTATGGACTTCAGTCGCATGATTCAGCCGTGTGAATGAGGTTCAGTCGTGTGACTGGGTGTGAGGCGGTTAAGATGTATGTGTGGATAAGTAAGGCGGTGCAGAGGGTTCAAAAGCAGATTTCTATCTGCATCATCTCCATTATCTTGTTCCCTTTACACCCAAACACCCCTGTTCTCACGAAATTGACTAAGGCAACTCTGTTTCGGTAAGTTTTGAATGTCACGGATCAATCTTGATATGTTATAAGCTGTGTACATGATTGAATTTGATCCAATAACACATTTAAATCATTGATTTGGTCTGTTTCTTGTCTAAGTTAAAATCCGGGAATTCGGATTCGAGATTTCATGAAGTTTGATAAAATAATGATCCGAAACCATTGTAAACGATGTGTATATATCTGTTTTGAATATGACATGATTTGAATGGTTAAAACTCAAATTTTGAGTAAGTTTGTATCAAAACGTCAAGAACACAGCTGCTGATCCGTTTCAGACGAATGGGCTCAGTCGCATGCCTCAATCGTGCGAATGAGAGTCTAGTCGTGCGACTGAGTGCGAATAAAGGTTTAGTCATGCGACTGAGAACTCAGTCGCCTGATTAGAAGACCGAATGAAGACGAGTGATCACTATGTACGAATGAGGACTCAGTCGTGCGAATGAATGGTCAGCCGTACAACTGGAGGTTCAGTCGCATGATTCAAACATATGGTTCAGTCGCATGAGGTCCATTCGTACGATTGGATGCTCATTCGCATTGATGTTCATCCGCATAGGTCCAGTCGCATGAGTGCTTATTCGCATAAGTGTTCATTCGCATAGGAGTCCTGTTTGAGAATATTTACTGAATCAAGGTTTATTGTTTTAGATATACCTTGATTAGAAGAAGGACTAGTTATCTCGTGTACGTGGATTGTGTAGATTGTCGTGAGGAAGTTAATAAGGTGAGTTCTAAGCCCTTTTAAATGTATGGTTTTAATATACGGGCTAGCATACATACAATGATGAATAATTTGAATGTTTTTAGCACTAGAATTGTGATAATGATGTTTATACATTACTAACAGCTCGTGGGGCTGTTAGGGTAAAGTTGGGATAATGAACGGTTATCTAAACATTGTTAATCATTACGTGATGGTAATGATTACAATGGGTCAGATGGGGTTTAATGACAAATGGAAATGTATTGAAACTGGTGCTAAAGGAAAGAATGTGTGTGTGTAAATTAATGTGATAATATTGGCAATAAGTAAAGAAATTGTTTTGATGTAATGTAAATCTCAACAGTCAGTTAGGGTAAGATGCCTGTGTGTGTGTAGACTGTACAGTGGAAAGGAGTGATGACGATCACTCAGCTTTGTGAACATCTTGTGGTGATGACCCTAGATGATTAAATTGGCATCCTACTGGATGAGAGATAGTAATTACAGTTTCTGGTGGGAAACTGACGTCCGGTGGGACAAAGTAAAGTTAAAGTTGATTTTATTATATTACCAATATAAATATGACTTTTGTATGTGATGAGATGTCGTTAATGTATTAATAAAAATTTAGAACTCACCAGTTTATCTGATGTTTTGAGTGTGTTTTATGTGTGCTAGGTAAGGAAGAATCCTCTAATAATAGAGGAAAGCAAGCATGAGCTAAATAAGGATGCTATCCCGGAGTAGCTACTGGCATAGGGTGTAGGACCTGTTAATAATGTAAAAAGGATATGTATAATCAAATACTATTATATGTAAAATGTTTTTATAAAGTTAGGTTGACATGTAGTTATGTTTAGTCTTCTGCTGTATGACAAAGGCTCTGATTTGTATTTAGAATGTTAATCCAACTATGTGACGTGACTCCGGTGCCCTGCCGGGTTTAGGGCGTCACAGAAATTGAACTACGCTTTTCCTCAGGTACGCCAGCCCTATTTGGGCGTATGGACACCCTTCAATCGCATGGCCTCCAGGCGACTGAACATCATGCGAATGGACCCATGCGGATGAACATCAATGCGGATGAACACCCCAGTCGTGCGAATGGACCTCATGCGGATGGACACCAATGCGGATGAACACTTATGCGACTGGGCCCTCAGTCGCATGACTCCCCATGCGACTGGCCCCAGTTATACGAATGAATCCCCAATCATACGAATTGACCCTCAATCGTGGGAGTGAACCCCAATCTCACCTCATTCGGCCGTGTGGCCTCCATTCAGTCGCATAGCCCTAGCTGATGCAGAATGCAGTTCATCCCGAGCCCAATCTGCTATTTTCGACCTCCAAGCTAAACCAAACTCATTCTAAGCCCAAATAACCATCCTAAACCTTAGGAATGCATACCACAACACCATTCAAGCACACACAAGCCCGGAAACAAACTCGAACGCATCACACGCAAACACATCTAAATGGGTCAAACACACATAAATGGGTCAAACACACACACATACAAAAATAGGTTTACTATGTTCCAGCCCCAAATCATTTGAAAACGAGTAAAAGAGGGGTCCTAGAACTCACACAAACTACCCCGAGAAGTAGAGCTTCGATTTGACCCGCTACACGACAATTTTGCACACTTGAACCCACCCGAACCAAGTCTTTTCTCTTCTCTTCTCCATTTTCTCTCTTCTTTCTCTCTATGGCTGATGTTTGTGAGTGTGGGGAGAGGGTAAGGGCTTCCCTCTCCCTATAAATACCTCCACTCACCCAGCTTTCTCTCGTTGGCGAGTTTGGTCCCTCGACTTTAGACTTTATTTCTTTTCTTCTTTCGTCAGATTCAAAGAAAATACCCGGGCGTTTACAAGTCCACCCCCCTTATATAGGTTCCGTCCCCGAAACCTGTTATTCCTCGAACAAACGTGGGTAATGATGTCTCATCTCTTCTTCGGTCTCCCACGTTGACTCGGATCCCTTCTTGTGCTTCCACTGTATACGCACAAGAGGAACCACTTTATTTCTCAGCCTCTTCTCTTTTCGATCGATGATTGCCACTGGTTGCTCCGCATAATTGAGTCGTTCATCTACTTCGATATCCTCCAGTGGAACAATCATATCTTCATCTGCCAGGCACTTCCTTAGATGAGATACGTGAATGTCGGGTGAATTCCACTTAACTCATCTGGTAACTCCAATCTATAGGCCACCTCTCCTACTCGAGCAATTATTCAGAAAGGGCCTGTGTATCTCGGGCTCAACTTGCCCCGATTTTGGAAACGAATGATACCCTTCCAAGGTGAGACCTTCAACATAACCCGATCACCCACCTGGAACTCAATCGGTCTGCGTCGTTTATCAGCATACGACTTCTGTCTATCTTTGGCTGCCTTCATGAAGGCTTTGATCCTTTCTAGCTTTTCAGTCGTAGCCTCGATCACCTCGATACTCCCTAACTCTTTATGACCAATATCACCCCAACAAACAGGTGTTCTGCATCTTCTACCGTATAGCATCTCATAAGGTGGCATACCAATGCTAGCATGATAGCTGTTGTTGTATGAGAATTCAGGTAACGGTAAATGGTCATCCCAACTTACCCCAAAATCAATCACACATGCCCGCAGCATGTCCTCCAATGTTAGAATGGTCCTTTTTGACTGACCATCAGTCTGGGGGTGATAAGCCGTGCTAATATGTAACCTCGTCCCTATGGCGTCGTGAAATTTCTTCCCAAATTTGGATGTGAACCGGGTGTCACGATCAGACACAATAGACACCAGCACACCATGATAAGTTACAATTTCCTTGATGAACAGATCGGCCAACCTGTGACACCCTACATCAATCCCACATCGGCTGTGGACAGGAGAGATTCTTTGTTCATAAGGAATGTCTGGTCTCTGATATCATCAACGCATTTTGGGCGTATTGGTTGTGGATGAGAGGAGAACTCCACAGTTAAGCGTGCTCAGGTGGGAGCAATCCAGGGATGGGTGACCTCCCTGGGAAGTTTTCACCCGGGCAACCAAAAGTAAATCCGTGAGCTCCTCGTGGGCAAAGCGGACAATATTGTTGGTGTGAAGGGCCGGGTGTTTCAGAATGGTATCAGAGCCACTCCTGTGCCGTTCAGGATGTGGGACATACCTCACGAAGGATGG
This sequence comes from Flaveria linearis, assembly GCA_024085815.1. NCBI lineage: Eukaryota > Viridiplantae > Streptophyta > Magnoliopsida > Asterales > Asteraceae > Flaveria > Flaveria linearis. The sequence goes on along the minus strand of CM044004.1, from coordinate 770,808 downwards.
TGACTTCTTGGGCTCATGGAGGACGATGACTCGAAAGGGGGGTGATTGTGACACCCTACATCAATCCCACATCGACTGTGGACAGGAGAGATTCTTGGTTCATAAGGAACGTCTGATCTCTGATATCATCAACGCGTTTTGGGCGTATTGACTATGGATGAGAGGAGAACTCCACAGTTAAGCGTGCTCAGGTGGGAGCAATCCAGGGATGGGTGACCTCCCTGGGAAGTTTTCACCCGGGCAACCAAAAGCAAATCCGTGAGCTCCTCGTGGGCAAAGCGGACAATATTGTTGGTGTGAAGGGCCGGGTGTGACACAACCTCTCAGATGAATATGTCTCGCGGATTGGTAAGAAGTGAGCACTCTTCGTCAAGCGGTCAACAATCACCCATATAGCATCATACCCTTTCGGAGTACGCGACAACTTCGTAATGAAATCCATGGTGACGTGCTCCCACTTCCATTCCGGTATATCCAAAGGTTGGATCTTCCCATACGGCTTTTGATGCTCGGCCTTCACTTGCAAGCAAGCAAGGCACTTACTCACATACTCCACTACGTCACGCTTCATATCCGACCACCGGTAATCTTTCTTCATGTCTTGGTACATCTTTGTAGTACCGGGATGAATAGAGTATCGAGTCTTATGAGCTTCATCTATAATTTTCACCCGTAGATCCCCGAGACGAGGAATCCACATTCGTCCAAACTGGGTTCTCACACCAAATGTGTTTTCACCCAACTCCGTGACCAGACCTCTCATTCTTTCAGAGTTAAGATGATCTTATTTTAATGCCTCGTCCTGAAACTCTTTGACTTGCTTCATCACTTTCGAGGTCATGATCAGCTGGTACGCCTTCACCCGAATCGGCTCGGGTCTTTCCTTTCGGCTAAGGGCATCCGCCACCACGTTGGCTTTGCCCGGATGATAATGGATCTCACAATCATAATCCTTTATAAGCTCCAACCATCTTCTCTGTCTCACGTTCAAGTCCTTCTGCTCGAAGAAGTACTTCAAGCTCTTGTGGTCAGTGAAAATGGTGCACTTCATCCCGTAGAGATAGTGCCTCCAAATCTTTAGTGCAAAGACCACAACTGCTAGCTTCAAGTCATGAGTAGGATAGTTAACCTCATGAACCTTCAATTGTCAGGATGCGTAGGCTATAACTTTTCCTCTCTGCATTAACACACACCCCAACCCCGAGTAGGAAGCATCAGAATAAACCACCAGATCCTCACTTCCATCGGGTAAATGACAATATCAGAGCTTGAGTCAACCTCGCCTTCAATTCCTCAAATGCCTTCTCCTGAGCTTGACTCCACACAAACTTTACATCTTTCTGGGTCAACTTGGTTAGTGGAGAAGCGATGCTAGAGAAGTCTTGAATAAACCTTCGGTAGTAGCCCGCCAAACCCAAGAAACTACGGATCTCGGATAGTGTCTTTGGAGACTTCCATTGCATCACCGCTTCCACCTTTACCGGATCCACCATAATCCCCTCCGGGTTCACCACGTGACCCAAGAATTGAACTTCGCGCAACCAGAACGCACATTTGGAGAACTTGGCATACAACTTCTCCCATCTCAACGTCTCCAACACCTCTCGAATATGACCGGCATGCTCCATCTCGCTCTTCGAATAAATCAGGATATCATCAACAAACACAATCACTGATTTATCCAACATTAGCCGACACACTCGATTCATCAAGTCCATAAAAGCAGCTGGCGTGTTGGTCAAACCAAAAGACATAACGAGGAACTCATAATGACCATAACGCGTGTAAAAAGCTGTTTTAGGAATATCCTGCTCTTTCACCTTTAGCTGATGGTAGCCAGATCGAAGATCTATCCTTGAAAACCAACTGGCACCTTGAAGCTGATCAAACAAATCATTAATTCTCAGTAACGGATACCGATTCTTCACCGTCAACTTGTTCAGCTCACGGTAGTCTATACACATTCTCATGCTACCGTCTTTCTTCTTTACGAATAGGACCGGAGCACCCCAAGGAGAGATACTCGGTCTAATAAACCCTTATCAAGCATTCTTGCAATTGCTCTATCAACTCTATCATCTTAGTCGGAGCCAACCGATATGGCGCCTTGGCAACAGGTTGGGCACTGGGTATTAAATCAATCTGAAACTCGATCTCTCGGTCAGGTGGCACTCCTGACAAGTCTTCGGGAAACACATCCGGAAAGTCACATACGACCGGAACATCGGATAGTTGTGGTATGGGGGTATCCACATCCTTCACATAAGCCAAGTAGGCGCTACACCCATGCCTTATACACTTTCCCACCACCGCCATTGAGATTACCTTCAGGATCGTCGTGACTCGTTCCCTATAAACAGTTACCGAACTCCCGTCAGGCGCTGTCAAACGAATCATCTTCTTGTGACACACAATGTTCGCCTGAAGTCCGCCAACCAATCCATCCCAAAGAACCAAATCGAAACCACCTAAGGTCATCATGAACGGGCTAACTAGAAACTTATGACCATCTAGTTCCATATCACAGTTCTCTATCATCTCAGAAATCCTGGTAGATTTACCTATGGCAGTTTCTACATCAAAGGGCGCATCAAGACGTCTACGACTAACCGGCAGCTTAGTACAGAAAGCAGCAGAAATAAAACTCTTACTAGCACCCGAATCGAACAACACAGAAGCTAAAGTTTGGTTCACTAGAAACATACCGGACACGACATCAGGGTCCGTCCTAGCTTCCTCTTGTGTCATGGTGAATGCCCTGGCGCTCGCCCTCGGTCCTTCACTCCCCGTATTCTTAACTCCGGAACCCTCAGCCCTAGTCTTCTTACAATCCTTACTTACGTGGCCCTCCGTGCCACAGTTAAAGCACCGGAGGATACGACAGTCCCTAATTATATGTCCCGCCTTCCCACATCTAAAGCACATGTTCGACCCCAGCCTACATTCCCCACTATGCTCTCTCCCACACCTACCGCACTTCTTCATACCCGCACCCGATGTGACCACACGGTGGTCATCCATCCGTGCCTTCTTGTTACTCGTCGAGGCATCACCCCGACCAAACCTCTTCCCTCTCCAGTTTTGATCACCACCAACCTTCCTATTACCTTCAACCACCACCACTACATCCCTCTCATCATACAACCTCCTTGCCAAGTCCACCGTCGACCTAAACATGCTCAGCCGGGCAACGATCATGTGCTTGCGAATATCCGCTGGCAAACCCTGAATGTACCTCTTAATCTTCCGTGATAGAGGTGTCACCTGATCCGGCACCAGACGTGCCATCTCATTAAACTTCGTGGTGTACTGCTGATGTTTCATGATTCCCGCCTCCAGTTGCAGGAACTCCCTCTGAACCTTGTCCAACCAGCTTCTTTAGCTCCAACCATCTCATTCTCCCAATTGCCCGACTACCCTTGGCTTGGACTATATTGTCCCACCAATACAAAGCCGAGTCCACAAACGAGTGGGAAGCAAATTTCACCTTCTGGTCCTCCGGGCACTCGTTGATATTCAATACAGCTTCCATCTCTCTCACCCATCGGTGAGCAGCAGCAGCAGTGCCATTACCATCAAAAATAGGGGGCTTGCACCTTTGAAATGCCCCGTAGTTACAAACTCGTGCCGCCTTCGGTGTAGGCTCTTCTTCTTCCTTTTCTTCTTCGTCATCGGATATAACCGTCTCAGTCTCGGGCTATCTTCTTTCACCCGTAGGTCTACTTCTTTCCTTCCTCTCTCCTTCCCTCACAGCCTTGATAACTTCAGTCACCACAGACGGTAAGATCGTCTGCATGACCTGATGAACTTCTTCAACAACAGCCTCCTTTACCGAGGCTCTCAGATTGGCACTCTCATCACCGCCCTCTGGATGAGGGGTCTCAGGTTCTTCATGAACCACCTTTTCCACCCTAGTTCTTCCTCTTTTGGGCCGCGATGCAGCACCAAGCCCACCCCGAGAGGCTTTAGATGATCTACCACCAGCCATCCTCTAACACACACTGAAAGATTCAAACACCAACACGGTCATTCAAGGGAATAGCCCAGTTTATGTCAAGTATAGTAAGTCCTTAATTACAGTGGCCAGTTGTGATTAGCCACTTACTTTACTCTTCTAACCCCGAGCATTACCCGTCCTGACTATATCAGTATCTAAATCTACCAGCAACACATAAACCACATAACATGCGCACATAATTTCGGGTTAACATTAAGAAAATACCTGATGGCACGCAGCTACTCAGACTGGCATCCCTTCCCTTTCTGTCCCATTTTCAGTTTAATTTAAGGTTTATTTTGAAAATTTACCCGTTTCACTAAAACTTTAGCTCTGATACCAACTTGTAAGGCCCATTCCCGGGACGCTTACAGCTCGTCGATCATCACATAAAAACATACATTTTTATATTAATTTGGTGTTCTAGCCCCAAATTAGTTGAAAACGAGTAAAAGAGGGGTCCTAGAACTCACACAAACTACCCCGAGAAGTAGAGCTTCGATTTGACCCGCTACACGATAATTTTACACACTTGAACCCACCCATGTCTTTTCTCTTCTCTTCTCCCTTTTCTCTCCTCTTTCTCTCTATGGCTGATGTTTGTGAGTGTGGGGAGAGGGTAAGGGCTGCCCTCTCCCTTTAAATACGTCCACTCACCCAACTTTCTCTTGTTGGCGAGTTTGGTCCCTCGACTTTGGACTTTATTTCTTTTCTTCTTTCGCCGGCTTCAAAAAAATACCCGGGCGTTACATATATTATATATATTATATTATATATTATATATTATATTTTATATATATTATATTTTATATATATATATGTGTGTGTGTGTATACACGAAATGTTTTTATTTTTTATTTTTGAAAGTTTCTTAAATTTTAATTTTAAATCGCTCAGTTTTAAACGTCGTATTTAAATCATTCATCTTATCTAACGGCAAATTTAAAACCATTTAGCTTATTATACTTCTTATTTAAACTGCTAAGTTTACATAAACCTCTTTTTAATCTATTTGTTTTATTTAAACCGTAAAGTATTTTTAACTTTTATTTTATTTAAATGTTTTTTAATTGCTCAATTCTTTTAAGCTTCGCTTTTGTTTTTAATTTTCTATTTTAATTTTATCCCGTTCTTTTATTTGAATGTTTTTCTACTATATTTTTAAAAATATATTTTTAAACCATTTGGATTTTAAACCGATAATTTAATTACTATAATCATTCTTTAAACAATTGGTTTTTAAAAATAATTTTAAAAATGTTTGTTTTTTAAATAATTTTTAAAATTATTCATCTTCAAACAGTCCGGCTTTAAAATCTTTTGGCTTTATGACGTATTTTTTATAATCGTTTGGCTTTTTAAATTTATTTTTTAATCGTTCGTCTTACTTAAAAGTCTTTTAAAATCTTTACATTTTTCAAATGTTTTATTTTAATAAACGAATAGTAAAAAGACGTTCAATTAAAATAATAGGATCAAAATACGTTAAAAAAGTCGAATAATTAAAAATATGTATAAATACAAAGAATTTAAAAAAGAAGCCTGATAGAATTGAACGATTAAAAAATGTTTAAATAAAATAACAGTTAAAAAGACTGCGGTTTAAATAAACAAATAGATTAAAAGGACGTTTAAGTAAGCTTAATAGTTTAAATAAGAAGTATAATAAGCCAAATGGTTTTAACTTTTCTATTAGATAAAATGATGGGTTTAAATACGACGTTTAAAACCGAGCGATTTAAAATTAAAATTTAAAAAATTTTGAAAAATAAAAATAAATACATTTCGTGTATATATATATAATATATATATATATATATATATATATATATATATATATAATATGTTTCTGTGAGAGAATAAATTACGTTTTTGGTTCCTGAGTTTATTAAAAATAACCATTTCAATCCAAGGGCATTTTTGTCATTTAATTATAAACTAACTGAAAAATCTAACTCTGTTAGTGTATTGGACTTAAAGAGTTATAGAATACAAACCATAGGGCTTGATTTGTTAGAAAGTTTATTTTTGGACTCAAAGGTTAAAATGACCAAATCACGGGGACCAAAATAGTAATTTACTCTTTATTTAATTGCATTATAGTACGCTTTAGTTTAACTGCATTTGTTTGACTTCATTTTGTCAATAGTTGCATTTTATTTATACTACATTTGATAATAAAAAAGATTACACTTTAGTGTGACTGCATTTGACAAAAAATTACAGTTAAAATATCAACAACATATATCCCACATAGAAGAAGATGTTATTTCAAGTTAACATTGACTAAAATATCCTTTAATGTGAGGGGCACATTAGGTGCTTTTCCATTGATGAGATTAACGAACTGAATGAAAATTATTATTTAATGAAAACTATGTGACTAAAATAATTATTTACAATCTTTTGAATGAAAATAATTACTTTTAGCGAAACACAAGGATGAAAATAGTAAATTTACTCTAAATTTAGGATATATATACATGTATATTATATATATACATATATATATCTACTACTATATATAAGCATCTCTTTAGGGCAAAAAGGTAATTTTACAAAATTTCTTAAAATTAAGAGATGTACATGTATTTATGCACAAGGTATAACTCTTAAAGCAGGCAACTAGAGCTGCGTTCTTTCCAAGAGTTGCAAAAGAATGAGTGGAAAAAAGAAGAAGGTCTGCAACCTTCTTTTCTTCTGCAAATCACCAAGATCAACATACCTGTGCATGATTCAAAATTCAAATAACCCTACAAGTATGAACCATACTACAAGTATGAACCATGAATCATCGAAACTCTATTCTCTTCTAGGTCTCCGATTTCAAATCCAGTTTCACTCTCGCTCGATGAAGATTCAAGATCCGAAATGGAGAGTCGATCTAACTTCGGATCTTCGGTTCATAACGAATCGGTGGTTCGACCACCGTCTACATTCATCGCCGCCCCCAAATCGAAGTATTCAACAATGGGTAAATCTGAAAAGTCTGAAAACGATGGTGCTTCATCTTCTGCAAGCTGGAAAACTGGTCAATATGATGGCAATTCCGATATGAGGATGGTGATTAGGCATTTCTTTACAGAACTTCCATGAACCCTTCATCGATCCATCCTTCATCTCGAATATCGGAAGAGGTAGCGGCGATCGAGGCGGCGTTGTCGCCGGAATAACATTCGCGTTCGCCGGAGATCTCTGCAAACGCTCTGGACTTTCAGGCACCACCGCAACTGGCTCCGCCGGCACCTTCACCGGCATCGGCGACTATTCACGTTCGCCGGAGATCTCTGCAGAAGCTTTGAGTTCTTTTTTCTTTTTTAACAGATTTTAGAAGCATTTAAACATACAATTGAGTATCTGATTCTCACTTTAAAGGTTTCTTCCTGTATGATGTTACTTGTTTTGTATTTAGCTCGAAGATAGAAGATTTTATGGTTTTTGATATGAAATATGATTATGGAATATTTTGATTTAGGCAATATGAAAATGTTATGGATGCTGTGGAATTTAGGGAAGATGATGGTTATATTTTCGTTTGATTTGAGATTTCTGTAGGTTTAATAATTGATTTATTAAATATCTGCATGTTTAGGTTTCATTCAGTATTTCAGTCTGAGTCAAGCACCATGTTAGATTATGCTTAGTTGTTTTGTCCATATAGATTCTGATTCATTTCACTTGCTGTATATGATACATGATAATCTGTGAATGCCAAGACAAACTACATCTTAAACTGGGTCTTCAAACGTATGCATCTTGTGACTTCCTTTCAAT
>CM044004.1:740537-758037 GCA_024085815.1 Flaveria linearis | reverse complement strand
ACAATTACTCGATAATGAACTCAAGAACAATACTTGAAAGCAACTCAATACTCTGGAAGAAGAATACAACGTGATTGGGTGAAAGTACAACCATTATTAAGCCTTATCCCCTCTTAACAACCCTTTAATGAACTAACTAATTGTCTGAGTAGACAAACAACAAAATTACACTAATAGTCCCTCAACTATTAAAGTTGACTATCCAACACTAAACTACATATAACACTTCATACAAAACAACCAAACATAACTCACAGACTTGAAGATTACATTTAACAATCTCCACCTTGAGCTCAAGTCAATCAATATTCAGCTTCTTCAAAAGTACTCAAACTTAGGACTAGATAGAGCCTTTGTAAGCATGCATGTAGCATTATCTAAAGTGTCAACCTCTTGCACTCTTATTTGCTTGGAGTTTATCACATCTCGAATAAAGTGTAACTTGACATTGCGATGCTTAGACCAATCATGAAACACCTGATGCTTAGACAACTGCACAGCTCCATGATTGTTACACAATACAATCATAACATTCAACTTAATACCAAGTTTTGTGATGAACCCTTTTAACCAAACGCCTTCCTTGACTACCTCAGTCAAAGAAACAAACTCTGCTTCAGTTGAAGATAGAGCAACTACATGTTGTAAGGCTGCTTTCCAACTAACAACACTCCCTATAACTGTAAAACGTATCCAGTTAGTTATTTGACCTCAATTTACAGCCTTGGAAAAATCTGAGTCAACATAACTGGTTACTAAGTTCCAACACAATGATGCTTACCAAACACTAAGCCAATATCTCTTGTTCCGTTCAAATACCTTAATACCCACTTGACTGCATCCCAATGTGCCTTGCCTAGATTAGACAAATATTTACTGACTACACTAACAGCATATCCAATGCCTAGACGGGTACAGGCCATAAGTACATCAAATTTCCCGCTACCTGAGCATAGGGAACATTAGCCATACATGCCACCTCTTGTTGTATTTTGGGACTACCATGAGCTAAGTGTTTAAAATATTAAGCCATATGAGTTATAACAAACTTACTTCTATCCATGTTAAAATTAGACAGCACCTTAAGAACATAAAAGCTTTGACTTAAGAACATAAAAGCTTTGACTTAACTTTAACAAATTCAGCTCTCTATTTTTCACAATCTTCATTCCTAAAATATTCCTTGCGTTGCCCAACTCCTTCATGTCAAACTCTAACACTAACAACTCCTTAGTTGCTTGAATTTTATGTTTACTCTTGCAAGCAATTAGCATGTCATCAACATATAACAGTAGATACAAGAATTAATCAGTTACATATTCTTTAAAATAAATACAACTGTCATAAAAACTCCTATTCAAACCATGAGTAACCACCTGCTCATCAAAACGCTTGTACCACTGTCTTGGTGACTATTTTAATCCATATAGAGACTTCTGTAATAAACACATTTTGTGCTCTTCACCAGATACCTTAAAACCATGGGGCTGTCTCATGTAGATCCTTTCTTCAAGAGTACTATGCAAGAAGGTTGTCTTGACATCCAGCTGCTCCAGCTCAAAATGTAAGCAGGCTGTTAGAGTCAGTATTACTCTAATTGAAATGTGTTTAACAACTGGGCAAAAGATCTCATTATAATCTATCCTAGCTTGCTGAGTGAAGCCTCTTATCACCAACCTGGCTTTATACTTAGGTGGTTTGCCCTGTAATCCTTCTTTTACTTTGAAAAGCCACTTGCAATCCACAAGCTTTTAATATTTAGGCCTATCAACTAATATCCAAGTCTTGTTCTTATGCAAAGAGCTCATCTCATCTTCTATGGCTGAGACCCACTTAGCTTTATCCTTTGAAGCTAAAGCTTCTTTATAGGTTAATGGTTCCTTGGTACACTCTTGTTCCATAGTAAGAAACACAAAAGAAAAAATATCTTCATTGGTTCTATATCTAGCTAGAAGATGTATCTGTCTTCTTGGCCTTTCCCTAGCTATACGATACTCTCTAGGCCCATAACTAGACTCATCAACTCCATGTGACACTCCTTGTGAGCTGCTACCTGGCATACTATCATTAAGAGAGGTTCCCCTTCATATTGGGGCTCCACCTCAATCTAAACCTACTGACTAACACATGAATCATCAAGGTCTTTACCAATAACATTCTTATACATAGTATACTCTTTGAACATCACACTCTTGCTCAGAATAATCTTTTAATTATTCCCCCCAGCTTTAAGGGTCTATATCCTTTAACTCCTTCAGGATACCCTAACATAATACATCTCTGAGACCTTAGATCTAACTTCTACTGGCTAGTATGAGCATAAGTTAAAGACCTAAATATCTTCAAGTTATCATACTTAGGGCTTTTGATTTGCTTCTGAACCGGTCAAAATGTCTGACCCACTGACCGGCCCAACATTTTGGCCAGTCAGCGTGTTTGATTCTCACTATTTCACGTCTGACCCAGTCTGACACCACTGACCCACGCATATTTTTCCCTTACCCGGTCAGTTTTGGAACACCCTCTTATTCGGTTAGCCCCTTCTGACCGAGACCTGCAAATCAAACAACCCCTTAGTCTTATATCCTGACCACTTCTCCATAGGAACCATGTTTTCAATAGCTGACGAGGGTGATTTATTCACTACATAGGTTACAATGGCTAGAGCTTCTGCCGAAAATCTAGTAGGTAGACTAGACTCATGCAACATGCCCCTACCCTTGTTTAAAAGAGTTCTATTCATTCTCTCTGTCAGCTCATTTTGTTAGGGAGTACCAGGTACTAATAAATGCCTAGAAATACCATTAGCTTTACAAAATTAAGTAAATTTATTACTACAAAACTCTACGCCATTATCAGTCCTTAACTTATTAACCCTTCTGCCTGTAGTTAAGAACCTTCCATTCTTTAAATTTTCTAAAGGTTTCATGTTTGCCTTTTAAAACATAGACCCAAACTCTTCTTATTATCAATAATAGACAGAAAATAAGAACCCCCTCCTAAAGACTCAGTTCTAGCAGGTCCCTAGAGATCAACATGAATATAGTCCAATATACCTTTTGTAGTATGAACACCTTTCTTGAATTTGACCGTGTGAGACTTGGCCATAATGCAGTGCTCACTGAAGCGAAAGTCACACTCCTTTAGACTATGAATCACCTCTTGTTTCCTCAACTCCATCAAGCCTTTACCACTTATGTAACTAAGCCTCTTGTGCCACAGTGTAACCTTTGTGAGTCTCACCTCTTCAACTGCAGTCACAATCCCTGGGTTTGCCTGACCATCCAGCATATAGATATTATTATCTTTTCTTGTGCCAGTCATAACCACCATAGACCCTTTGACAACTTTTCCTTTTCTAGGTTTCAGTTGTTTCATTCTGACCTCAATATTTACTCATCAGACTTTGTCTAATTTTCAGAAGTTTCATTGGTCATCAGTTCTTTTGAATATTTATTCATCAGCTCTTCTGAACATTTGTGCAGTAGATCTTTTTGAAATAAATATTCTTCAGAACTTGTGAACAAATTTTGTCTTCAGTACTTATGCTCAAGTTTACACATCAGTACTTTTGGACAAATTGTTTTTCAATACTTATTTGTTAGAAATAAGCATCAGTAATTACAACCACATCAGTAGTTGTAACTACATCAGTTCTTTTTAACAAATAATGCACTTCAGTACTTTTAAGTAATTTAGTCTTCAGTCTTTTTAACACTTCAGTAGTTAAAAAAAATGTTGAAGACAACATAACTCATCAGTACTTATTTTTGACTTTGATATACTAATACTCATCAGTACTTATAATCTGAGAGTATCAGTATTAGTCAATTTATTCTAGCTGCAGCATACCAAGCCTTAGCACAAGATTTTGAAAAGTTGCATTGTCCAAAGGCTTAGCAAATATATCTGCAAGCTCATCAGCACTGGGAACAAACTTTGGATCAATCAGACCTTTTTCATAACAATCCCTGATAAAATGATGTCTGATCTCAATGTGTTTGGTCTTAGAATACTGGACAGGATTCTTGACAATACAAAGAGCTGAAGCACTGTCCAACAATAATGGAGTCTTAGTCTCTGTAATGCCATAATCCAGTAATTGATTCTGAAGCCAGAGTACCTGAGATGTACAACTTGCAGTAGCAATGTACTCTGCTTCAGCAGTGGATGTAGCAACTGAAGTTTGTTTCTTACTCTGCCAAGAAATCAAACAGCTGCCTAGAAATTGGCATCTACTAAAAGTTGATTTTCTGGTTACTTTACACTCTGCATAGTCACTATCAGAGAAAGCAACCAATTTGCAAGAGTGTCCAGTGGAATACCGAAGTCCTAGAGATTGAGTTCCTTGCAAGTATCTAAAGATCATTTTGACTGCAATCAAATGGGATTCTTTAGGTGCAGCCTGAAATCTAGCACAGACACAAGTTGTAAACATAATGTCTGGTCTAGAAGCTGTAAGGTACATCAAGGAACCAATCATACATCTGTAAAGGGTTTCATCAACCGTTTTACCTTTCTGATCAGCATCCGGTTGTGTGGTGGTGCTCATGGGAATAGAACAGGGCTTACAGTTTTGTAAATCAAACTTTTTCAGAAGATCCTTTGTATATTTTGACTGATGAATGAAAGTTCCATCAGCTCTTTGTTTGATTTGCAAACCCAGAAAGAACTTTAATTCTCCCATGGCACTCATTTCAAACTTTTGTTGCATCAATTTTGTAAATGCATCACACAACTTTGGATCAGAGGATACAAAAATAATATCATCTACATAAATTTGAACAAGTAGCTTATGTTGTCCTACTTTCTTTATGAATAAATTTTTATCTATGGAGCCTCTAGTGAAATTATTTTGAAGAAGAAAATTAGATAGTGTTTCATACCATGCTCTAGGAGCTTGTTTTAACCCATACAAAGCCTTATCAAGCTTACACACCCAATCTGGATGTTTATTATCCTCAAAACCTGGTGGTTGACACACATAAACCTCTTCTTTTATTTTACCATATAAAAATGCACTTTTGACATCCATTTGAAAAACTTTGAGATTATGGAAAGCAGCATAAGCTAAGAACAATCTGATTGCCTCCAGTCTGCCTACAGGGGCAAAGGCTTCATCATAATCAATATCTTCTTCTTGTGAAAGCCCCTGTACAACCAGTCTGGCCTTGTTCTTGACAATTTGACCTTTTTCATATGTTTTATTCCTAACACCCATTTAATGCCTATTGCAAACTTACCTTGGGGTAGAGGAACCAGCTCCCACACTTGCGGCTTTTTAAACTGAAGAAGATCAAGTTGCATGGCTTCAACCCATCCATTGTCTCTTAATGCAACATGATAGTTCTTTGGCTCTTGCTGACTGATGAAGAGAGCATAGAAGCAGAAATTGGACAATTGACTTCTGGTTGAAACTCCAACATTGATATCACCAATGATTGAGACATTGGGTGATTCTTCAGCTCTTGATAGACAATAAGACCTGTGCAGGAGTTTGTAGGAGATTCAGCAGCAACAGATGTTGATTCAGACTCTTGAAACCATGAAGAAGATGGCAATTCAAACGAAGTAGATGATGCAGAGATCTCATCAGCATTTGTTGTGGATTGAGCTGCTGAAGCGATAGGAACATCAGGTTTAGATGACTCAGGCAGTTAAGCACTAAACTTGAAAAGGTGAGTACTGTCATCATCATCATCAGTACCACCAGGTGGAAAACTGTTTGCATGAGGTGAAATATTTTCATGAACTACAACAGCTGGAGACTGATAAGGAACATATTGAAGTATGTCCAAATCAAATAGCTACACAGGGTTTTGTGGAATCTTATGCTTTAGAGATTCATTAAACTTCACATGCAAGGTTTCTTCCACTATCTTTGTATCGCAGTTGAAAACTCTGTATGCCTTGCAAGTAGATGAATATCTAACAAAGTACCCTGCATCCACCTTTGATTCAAACCTCTGAAGTGGATTCTTTGTGTTAAGAATGTAACAAGGACACCCAAATGCTCTAAAAAATGAAATCAAAGGGGCCAAATGATGTAACACTTCATAGGATTCTTCATCAACCTCTGATTTACTAAGACTCTATTCTGCACATAGCAAGCTGCATTGACAGCTTCAGCCTAAAAGGTCAGTGGCAAACCAGAATCAGCTAACATTGACCTAGCAGCTTCAGTAAGTGTCCTGTTCTTTCTTTCCACCACTCCATTTTGTTCAGGAGTTCTTGGAATGCTATACTGCCTCTTGATTCCCTTAGACAGGTAGAATTCATCAAGTATGTAATTTCTAAATTCTGTACCATTATCACTCCTCACACACTTGACTAAAAAGGAATACTATTTTTCAACATACAACACAAAGTATATACTGGCTTGTGCAGATTCATCTTTTGAATGCAAGAAGAAAGTCCATACAAATCTGGAGTTAAGTCCACAATTACCAGACAATATTTCTTCTTTGCCATGCTCATCACTCTTACAGGACCAAACAAATCCATACGCAGTAATTGCAAGCAGGCAGTAGACTTTGGCTCTTCTATTGGAGGAAATGATACTTTGTGTTGCTTCCCTTTCAAACAAGCAGAGCAGTTGTCATCACATTTGAACTCCTTCATTGGCAATCCTCTCACTAAACCATGATGGATCAGCTGGTTCATGTTTTTAAGATTCACATGACCAAGCCTTCTGTGCCATAGTTTAGATTCCTAAGGAGAAGCCTTGGAGAACAGGCAAGGATGGCCTTTTAGATCAATTTTCTTTGATAGATCTAAGGCATATACTCTTCCTGTCCTGTTGGCCTTCAGGAGAGTATATTCATCCAATACCTTGTCAATCAAACTCAGAACTTTGGAAGACAGAATCCTGCAGTTCTGGCTGGTGAAAAGGGCAACATGACCTTTATCACATATCTGACTGACACTCAAGAGATTGTACTTGAGATTCTCCACATGGTTGACATCATCAAACCTTATTTCACCATTTGAAACAAAGCCTTTGCCGATGATGTAACCTTTAGCATCATTACCAAAGGAAACAAATCCCTTCTTTCCTTGAGAGTAGCCATTAAGAAGAGAGCTGCTCCCTGTCATATGCATGGATCCTCCACTGTCCACATACCAGATGCTTCTTTGGCATGCTGAAGAACCCTGCATTTGTCAAAAGAAACTAGTTAGTTTTTGAGACCCAAACCATTTTGGTTTTGGGTCTGATATCATCAGCAGATGTGACACTAACTGGTTTGTCATGATTAACAGCCTGTGTAAGTGGAGATGGTGTGGAAAAGGAGTCCTTTAATTTTGACTTGGTTTTCCTTTTCTGTGGTTTAATCACAGGTACATCTATTTGGTTAAATCTCCCTAATAAATGTTGAACCACCATAACAAGTTGTGTCTGATTGTTTGCTAAAGCCTTTAGTTCATCAGACACATCAGTTCTTGTTTGTGATTGGTTCTTGTGTTTCACCATTTTCTCACTATTGGAAGACACAGACTTAGTTTGGTGTTTTGGTATTCCATGAGGAATCCATTGAACACCTTTAGCTGTTTCCTGATAAACCCCTTCCGTCTTTTGGATTTCTTCAAGGAATTTGGGTTTTCAGGTTGAGATGTCTCTGGTACAAACTTGGTTTCAAATTCACTTTTCATTTTATTAATTTTCTTTTTGGTGTTCTTATCTTTATTGAATTTTGAACCCTTTCTGTACCAGCAGTCATCAGTGAGATGATTGAATAAGACACGTATTTCACATGGCTTTTTCTTCATCTTCAGTTGATCAACTACTGAAGAAGATGAAACTACTGAAGATTTGTTCTTCAGTACTTTCTTCCTTTCAGTACTTATGTTAAGTATTAAAGGATTCTTAACTACTGAAGATTTGTTCTTCAGAAGTTTTCTATCAGTACTTTTGGACTTCCTGATAGACTCTTCAGCAGTTGTCAAACCATTTTTGTTCTCAGTGGGTTTGATTTGTTCTTCAGGTGTTGTGACTTGCTCTTCAGTACTTTGAGTACTTTGTGAGACAACACCTGAAGTGATCAGCTTTCTCCTGATCATGTGTTTGGCAGCATTGGAACCATCAGCTGATTGATTTGCTGAGGTGCTAATACTGACTTCATCCTATGATTTTGATTCATTACCAGAGGGTGAGACACATGATGATGTGGATTGGTCATTGCTTTCTCCTTCAGATTCTACTTCTAATTTAGGAGTAAAATCTGTAGGAGGAGCAGTGTGATTATAACCAATCCCAAACTTCATATTTGAAGCTGTTTGTTTGTTAAGAAGCATTTCAAACCCCTTGCATGATGTTACCCAGCATTCACACTCTATCTGGGTATCTGCAAGTGTTTCTTTGAGATCCTTGTATTTCTCTAAGATAACCTCTACCTTTGCTTTTTCATCAGTGATTTGGCATTTTAATTTATAAATCTCCTCATCCTTTTCATTTAAAACAGACTCAAACTCATCTTTTCATTTGGAAATCACTTTCTCTAGCTTAAGATTTTTATTGATTAAAGCTGCATTTGCTTCTCTAATTGAGGCAAAGGTAGCTATGCATGACTCAGAACACAACTTGGCCTTAGCCTCTGAAGATACCTGTGGTACCTGTGATGTAGAAGCATTTGAGCATGAACCATCAGTAGACTCCAGGGCCATAAGAGCGAGATTTCCAAAAATGTTTTCATCACCATGTTGACCAGCACCTGGAAACAATTGTTCATGATAACCAGAAAGATCATCTGGTAAGCTGCTCCAGTCAACAACTCCAGGGGTGAAAAATCTTTGTTGTGGTTAAGATTAAGATTGTTGATTTGATTGAGATAGTTGAGGTTCAGGTAGGGCAGGTGTTTGTTGAGCTGTAGGTACTTGAACCTGATTGGACTGAGGCATGTAAAAACAGGGGTAAGGATATGGCATAGGACCTTGAGGGACAAAATATGCAGGAGATGACTGAACTTGTGAAGGATGACCAGAACTGGTGGAATGTTGTCCTTTGTTTTATGAGCTATTGCTTGGGAATGTCACAAAGGGTGCAGATGAGTTGGATCCAGATGATCTACACTCTCTTGCAAAGTGTCCAAGTCTATGGCACTTGTGACACCTTAACATGCTCTTGTCAAAACCAACCTTGGTTTTGCCAGAGAGACCTGGGAATTTCCGACTAGTTCTTTTGTAGAACTTTTGAGATCTGATGTTGATCATTGCCATTTGACTCAAAATGTCCATCTCTTCCAGATCATCATCTGGAATTCCTTTCAAATCATCCATCAAAAAGCATAAATTATCACTACTACCACCTGAATTACTATCAACACCAACAAAAGCATGTTCTCCACTGTTTGTAGAGAAATCTATATGCTCATCATATGAACCTTCTGATGCAGCATACTCTGACTCCTGACCGACCAGTGCAATATTTCCTGGTACAAAGTCATCAGTGAGCTTCCCAGATGAAGACAATTTCCTTTTCTGTTCTATCTCTCATTCAAATGTCAATAATTTCCCATTAAGTTGGGTGAGAGATAGAGTGTCCAGATTTGCACTGAAGCGTAGGACAATAGTATATGTGTCCCATCTCTCAGGCAGGGATCTGAGGAATCTGTTGTTCATCTGGTTGTTTGAATATTCATGTTTAACCATTTTCAACTCAGATATCAAACAGGAAAATCGCTCAAACTGCTGAGTCAGAGACTCACCCTTTCTATGAGAGAATGTCTCATATTGCTGGGCAAGGATTTCGCTAGTGTTTACCAAAACCTCATCGATTCCTCCAAATTGTTCCTTCAGAGCAACCCAGAGGTCATGAGCAGTTTCATGATGCATAAGCCCAGAATAGATTTCATTTGGCAGTGCCATGGCCAGAATTCCATGGGCTTTAGCATCAATTTCAAACAGTTTTAGATCCTCATCCGAATACTGCTCTGGTTTCTTCGGAACCATCTCATTCTTCTCCGGAAGACTCACCATAGGCTTGTGTGGTCCATGAACCACAGACTTCCAACATCTTGCGCTATTGATAGACATGTGATAGAGCATTCGGCGTTGCCATATGTTATACTCACTCCTAACAAGCATTGGAGGCTTTGTTGAGGAGCCAGTATTGTGAGGATCATTTGTTGGTGTAGTCATTTTCACAAATTCAAACAAATTCAATGTAATTTTAATAAATCTAGCTCAAAACTCAACAACTCTGTTTTAAACACGAAGAACCTCAACTTAATTCACCAGAAGCAACAGAAAATCAAACTCTATAACCAATTCTTGCAAATTTGCTAATTCGATCAAACTTAGATATCAAAAGAGCAGTTTCAATGATCAATTGTTAAATCGATCAATGATTAACCGGCTCTGATACCATTTGAAAGGATCTGAGATCTAGTTTGATCAATTAGGTTATGATTTGCAGCGGAATAGTATACGAATTAGACGAAATTTAAGCAAGAACACAAAGGATGTCCAATGAAACAGTACGGTTATAAAGAGAGAATGTTTTCTGCAAAAGAGAATGTATTCATTCATACACAAGCTTCGGTAATTACAAATTAGGTCAACCTTTCCTTTTATAGAGGTAAGGTGACGTCAGCAGATGTCACCTGATAGTGACATCTAACCGTTTTACATAAACAACTGAAAATAACTAAACTACTGAAGATGTCCACAACAGCTGAGGACATCTTCTTACAAAGAAGCTAAGTATTAACTAATACTACAACTACTGAAAACAACTACTGAACTACTGATTACAAACTACTGATTACAAACTACTGAACTGATAAGGACAACTACTGAAAAGTAAACCATCACAACTACTGAAGAATACTACTTCAACTATTGTGACAACCTCTGAAGACTTGGTCTTCAGACTTTGTCTTCAGCTGATGTCTTCAGACTTTGTCTTCAGTACTTGTCTTCAGACTTTGTCTTCAGTACTTGGCTTCAGACTTTGTCTTCAGTACTTGGCTTCAGACTTTGTCTTCAGTACTTGGCTTCAGACTTTGTCTTCAGCTGATGTAGTCTTCTTCAGTTGTTATGATATCTGTAGGACTTAAAGGTTTTTCTGATCTGGCTCATTGGTTATTTTGGTCCAACACTATTCTTCGGGTTAATTGTATACCCTACACATTCAAAAGTGCTAATGAAATGAGATTCTTTGTTAGTTGAGGAATGTACCTTACATCTGTCAACTCAACTTCAGTACCATTTAGTAGTTTTAAGACCATAGTACGATACCCTTGAATTATACACATCCTATCATCCTACAACTTAAATGTACTATGATTTTCCCACTTCAATTCCTTGAAGAACCCTTTGTTTGGAGTCAAGTGGAATGAGCAATCGGAGTCCTTGATCCAGTCTTCCCTTGTGACTGCTAACACATCTGCACTTTCATAGCATCAATAAAGCTTTCAGGAGATCTATTACCTTGATTCTTGAAAGAACTAGAATCAAACTTCTTAATCATACTTCTTTCTAGACAATCTCTTTTCAGGTGCTTTTCTGAATCACAAAAAGCACCTATGTTTGAATTGTGACTTTGATCGGCTTGATAATCTTGGCTTCATGGTCCATTGGTCAGGCCTTCCCTAACAAACAGACCCTCACTAGAATCATCCTTGACATCATTTTGTTTCTTTAGTTCCTTTGAGTTTAATGCGGATAGCACCTCTTCCATTGAAAGTGTTGATGTTCGGGTGGTTTTTCGGGGGTTTAACATGTTATTTCGGTTTAATTTGATTATACTTATGTGTTAGAACCCCGTTACTGCGTTAGTTTTGTGTGTGTCAGTTATGGAGATGAAAGGAGCTAAAAGGGTGCAATTAGAATGATAAACGGGAGAAGAAACAAGACCGAACAAGACCCGAAAAGCAAAGAAAAGAGAAAGGAAAGATTCGACCCCACCGTAATTTACGGTGGAACCTGACTTTTCATTACAGAAGGTTTTAACGTGTCTTACGGTGGGTCACTGATCTTACGGTAGTTTTTAACATCAAAATGGCGCATCACTCACCGTATTTTACGGTGAGCAAACCCTCTTTACGGTGAGCTCGACGGGGAAACGTTATAAAAATGAGTTAGGGTTGTTTTAGGGATATCTTTTTTCCAGAGACTTGTTTCCGCAGCCGTCTTTTCCAGGACGATCGTACAGTAAAGGAGAAGTGATTTCTGGCATCAAAACTCAATTTGATTCATTCGGTTTGCATTTGTAATGTCGAATTCTTACTTTATTCGTTTGTTTTTGGTATTTTCGTTTGAGATGCTAGGCTAAACGTTTGTAACTCTCTTCGGAGAGTAGGGTTTATGTTAGGAACTGAAGTTTTATCATTCGTGTGTTGAGTTAAATGTTTGCACTAGCAAATTACGCCAGTTAACTTTATTTGTTGATTGAAACCCTAAAATACGTGTGTTCTTTACAATTGTGTTTCCTTGGTTTGAGAAGCGTTCAAGACCAGTTAAGTCCGGAACGTTCTTGGGGTTTGGATCCGGTTGGGTAACACGGCAGTAGGTTATGATGCGAGTAGTCGACTGACAACTGACAGTCTCCTTCAGTTCAATTGCTTTTAATCAGATTGACACTCGATTTAACAAGTTTGGTTCCGAACATAGACCTAAAATCTGAAGAGAGTTGCTCTTTTTATTACTGATTTTAAATCAATCTTTACTTTGCAAGTTAGTTTTCATAGTTAACGTAATCAAACCATTTTTTTGAATTAACTAACACTTTCCACATACTCTCTGTGGATCGACCCGACTTGCCCTAGCTACTTAGGTGAGATCGGTTTTATAAATATTTTTGATAGGTCTGACAAACCTTCATCAAGTGTCACTCCTCCGAACATGAGGGTGTCAATGAAATGTTCATAGAATGATGGGAATGAAGTCAAGAATAAGATCGCCTGATCTTCTTTATCAATCTCAACATCTATGTTGGCCAAATCTAACACCAATTTGTTGAAATCATCAGTGTGATCTTCTATTGACTTACCCTCTGTCATATGGAAATACAGACGATATGCCAATGACTTCGTCATATACAACCTTTTTATTTTTTACCAAATTCCCGCAGCCGATGTCTCTTTTGACACCTCTTAACGCCTGATCTTCCAAACTCAACACGATTGCACTATGAGCCTTGTCCAGTATATCCTTCTTCTCCTTTTCGGACAGGTGAACCGTTGATCGAGCTTCCCCTGCTAATGCATCCACAACTCCTTGATGAACCAGTAGGGCTCTCATCTTTACCCTCCATAATCCAAAATCATTCTTGCCGTCAAATTTCTCCAATTCGAACTTAGTGGACACCATCGTTATAGCCTGATCGTCATTCGCATGTATGAGCCTTGTAACGTGGCTCTAATACCAATTGTTGAAATGAAGACAATCACTCGATAATGAACTCAAGAACAATACTCGAAAGCAACTCAATTACTCAATACCTAGGAAGAAGAATACAACATGAATGAATGAAAGTACAACCATTACTAAGCCTTATCCCCTCTTAACAACCCTTTACCGAACTAATTAATTGTCTGAGAAGACAAACAACAAAATTACACTAATAGTCCCTTAACTATCAAAGTTGACTATCTAACACTAAACTACATATAACTCTTCATACTAAACAACCAAACATAACCTCACTGACTTGAAGATCACATTTAACAGCTTTGAATTCTCCATTCTTTCAACCATTTGTATATATATTATAGCAATCAATTAATGAAATATGTGATGATGATGATTCATCAAGTCTCAAGATAAGCAACATCTTTCATATGCAAGTTATGAGATTGGAGCTACAATAAGTCCTTCAATTCCACCTAACTTTCTTCTGGTTTGATTTCTCAGTCATTAATTACAACATATACAACAATAATATATATACAACACGCTTTAATTTCCTCAGCCTTTCTTGTTTCTACCTTTCTTTTACACTTGCTATGCACTAGATATGCATATGCATATGATGTCAAGCATTAATCAGAGTTCTTGATTGTCGCCTGCATATATAATATGATTAATGTTTTACCTGTTAAAGGATGCAGCTGATTCGTCATCGTATGGTGCTCTACCGCTATCAGTCTCACTGGAAGCTTGATTAGGCACCGGTACGTTGTTACCTAAATCACCATCTAACCTCATCTTCTGCACTTCTGAACATGACAAAATCTTTATGCTTTGTACACAGCTCACAAATTCCCTGAAAAACTCACCAACATATACTTTCAGTAATATATTAAATAAAAACAACAGCTCACAAATTTCCCTGAAAAACTCACAAACAACATATACTTTCAGTAATATTATTAAAGAAAACAACACTATGTTAATTTGGTTTTAGATCCAAGCAACTTACTCCCATGGGTCATCGCCAACTAACAATATGTCGTTCTCGTGATCAACATATACAAGTTTCCACTCCATCCTTTGTGTGTCTTCTAGTTGGCCTTCAATCCCAAACATTCGAGCTAGATCATGTCTTAGCTCTTCATACCCCCTGTAACGTGTCACGTCGATCGTTCTTCCGACTGACCCACGTTTTTGGACCTAAAAAATAATAATATTATTATCTGCTAAATGTCAACAATATATTCAATTGTGTACACATATTTGTTACCTTTGTGTACGTTCTCATGCGCTGTTGCTGAGTGTGATTATTACCCCACAATCCAGTTCCTACAACACTAGTTCCCACAACACTAGTATCCTTAGCAGCAGCCATATTGTCACTTGGTTTGAAAGAAATATCAGGCATTCCAAATGATTGTGGACTTATCTCAGCAGCTGACAACTCCGGCTCAATATCTCTAGAGCCGCCATTAATGTAAATTGACATCATGTTATGGGAATCAAAACCCCTTGACAACAATGCATCTGGTGGCAGACTATCGATATTAGCACCAAAAGAGAGATCACCCCTACTTTGTGAGTGAATAACTATATCACCCTCCCTACAGAAGTTTGGGATGTTGTAGTTTTGTGGAAGGCAACCACCAGCAGTATCCATACAGTATGATGTTATAGATGTGGTAGGTTCAGTAGTAATGGATTTTTCTTTAGGTTGCTCTGGTAGTTTCAAGTTAGATAACTCATGTTTGACTCTTATATCGGATTTAATTTGACTTTGAAGTTCATTAAGAAATTTAGAAGGGTGATCAATATTAGAATCACCACCAAGGATAGATGGTCCTTGTTGGTTCTTGATCCGGAAGTTTGATGTCGTTAGTTGACAGTTATTTGTCAAAGGTGATGTGGAACACGAGGGAACATCACCATCACCAGGAGGATAAATGCTTAGCGGTTTGTATTGACTCTGTTGTTGGTTTGATTGTGAAACTGTTGATGCCGACAAGCTGTTACCACTAAGTTGTTGTTTGAGTTGCTGACTTACCTGCTGTTGTAGAGGCTCAACCAGTGAGAACATATGTTGTTGCTGTTGCAATTTTTGCAGGATCTGCAGTGTTTGCTGTTGTTGTAGTAAGTCTGATGGAGATTGTTGCATCTGTTGTTGTTGTTGTTCCATTTGATGTTGTGAGGTAGATAAAGGCTGCAATGATGTCCTATTGGCTAAACCACTATATAGCTGTTGAGGTTGTGTGTTTCCTAAAATTTGTTGTGATTGTGGCTTCTGTTGTTGTTGATGTTGATTGTATACATGATTTTGTTGTTGTTGATACAATTGCTGCTGCTGCTGGAGTTGCTGGTTTTGGGGCCATGGAGGAGAGTGTTGTTGCAGGGGGGTGACAAGTTGGTTCCTTTGGTTTGGTTTGTTGGAGTGTGAGAGGTTAGGGTTATGAGGGGATTGAAAGCTTAATAGCTTGGAGGGATCATCAAAGCTTAGAGAATTTGAAGATGCAATGGTAGCTGGTTGTATATTAGATGTTTGGAACCCATGATGATTCTGCTGCTGCTGCTGCTGCATGCTCATCCACTGGACCAACTCAACCCAGGGTACATTGAGCTAGACCCATTTTTCATCCCCATATCATCAAGCCAGGGCATGCCCATCCCTCTTTTATAAGCATTCTCCATCTCTGTATCAATGTCTGCCACATGTGCAACAAACAAATTTAGATTCAAATTCTTTATCTATTAAAACATGAAGGTGATATCACACACAGAGAGACAAGAAAGATTGCTTAATCACCTGTTTGTTGATGGAACTTTTGCCTGAAAAATGTAGGTGGACACACGTAAAATGGAGTCACAACAGGCTCAATTTCCCATATTGAGACCCGATTGGGGCGCTCACCAGCTGCTGATTCATCCCAACCCACCTGTACCGTAACAAATTTAAGAAAAGAGTCTCTCTTGACATAACATTATAAAGGAAGGGCATTTTAGGAACATAAATATGTGGTAATGACCAACAGTACCTGAAGACTACGCCATTGTGAATCCTTCCACCTCACTGGATCCAAATCACTGATACCAGTTATAGTTCCCATGTATCTACGCACCCCTGACTCTTCAGACTCAAACATCATTCTAAACCGCGTGCCCAATGAAACTTGACCATACATTGCTTTATTGTACTTGGCTAGGGGTATCACAAACTCAGCAGGACTTGCCCTGTAAAATTTGAACGTTTTTTTCAAATTGATTTATAATTATTA
Organism: Flaveria linearis; assembly: GCA_024085815.1. Classification (NCBI taxonomy): domain Eukaryota; kingdom Viridiplantae; phylum Streptophyta; class Magnoliopsida; order Asterales; family Asteraceae; genus Flaveria; species Flaveria linearis. The sequence continues at coordinate 741,418 of CM044004.1, read as the reverse complement.
GTGAAATCCCAACCGCTAATAAAGAAGAATGTAAACATGTTACATAATACATATGTGTGTGTATAAGACCTAGGATTGTAATAAACTGTGAACGGGCTGTTATTTGCAGCAGCATGAGCGGCGGCAGCAAGGATTCCAATATGCATGCTATCACTGGATATAACTGATGATGAGAGAGCAGGCTGTTGTTTGTTGGATCGTCTAACTCCCAGCAGAAGCTGTGATTTCTCATCTCTACAAATCATCAGCCAATCAAGTGAGAAATCAATATAATAGTAAAAATAGTAATAATTTTTTCTTTAGTCATACCTTACGAAAAGGACAGCATCACCCGCAAAAAGCCTTTTGGAGCTCACAAAAACACTCCATCCTGTGGTTAGTAAATGCCTCTTGGGTTGCCCTGAAAATCAAGATAACCAAATAACTACTTTGGAAAAGAGAGTATGCCTGCTAGCAGATGAAATGAGGGTAAGTTTTGGAATTCAAGAAACCTCGATATATATGTCTGAAAGTCCAGGACTGATCATGCAAATCTCTAGCTACCAACTCCTGAGCTGGAGGTTGCATAGAGAAATCCTATTATACATGTGGTCTGGTGAGACATTGTGAACACTCAAAAAAGCACAAATTATACATATGTAAGCATCGCGCATACTCATACCAGAGGTGGGAATATCTTTTCAGCAGCTCGACGGGGGACAGAAAATCCACCATGGGTGCTGGTGTCACTAGCTGTAAGAGTTTTGCAGAAGAACTCACTAGGCTGCTTGTTTTGTTTGAGACCCATATCAGATATAAGCAACGCTTCCTGGTCATACTGCAACCATGATCATGTTTGATAAATATCCAATTAACAAAACATACCAAACTTTATATACTAA
>CM044004.1:633037-735537 GCA_024085815.1 Flaveria linearis | reverse complement strand
TAGAAGAAAATTGTGGAATTATGGCTCGACCTATTAACTATAACTCATTTACTAATGTCGGTGGCATGCCACGGACCACCATTACACCTTCAACTTTAACCCTCAAACTTTGACACAAGTTTCAATTTTAAGCTTTAGATTTCTGAAGTTTCAAGTTTAACTTCTATGGTATAATTAATATATGCTTTTTAAGCCGTTAATTATTTAGTAATTCGATTTAATTGAAAACTTTTGTTTGTTAACTTTAAACAAAACTATTTTGTTGCTGGGATTATTATTTTTCACGTCCCAACAAAGATTTTGTGAAAAACTAAATTGTATTTAAAATAGAGTATTTTATGGTTATAAGATGTTATATCACCTGATGGTAACGTACTTTCCTGTATTTAATTTTATGTACTTAACCATATTAATGTCACTGCTCCAATACACGTAACGAAGTTTGCGAACGTTATGCATAGCACGAGTTTAGTTTTCTAGTTAATGTAACGGTATATAAAAATAAAAATAAGATGGAGTATATGTGTGTGTTTTTCATATTAACTAGTTGGTGTTAGTGACATGTGCGTTGCGACGGGGATCGTGAAGTGATTAAATGCACTTACTAAGGATTTCAAGAGTGAAGAAATGCAAATTTGCAAACAAGACGGTGCAAATTAAAAGTATGGTGCATAGCATCTAAAAAGTATAATATACTTGTTCTAATACGTACGTTTATATGTTTAGATATCACCTATCAAAGTGCCATTCCATACTCCCTAACATGCAACATATAGCAGATGGTATATGTTAGCATCTAAATAGTAAATACGAACCATTTAAGTACAGAAACATCTATTTACAAAACACCTCATGTTAGCATCTAAATAGCAAAGTCAACAACCATTTGTCTAAGATATAGCATGCGATGAGATACAAAGTATTGCATTCAGTTTTAGTTGGATTGTTGAACCGGCCAAAAAGATGTATGTGACAATTGGTTCGTTAGTAGACCATGGTGCTTCAGTAATTTTTTTTTATAGCAATAAGTGTTGGTTCAGACCCCTTAGATACACACACTTAAAACTCAGGTAATGTGTACTGCTTGAACTACTACTTCCACTAAAACAATGATATTACATGCCTTTAAATATTAAACAAACAAACAAACAAACTACTCCTACTAATATGGTTTACATGTGTAGAAACAATCCCACGTTCACATCCACAAAACTTGGTCAACTTGGACTAAGTTCTTAACTGTGACCCTTAAGATGTTTAGTGATCCATTTACTGACCCGTTTGATCCATTATCTACCGACCCGACCCATAACTCGTGAATAAACTGATTAATCCAACAATAAGGATGCTTCAAAATCAAAAGCTGCATACTCGTGGTATTTTCTAAAGTAAGAAGCAACAAAAGTATGTATTTTCTTGCTACCTAGGAACCCCTAATATCAACATTTTAATCAGTTTCATATTAAAGTCCGGGTAATGTTAATATACAACCTTTTTTGACAACTGAAAAGGCATAGCCAAAGCTTATAATGACATTTTGAATGGTACCAAAATGAAAAGAGCCTAGTATAAAGCAGTTTTCACACCATTAATTGTCTATAAAAAAAAGACGTCATTAGAATTCAAACCAGCTAAAACAGTGTCACAAAATAGAGTTGTGTCCTAACTAAGATAGCAGTCAATTGCACTCAGCAGTTTAGACTTTAGATCACATACATTTAATATTCATCATGAATTTTGTGTCCAAGTATAAGTTACAAACATGGCCACCTTTTTACAATTCAATTATAAAAATAATGAGACTTCGGTAAATTTAGAAAAGAGTAATTAATACACAGTGATCAGAAATCATATCTGATAAAGAAATAGAAATATGCAAATTACCTAGCTAGTGAATATAAAGCATGCCAGGCATGTTTGCAAACAGCTTAATCAAACTGAGTAGAACTGAATTACTCCTTAATTGATAATTTTTATTAATAGAGTAAAAAATTATAATTATAAATTGACCAATACATAATCTTAAGTTCCATGAAGCAAAAGAAGTAAGGCCCAAAACTGGAAGAAAGTTTAGGTTCGCCGGCCTGTAGGCTATTAAAAACATGCATATGATAAACAGATTTTATTAACAGACCATGTCCACCCTAATGTTTTTGTTATCAGAACCTTTAGATGCCACTTAGTTAAGTTGGAATTCATTGTAAAATTTCTAAATTTCCCAATAGACTCTTTAAGACATCCACACTTTTGGTCCACCAGTAGGCTATTAATTAAGAGCATGCACATGATTAAAAACATATATTAAGAGGCCCTGTCCACCCTAATGATGTTTGTTATAAAAGCCATTACATGCCACTTAAGTTGAAATTAATTGTAAATTTCCCAGTAGACTCATCAAGACAAAAATTAAAAAAAAAAAAAATTGAAAAAGGCCATATAATTAACAGCAACTTTAAAGATAAAGAAGTATGTATTTAGATTTGGAGCAATTAGCATAACATCAAGTTATTTTCTAAAAGGTATACGTAAATAGTGATCAATGATAATTTTCTAAAATTTTACAAGGGCAGAGACAGTCTCATCGATCAATTTTATAGGGTTTTTGCTACGTAAATGAAACAAATTTGAATAAAAAAACCATATATATATAGTTCCATGAACCAAAAAATGGATCATGGAAACGAATGGGCTTACCGATTCTTAACCCAAATTTTATTCTAAACCGCTATTCAGACCAAGCCAATACTGTTGATTACTTAATCGCGTAACAATACAATCTGAACATCAAATACTGAAAATAAAAGTTTGGTTTCTTTGAATTCGTTATCACAGAGATATAACTAGAAAAATTGGATAAACAAGAATGGAGATTTGTAATATATGAATTCCAATCTAGTGAAAATAAATTTTGGTTTCTTTGAATCTATTATCAGAGTTGGAAAGTCGGATAAACAAGAATGGCGCTTTGAAATATATGAACTCCATTAGCCAAATTGAAATCAAGAAATTACGTACCAATCTGGAGTATCAGCGCGTAAACAACAGATGAAGAAGATGATGAAATGAATTCCAGATGATGCAAGAATCGTGAGTAACGGCTGAAGGAATCAAATAAAGAAGGATAGTATGCGAGAAGCAAATACTATTCGATATAGGCGAGGTGGTTAAAGAAGGCAGCTAAGTAGAAGACAATGCAGTGATAATTAAGGAGAGGATGAAAAATATATGAGGGGCAGTGAGATCTATTGTGGCAGATTTATACATTTTGGACATAAGGAAGGTTTAAAATTGACGCCTGCTTCTTGACATTGTTAAGTTGCTTCTTGTAGCATGTATATATGCATGTATAATTAAGAATTTATATAGGGAAGGAATATGGAGGCATGTTATGTTATTAGTTAATTTATTTAATTAATTGGATGAGATGTATCTAAATATAAAGTAATCGTGCGTGTTTTGCTCCCACCCCCATTTTTGTTGTTTCGGTTGTAACTTGTCTGATAATTGATATCTATTAACTCAGTCAGCATGTGATCGATCTGCCAACACAATATATATACACATTCATTTTACATTTCAAACCTATTAAACCCGGCCAATAATATATACTATACTATACTATATTATATTGCCTCCAACACTAAACTTTTTTGTTAAGCACGCTCTTAATTTTATGAAGATGCATGTCTTCACTTTAATGCCCTATATATCACGATTACCAACGTTCAAAGGTTCGATCTTATAGACTAACTATATCTCACACATCTACAACTCATCAAAATCACAAATCACAACTCTGAACAAAATATCATGCATAAATCAAAACAGATCGATAACGTAGTTATGCATTTGAAGTTGAGGTGTCGCTCAAGCCTCGAGAGATTTGTTTGTAATTTTAAGCAGTGGAATGGAGTATGTAAATACCTTCTATTTTCTTTTTCTATCCTATACACAAATATCAATTGCTAAAATCATCACCTTCATCTTATAGTTTCAAGTGACTTTTCAGTGTAGGCCCGTGCAGCAAGTGCAATCTTTATCATCATGTATTAATATTATTTATATTCCCCTCGAAGAATATATACACTAGGTTTAATTATAAGATGTTTTTCATTACCTAACACTTTCATTTTATTATTATGTTACACGGGTTGAATAAATAAAAAAATAATATAATAAAATTTATTAATTATAAAATAATATTTAAGATATAATATCAGTGAAATTATGTATTAGAAATTACTGTAAGATAAAATAGTGATATAAACTTTTTAAAACTTTATTTTTTTAAAAAAATAAATAAACGTTTTGTTCAAAAACAAACCGTATAAAAATATCATTTTTAAAAATTTTCTTATTATAACTCTTAAATTTAATTATTTTTGGTTTTAAAAAAATAACTTTTTAAAAATACAACTTTTAAATATTTTGCATTTTAAAAAAAAGTCTTATGCTTTAAATAAATTTATTATTTTATAAAAAAAATTTATTTAGAAATAACATTAATAAATAGATCTCTTTATTAATTTATTAAATCTAAAAAAGTGTTAAATAGTATTATTAGTAATTATTAATTATTTAATAGGAGAGAGATGTGACACCTCACAATATCAAGCAAAGAATATTGTGAGTTACTGTCACATTAGTATGACAGTTCAGATGATACAGATGGAATTGATAAACAAAGTGCTAGAAACATTCAAGATATTCCCAAATCAGAAAGGAAACCTAAGATTCTTCTTGTTGAAGATCATGTGATGAATGAGATGGTGTGTGGCATCTGTCACCCATAGACCGTCGATCGACATTGAGCTAGTTAACTCACCGTGTGTGTATTAACGATCCTCACGCATGTTTATAATCTATTTATCGTGTTAACCGAATTATATTCGTGTACATGTTCCATGTGCGTTAACTATCCTTACGTATCTATCATTTTTATATATATAATATCGTTTTAATCGAAACTCTCGCATACACGTTCGTGTAACAATAAAAATAATAATAATAACAATATCATAATAATAATAATAATGATAATCTAATAATAATAATAATAATCGTAATAATAATAATGATAATCTAATAATAATAATAATCATAATAATAATAATAATCATAATAATAACAAATAATAAAAATAAATAAGTTCAGGGGGGGTATTTTGTAATTTATGAAACTTCAAAAGAAATTATATAACATAAATAATAAAAATGAAACCACAGGGGCTGAATCTGTAACTTCGGAATTTTCAAATCCAACCCCGCCCACCCCCCGATTTTCCGGCCGGTCTCCGGCCAAATTCCGGCCAACCGCCGGCGACCACCAAACGCGTTTAAAACTCGATTTTTACAGCCCGAAATACACCAAACCGTGCCGTGAACAAGATTCGAACCTAGTGCAATCCTAAAACGCGTTTCAACGGTCGAATAACGGCTAAATTCTTTTCACTTTATTCCCGACCAAATCAAACGGTTAGTTCACCCACTCAATCGCTAATACAAACAAATTAAATCAATCAAACCGAACTTTAACAACCTGCAAATGATATACAAGCTGCTAATTCCATCGAAACACACACACACCCTGAATTCGATTCACCTCTGTTCTTCGAACCTGCAACCCAATCAACCACTACCCTCCGAGCATTATAACACACAATTAACATCGGGCTTTCGATTATTATCATCATTCTAAGCTTCCCATACAATTAATTGGATTTTTATCACGGTTTGATCCACACCCGAGTTCGAGTTCCACCGCGGCTGTTATTCGAGTGTCCTGAGCATTATCCCAACTCAAACAGGTAATTAAACACACAAATCTACTCGTTTATACATGGGGATCAAAAGCCCCATGGTTTTAGCAGTTAACACCATCGAATTCGAGTTCAATTTGACTGAAATCGAATTAGGGTTCATATGAACATGGGGAAACTGGGATAACCGTGGTTAAAAACAATTCAAACCAAACATCAACGCGGCTTAGGCCTTTGGTTCACCGGATAAACACATGTTGCCCCATTCGAGAGGTCCCGGGTTCGACCCCGGGCCACTGCAAATATTTTTTTAAATCCTTTTGAGCATCTAAAAATTACACAAAAATTTCTAAAAATTATAAAATAAATTTATAAACATCCTTTATTTTAAATCTCACTAAATTATTTTCTGAAAATTTATTTTAATTAAAAACCTTAAATAATCTTTATAAAATATTATTTATAAATATTTAAAATAATTATTTTTATAAAAATGAACTCTAAATCGTGTTTAATTATGAAATAATCACGAAAATTATAGAAATTACGAATTTTATAACTGCATAAAATATTTACAAATATAATTATAGGTTATATTTTTATTAATAAATTATTATCGAATTACGATTACGAAGAATACATACATATATTTATTTCGAATAGATCAACTACAAGTAATTTCGTTACTTGTTCAAAAACTCACAATTCAACGTAAAAATCCTATTATCACAAAGTATATAATCAAAGTTAAACATATATATATATATCTAATCGTATACGTCAAACGAACCGACTCGAATCCGACCAGATATATCTATTCGCGTTGTATACGTTTTAAAGGCTTAGTTATAATTAATAATAGGTATTGATCGTGATCGATCGTGCATTGCTTGATTCTGTGAAGTTTGCTTATTCTGTGAAGTCTTTGTGCATTACAACAATTCAAGGTGAGTTTCGTGGCCCCTTTTTATGCTTATACAAGTTTACAATGTTTTCAATCAAATTGGGGGAAAAGTATGCTCACCCGTTTTCAATGCTGTACATTATATATTCTGTTTTCATTCTTGGAATCAATGTGATACTGTTTTGCATGCATACATGGTGTTAATCTATGGAAAACTCAAACAACCATTAATTCCCGGGTTTGGGAACCAACGGTTAGGTATTGGTAGTACTACTGGGTTGACACCCCCGCCCTCGACAGATCGGTTAACTTGTGAGTTACCGACTACAGCTGCCAGCTAACAGGCCATGGGTGAATATATTCCGTCAGATTTATATGCATAACGTCATTAGGTTTGGTTGTCTTAAACACATGTTATGTGGTTTGTGCTTACAGTTTGATTCCACATCAAAAATCTATACAGCATCAGTTATATGTTTTAAATTTAAACCTGCGGAACTCACCAACATTATTGTTGACATTTTTGAGCATATCTTTTCAGGTGATCATAATCAAAGAGGATAGCTAGTGCTGATGCCTTAGCAGAGACCCTCAGGATTTCATTAGTTTTGCATTTGTAATGTATATCATTTGTATTCATTTGTGGACAATGTGTATTTTGGATTTTAGAAACAATAAGACTATGATAGTCGTGGAACTGACTAACCACGACACAAGTCACCATTGTGTCAGGGGACGTCATGAAACGAGGAGTTTGCATGTATTATATCTCTGTATTTATACCAAGTGTTATGACGATCCCGTCCGTCGCATCCTCGTGTTTCCGCTTTAAGCGAGGGTGTGACAGATTGGTATCAGAGCCTTGGTTATAGAGATTTAGGTGGAGAATTCGACCTAGACTATAACCTAAGAACCTTCATATAGAATGCATGCTAGGGATTGTGTGCATCTGATTTTACCTAAAGTCTATAAACTTGATATACAGGTATATTCCTATATACCTAATAATACACAAGTATGTTCCTACATACTTGCTTTTGTATATATACACGTTTTATCCGAATATCCCAAAGGAAGACATTATTACTCTTAGACTATCTTCTTGGGATACCTTATTGCTAGAACTTTACGCTTGTATGCGCACAACATCATAGTAACAGGGAACTTCGGTGATCACACGTAGTGTTGATCTCGGATATTGAATCCGACCCTATCATAGTTATGAGTGAAATTCTGAAAATGTGACAAATATGCAGTTATGATTAGACATACTGTGCTTATGTGCTTATTTGCTATTACATGCTATTATTGGAATACTGGCTCATGGACATAAGGACAATACATTATTTGTGCTTGATGAATCTAAATAATACTATGATGTTAGCTTGGGGTAAGTGAAGCTAAGGGTGATCATGCAAGGTAAATTGCCATTACGGGTGCACACGTAATTACAATTCACCATGCATGAGAAGTCTGGTTAATCTTACCATGAGGTAACGATCATGAGTATCACATGTTTCTATTCTATACCCTAGGGTGCTAGGGACATAATTTTAGTAAGTCCTTGTTGAAGGCAATCAAACATTGTAAGTCCTTGTTGAAGGCAATCAAACATTGTAAGTCCTTGTTGAAGGCAATCAAATATTATAAGTTCTGTTAAAAGCAATCAAACATTATCAACATTTACTCAAGTCCTGTCCTACTTAGAGCCATCATGGTATTTCCAATCACAATATTGACCTTATGAAACATTTATTCTTTGGATAGGTGCTAAGGAAAATTAAGATGTCACGTAACTGGCTTAGGCATCGTTCTAGGTATACCACGGATGTGGTGGGAACGCTGCGGGGAACCCTATATATAAGCATCCCTGGTATACTAAGAATGTGTTTAAGCTGGGCTACGTGATGATCCTGATTGTCTGAGGCATGATACTATTATGACTCTTAACACTATGCTATGTTGCTACGTCATATAAACCATACGTATGCGCTTTGTGGATCTTGCTACGTCACATTAAACTATTTACACCTTGGGAATGTTTTCTTTACAGCCATCAATTCCCGTGTGGAACCGATGTATAAGTTTGGCTATAGCTATTTATAACAGGAAAAAAAACCACCTATACATAAGTGTAGTTGCAGTGGCTCTTATTAAACTTACATTATATTATTCATTAGGATTATGCTAAGGAAAATTAGGAGGTTATGTAACCGGTTTAAGCATCATTCTATGTATATCGGGGGTGTGGTGGGAACGCTGCGGGGAACCCTATATATAAGCATCACCGGTATACTAAGAATATGTTTGAACTGGGTGACGTGATGATCTTGATGGACCGAAGCATGGGTTATTGGAACTTGATGAATGGAACCATATGAGATTCTTTTTATACTTTGATTCCTATCAAAGCACACACAAATCTTAAGTCATATCCTAAGGCATTGTGTGCCTAAATCAAATGGTTATCAAAATAAACTTTGAATCGTTATCCATAGTTTTCAAAATCTCGTCAAAATCTGTGCCTCACCGATAAATACATGCAATGTTGGAAGAGTGGGATGAGTATCTGCTTATAGGTACGCATGGATCCAACAAAGATGTGGTTGATTTAAAACTTTGGTTAGTCAACGTACTCGCTTTGATTTACGAATCAAACAATTACACTTGGAACATCTCATTGTTATTATGCCAAGTTCCCGATGGTCGTTTTCATGTTGTATAGCTCATATTACCCAAATCCCATAAAATATCTTAATGATATTTCAAAATGTCTACTCGTCAAAACATACCCAGATCTGGAAACTCTAGCCGCAAGATTGTTACTATTATAGCACTTGAGGTATACCAATCCTCCTGAATCATCTGAATCAAGACGTAAACCCTGCTCAAATCTCTATTTGTCCTAACCCTCCACATGCTTGTACCTACAAGCATTTCAGTTCTTGCAACCCCACTAAGTTCAGTGGAACCGAATGAGCTACCGGATTAATACAGTGGTTCGAAAGCATCGAGAACACTTCCTAGACACCGAATGGCCTTCAAAACTTTAAACCGTTACTTATGGTTCTCAAATCCTCTTAAGGATGTGTCCCATAACTAAGAACAGGTAGTGCTATAAAAGGGATTCCTACAACTCGGGGTACTTTGTCTAAGCAAAGTGTAAATGGTGATTTGATTCGATCATTGAATCCATTTACTTAACTCAAAACCCTTGAGATGAGAGATCACTAATAAGCACGCGTGTCTTCAATAAGGTTATGGCTAACCTCATATCTTGAGAAGTCCATGAATTCCCTTCGATTGTGAATCGAATGTTCACATCTCATTGTAATGTCGAATCATTCTTGTACTTGATTTCGTCTTCCTGATTTAAATTATTCAAGATTTGAACACCATCCTAACAAATTCTGCTATCTCAAACTTTGATCTTAAGCTTGTTAGCATGATCTTTCCTTTGTTACATTGATGTAACTTAAATTTTCCAAATTCCTAATTGACATTAATTTCCCTTCATCGTTAAGTCAAACTTCATACTGCTTGCACCGTGGGAAATGCAAGAGTTTGCAAGTCAACCTATGACTAAGAACACCCGTATCTCCTAAATAATTCTATTTCATCAAAGCAGGGGAGATTCCCTTACTTTGTTGAATCTCTATTTCGATGAATGGTTTCCCATTTGTTTGTTTTGTGAAATTTCATCCCCTAGATTAGGGTGACTTCCTTATCTTGAGGATTGACTTCAATTATTCTCTTTGGAACTTACGTTTCACAAATGACATGATCTCACCAAAATAGGATTAAAACCCGTATTTTGGTGATAAATGTCAACCTTCGATTATTTTCTTGTTAGTAGCAAGCTAGGCATGAATTCCATACCTTGATGACTAATCTCAATTCTTGGTCATCAACTTACCATGGTTGTAACCAAGTGACAAGACGCATGAAGTAACTTGAAGGGTGAACCAATGTTGGTGATTCGACCTATCGAACCAAAGCATGATCTCTGAACCTGAAAGGAGACCCGATCGTATTAAGTTGATTTTGATTTCAAGCTTGGAGCACTTAAAATTCTTAGATCGATTCCTCTCCCTTTATCCTCATATCTCGACCTAGCTATATGAAAACATTTATTCCTTATCTATCGACTTTCATTTTGAGTTATCATCAAAACGTGATTGTGCGATGGTAGCCTTCCTGAACAATCCTTCTGCTGAAGATATTATCGACTTATGAACGTGACTCTCTAGTCATATAAATGTTCTCAGCTGAACTCATGGTTTGTTGAACTGCGTATGTAAACTTACTTAGATATTGCTACCTTGCAAAACATGTTTACAAATACCTTTCCTATTATTCGCGTCACTTCTTGAACCGCTTTTGAATCCTTAATTTTGAAAATCATTAAAATTCTATCTTGGATTCGAACAACAAGACTTTAAAAGAGAAGTTCTGGAGAGAGTTACCAGCAAAGAGAGGAATCACTTTTGAGACTGAGTTATTTGGAGCCCAAACATTCTTAATATATGTTGAACCCGTGCTCAGCAAAGATGGGGAGAAAATTTGAAATAATTACATGGGCATGGAAATCACTGATCAGGTGAAAAAGAGAGAAAAGATGGCAAAACTAAGGGAAGAAATAGCTGTGCAGAGGGCCAAAGAGACAGAACTTAATAAAACTGTTCATATTACAGAGGAAACGATGAGAGCAAAACAAATGCTAGCAACCATGTCACACGAGATAAGATCTCCAGTATCAGGGATCGTTAGCACAGCAGAAATTCTATCAGCAACAAAACTTGATAGAGATCAGAAACAACTTTTGAGTGTCATGTTGTCTTCTGGTGATCTAGTCCTTCAACTTATTAGTGGCATCCTCGACTTTTCCAAAGTTGAGTCAGGGTTATGAGGTTAGAGGCCACAAAATTTAGGCCAAGAAGAGGTGATGACCTAGTGGAGGTTATTGGTGATGTCTTACGGATTAGACAAATTCTCACCCACTTGATCAGCAATGCTATCAAGTTTACCCACCAAAGAAAGGTTCAGAGTAATCTTTATGTAATAGCAAACCCATTATCTCACAACGTCAAGAAATTAACCTGCATCCTTACAAATATTCGTATACCGTGGTATGATATTAAAATATCAACCGTTATTCTGAATGATTGATTCATTTTCTGTTTTATTAATATATTCAACCAGCATTGTGAACCCATTCCAAGATCTTCACATAGCGTATTATTCTTAGACCGATGGGTGGTCTAAGTAGAAATACATATTCACAAGATACGCGTTAAGGTCGTTTCAGATGGTGACGGTTGGGATTCTTAAATTCCAACGGATAACCCCTCTTATCATTGCTGGTCTTTCAACGATTTCTAGACTTCACCTTGTCACGAGATTATGTCCTGGAAGTTATGATATTATAAGTCTAACATACCATGGTAACTTGTCATCGTGTTCTAACGTTCCATAATCCAAACCTCAAAGAGAGTCTCGCGATTCTCTGGAAGAGTTCAAATTGGCATACATTATGCCAAGAATCTTGTAACAGATTCTATACAAATGAAACAAAGCCGGATACCTATTGTCAAAGTCCACTGGGAATCTAAACGTGGCCCAGAATTCACATGGGAACGTGAAGATCAGATAAGACTCAAATATCCACATCTATTCATGGATGACGCTCTTGGTCCTAGCACCAGTTGAATTTCGGGACGAAATTCCCTCAACTGGGGGATACTGTGACACCTCACAATATCAAGCAAAGAATATTGTGAGTTACTGTCACATTAGTATGACAGTTCAGATGATACAGATGGAATTGATAAACAAAGTGCTAGAAACATTCAAGATATTCCCAAATCAGAAAGGAAACCTAAGATTCTTCTTGTTGAAGATCATGTGATGAATGAGATGGTGTGTGGCATCTGTCACCCATAGACCGTCGATCGACATTGAGCTAGTTAACTCACCGTGTGTGTATTAACGATCTTCACGCATGTTTATAATCTATTTATCGTGTTAACCGAATTATATTCGTGTACATGTTCCATGTGCGTTAACTATCCTTACGTATCTATCATTTTTATATATATACATATATATCGTTTTAATCGAAACTCTCGCATACACGTTCGTGTAACAATAAAAATAATAATAATAACAATATCATAATAATAATAATAATGATAATCTAATAATAATAATAATAATCGTAATAATAATAATGATAATCTAATAATAATAATAATCATAATAATAATAATAATCATAATAATAACAAATAATAAAATAAATAAGTTCAGGGGGGGTATTTGTAATTTATGAAACTTCAAAAGAAATTATATAACATAAAATAATAAAAATGAAACCACAGGGCTGAATCTGTAACTTCGGAATTTTCAAATCCAACCCCGCCCACCCCCCGATTTTCCGGCCGGTCTCCGGCCAAATTCCGGCCAACCGCCGGCGACCACCAAAACGCGTTTAAAACTCGATTTTTACAGCCCGAAATACACCAAACCGTGCCGTGAACAAGATTCGAACCTAGTGCAATCCTAAAACGCGTTTCAACGGTCGAATAACGGCTAAATTCTTTTCACTTTATTCCCGACCAAATCAAACGGTTAGTTCACCCACTCAATCGCTAATACAAACAAATTAAATCAATCAACCGAACTTTAACAACCTGCAAATGATATACAAGCTGCTAATTCCATCGAAACACACACACACCCTGAATTCGATTCACCTCTGTTCTTTGAACCTGCAACCCAATCAACCACTACCCTCCGAGCATTATAACACACAATTAACATCGGGCTTTCGATTATTATCATCATTCTAAGCTTCCCATACAATTAATTGGATTTTTATCACGGTTTGATCCACACCCGAGTTCGAGTTCCACCGCGGCTGTTATTCGAGTGTCCTGAGCATTATCCCAACTCAAACAGGTAATTAAACACACAAATCTACTCGTTTATACATGGGGATCAAAAGCCCCATGGTTTTAGCAGTTAACACCATCGAATTCGAGTTCAATTTGACTGAAATCGAATTAGGGTTCATATGAACATGGGGAAACTGGGATAACCGTGGTTAAAAACAATTCAAACCAAACATCAACGCGGCTTAGGCCTTTGGTTCACCGGATAAACACATGTTGCCCCATTCGAGAGGTCCCGGGTTCGACCCCGGGCCACTGCAAATATTTTTTTAAATCCTTTTGAGCATCTAAAAATTACACAAAATTTCTAAAAATTATAAAATAAATTTTATAAACATCCTTTATTTTAAATCTCACTAAATTATTTTCTGAAAATTTATTTTAATTAAAAACCTTAATAATCTTTATAAAATATTATTTATAAATATTTAAAACAATTATTTTTATAAAAATGAACTCTAAATCGTGTTTAATTATGAAATAATCACGAAAATTATAGAAATTACGAATTTTATAACTGCATAAAATATTTACAAATATAATTATAGGTTATATTTTTATTAATAAATTATTATCGAATTACGATTACGAAGAATACATACATATATTTATTTCGAATAGATCAAACTACAAGTAATTTCGTTACTTGTTCAAAAACTCACAATTCAACGTAAAATCCTATTATCACAAAGTATATAATCAAAGTTAAACATATATATATATCTAAATCGTATACGTCAAACGAACCGACTCGAATCCGACCAGATATATCTATTCGCGTTGTATACGTTTTAAAGGCTTAGTTATAATTAATAATAGGTATTGATCGTGATCGATCGTGCATTGCTTGATTCTGTGAAGTTTGCTTATTCTGTGAAGTCTTTGTGCATTACAACAATTCAAGGTGAGTTTCGTGGCCCCTTTTTATGCTTATACAAGTTTACAATGTTTTCAATCAAATTGGGGGAAAAGTATGCTCACCCGTTTTCAATGCTGTACATTATATATTCTGTTTTCATTCTTGGAATCAATGTGATACTGTTTTGCATGCATACATGGTGTTAATCTATGGAAAACTCAAACAACCATTAATTCCCGGGTTTGGGAACCAACGGTTAGGTATTGGTAGTACTACTGGGTTGACACCCCCGCCCTCGACAGATCGGTTAACTTGTGAGTTACCGACTACAGCTGCCAGCTAACAGGCCATGGGTGAATATATTCCGTCAGATTTATATGCATAACGTCATTAGGTTTGGTTGTCTTAAACACATGTTATGTGGTTTGTGCTTACAGTTTGATTCCACATCAAAAATCTATACAGCATCAGTTATATGTTTTAAATTTAAACCTGCGGAACTCACCAACATTATTGTTGACATTTTTGAGCATATCTTTTCAGGTGATCATAATCAAAGAGGATAGCTAGTGCTGATGCCTTAGCAGAGACCCTCAGGATTTCATTAGTTTTGCATTTGTAATGTATATCATTTGTATTCATTTGTGGACAATGTGTATTTTGGATTTTAGAAACAATAAGACTATGATAGTCGTGGAACTGACTAACCACGACACAAGTCACCATTGTGTCAGGGGACGTCATGACACGAGGAGTTTGCATGTATTATATCTCTGTATTTATACCAAGTGTTATGACGATCCCGTCCGTCGCATCCTCGTGTTTCCGCTTTAAGCGAGGGTGTGACAAGAGAGGCGGGAAAATTTTGATGAGAATGATTGTGGTGTTGACATGTGTCATCCCATATACCTTTTTATTAGAATAGGAAGATTACATGCACGATAGTAAGTTTATCCCGCGTAATGAAACGGAAAGAATGCATATTACAAAATAAAACCTTCATTTATAGAGAACGATATTTGCTTCAACAAATAAAAGATGTCACCATGTAACCAAAATATAAAGCTATAACATTTAAAAAGAATTCGACACGTGTTCACTACTACAGAAGAGGTATTTCCTATGGATTTTTTTCTATGAAAAATGTCCGTAGCTAATTTGTTGAGGAATAGCTACGGATTTGCTGTGAATTTATTTTCCTACGATTTACCTACAAATATACCGTAGCAAGCTGTGTTCATATCAAATCCGTAAGAAATTTTAAGCAAAATTAATAAAATTAATATATTAAAAAATAAATTAATAAAATTCATAGCAAATCCATAGTAAAATCAATAATCATCATTTATCTTTTGGACGCATAACAATTGGATATTTCATGATATATGTTTCATGTTTGCTTTTTGCATATTACTGATATTTTATATAGTTATATGATATTATAAACATCTTTTTTGCTTTGACATTATAACCTTTTTAGTATACATGTGAATTAGATCATATTATAAATATATTTTTATTTAAATTTTATCTAATATCTAATATGTGTAATGCACGGATCACTAACTTAGTATTTAATATGAACATAATTAATCATTGAGAAGCACTACTACGAACTTTGGATGTATTGATAGATGTAATTAAAGTTAGAAAGAAGTTATATATTAATCATCCCATATCAAGGTGTTAGGTATGTAAATATTGTTATAAATGAAAAATATTTTATGTCCAACCAAATATTTATAGGCTTTAGGTATGATGATTGTGTATAAATATATAACATTATGTTTTGCTTGTGGTAACACTAATAGAATAAATCAGTTTTCGTTCTTTATTTTCTCTCTTGTTATATACGGCCACCATAATATACCAAATGAAATCATAAATAAATCTGGGTACTTATATTGGATTTTACTTCTTGTTATATGATTATAAACAAACAAACAAACCAACCTAGTATATCCCACTCAAGAGCAGGGTCTGGGAAAGTTGGTGGTGACGGGTCTTTCCTCTATCTTGGTAGGTAGAGAGACCGCTTCCAAAGAGACCCCCGACTCGATAGCGAAAGCAATAACGGTAGCAAAGCAGTATATTATAAACCATACAGCACACGGCATACATCACACATCATACAGTTATATATCACCAAAAGGTTTAGAGAATGATGAAGCAAACATTGGAGAAGCGTCAAGTTTCATCTATATAAGGCAGATGTGGGCTACGTACACATCAGTCCCCGCAACATGTTATCATTTACCCTTACGACCTACAGATCCCGCTAAAAGTCCTTAATTTTTATTCTACGCCTCCACTCACTCCTATCCTCGATCATGTGCTCAGAGAGGTGCAAGTGTACCATATCTCGCTTAATTATTTCGTCCCAAGTCAACCTAGGTCTTCCTCTGCTCCTCTTACCCTCTAGGTGATGTTCTCTACTACTCTAACAGGTGCAGCCATTGGTCTTCTCTTCACATGCCCACACCATCTTAATCTTCCCTCTCGAATTTTATCTGCGATACAAGCTACCTCTAGCTTCTATCGAAGCACTTCGTTTCTTATCCGATCCAGTCTTGTGTGTCCACACATCCACCTCAGCATTCTCATTTCCGTTACTTCTATTTGCCTCTCGTGCGATTTCTCTATGGCCCAGCAGTCTGTTCCGTATAACATAGCTGGGCGTACTGCCACTCTGTATAGTTTTTCCTTTAGTTTTGCTGGAAACCTCTTATCACATAGAATCCCAGATGCTGCTCTCCACTTGCACCGTCTTGCTTGAACACGGTGAGCTACATCTCTATGTATCTCTCCGTCCTCCTGTAGGTACGAGCCCAGGTATTTGAACCTAGACGTTCGTGGGACCGCCATACCCTAGATACTGATTTGGGTGTCCTCTTCGGCCTCACCACTAAAGTTACAATGCATGTATTCCGTCTTTGAGTGACTTATCCTTAAGCCTCTGCGCTATAATGCTGCTCTCCACTGTTCTAGCCTGTCATTAAGCACCATTTTAGATTCTGATATTAAGACAATATCATCCGCAAAGAGCATGCACCACGGAACTGGCTGTTGTATAGACTTGATCATCTCATCCAACACCACTGTGAGGAGAAATGGGCTCAGTGTCGATCCTTGGTGGAGTCCCACTTCCACGTGAAGGAGTCTGAGTCTCCGACCGGTGTTCGCACACACGTTTTTGCCTCGTCATACATATCCTTGATTATTTTAATATACCTCTCTCGTACCCTTCTAAGTCGTAGACTTTCCCAAATGAGTTGACGCAGAACACTATCATAGGCCTTTTCTAGGTCGATGATGTAACATCCGGTAATTTTTTTTGTTAATTAAAAGTTAATCTTGTTATTTTTCTTTTAAGGGCCATTTTGTCATATTTATAAATCTTGGATTACTTGTGCTTATCTCTTATTTTGGCTTGTGTTTTAATAACTTAAGTTTATGTTGATAATAACAATTGTAATAAAGAATGCCAAAATTAATAATAAAAATGGTTAAATATCAAAGATAATGATTATAATGATAATAATATCATTTATAACAATTTGTAGGTGTTGTAAACTAAAAAACATATGTATAAATATTTAAAACTTAAATTAAGAAAGTTAAGGGACTTAATTGCTAATTTAGAAACTTAAAATAAAGGTTAGTTGCATAAAATGTTCACCTTTGAAACTACAGGGACCATATGTGTACATTTGCAAAGTTGAACACCAAACCCCCCTTTTGTGCCCGTAATTCCGGTGGCCAAGTCCGGCCATCTCCGGCCGGCTCCGGCCAACCCAAAACCATCCAAAAATCGACCCTTTTCTCATCCGAAACCGTTCCCAGACTTTCTAGAACCTATCTCGAACTTGAATGCATCAATTAATCGTGTTTAAACATCGGTTACACGCTCAATCAATTGAGTAATCGATCGCCCTTAAGATCCATAACCGTTCGAGCATTAAACATCAATAATAATCTAATTAATCGAACCTAATCAATCATCTAACTAAACATAATCGTCTACAACTCTCAATTGCACCTGAAACACACAAGAATCACACATTCGACTCTCTCCATTGCCGCGAACCTGCAAGTTAATCAAGAACCATCTTCCAAGCAACGTAAGCAGAAATTAACAGAGGGCTTTTGATCGTGTACACCATTAGAAGCTTCGTGTGCAACAAATTGGATTATAATCATCAATTTTATCTTGAATCAGACGCAACCCAGTCGCGACTGAATCTTCATCTCATCTTCTTTATTTTGAAACCAAGTACGTAAGTTTTATACATCATCATGATCGATTTTACTTGGGGATTAAAAGACCCAAGGTTAATTTCATTAACATAACCGATTTGGGGTTTAATTCGGATTCAATCAAAATTAGGGTTCTTGAGTTTGGGGTTGTTTTCTATTTATGTTTAAAAGTATTTAAAAGCAAATGATACCAAGGCCTTGGCCCTGGTTCACTGGTTAAGCATTCACTTACTCACCTTGAGGTCTCGGGTTCGAACCCGGCAACCTCCTATATTTTTTAAAAGGCTTTTTAAGCCTAATTTTAATTATAGAAAAATTTTAATAGACATAAAAATGATTTTACAAACTTTTAATATTTTTAAAATCATCTAAATATTTCTGTAAATTTATTTTGTAAAATCTTTTAATATTTTATTATAAAATTTATTTACTAATGTTATAACTAAATATATTTATTTATATAAAGAAATAAGTTATAAACTTGTTAGATTTTTAAGACACCATATTATTTTCAATAAAAAATTTATTTAATAAAATATTTTAATATTTTTTATTAAATGGTTTAGATAAATAATATATTTAGTTTATTTTCTTATAAAATGGATTTTAAATAGTGGTTTAAATCACTAAATTATTTGTTCAACAATATATTTATAAATGACGATTATTATTTTAACTTATAACTAAATTTATTACAAATAGTTTTTCCTTGTATTTCTACATACAAAAATGTACACTTAGTATATTTCACTTGCTTTTTATTAAAACACATAAATGATAAATTTTGTGATAAAATATTTAACGTAGTTACAAAAATCCCCAAATTTCACCTAAAATCATAGTTCGCGTTTAATCATTAAAACATTATTATTAACCTAAAATCTTATAATATATATATTTAGATGGCTTGTGACGTTTCATCTTGGAACAACGTTTATTATTAATCTAAATAATCTTCAATCTTATACTTTTGCCAAGTGAGTATTTCTATACCCATTTTATTATTTTCACACTTTTGGGTGAAGCATGTTACATTATAAACATTGCACTTGTAAACACGTTTGATTCTTGTAAACTTATGGCAATTTACTTGTGTGTTGTGGTTAGTTGAACGTTGTAGCTACCATGTAATATCGAGTATATGTACAATTATTAACTATTGCTAGCCTGGCGATGTCATAGATCTATGGGCCTGACAAGCCTGCTTGGTTGATCCAAGTACACTTAGCTAATCGTATATACTTGTAAACGTTTGAGACTTGTAAAACTTTGTCAAGGTTTGATTGTGCATTCTGTCTTACATCCCTAGTTACTTTGTTCTCTAATTTACAACATGAATTGCCATCTTTTATATATACTTATGTATTGAAACTATTGAAATCTCACCAACATTGTTATATTGACCTTTTATTTTTAACATGTTTCAGGAAATACTCAAGCTTGATTTCTACTCTTTGAAGCTTACACATCTAGGAATGGACCTAGATAAATAAATGAAATAAAATGACTTGTTATATTTATTTTAATTTCTTTGAGACTTATGATTGTAATGATACAATTGGAACTTATGATTAATATATTTGGATTTAATAAATAGCGTTATGTGGCTGTGAATGATCTTAACTCTCACACTTCGACGATTCCGCCATCAAGGTTGGGGTGTGACAGATGAATACCATATGGAGGTCCCTTTTCTTTTCTCATATTTCTCCATTATCCTCCTTATTACGTGTATGGTTTCTGTTATAGGGCGTCCTGACATAAATCCAAATTGGTTTATCACTATCTGAGTTTTCCGTCTAATTCTCGTGTCAATAACTCTTTCCTATAATTTCATCGTGTGACTCAATAACTTTATTCCCCTATGATTTTCGCAACCTTAGGCATCTCCTTTTTTCTTATGTATGGGGAATATGACACTAGTTCTTCACTGATCCGGCATCTTCCCTGTCTTAAAGATAGTGTTGAATAGATCTGTTAGCCATTGGAGACCCTCATCTCACAGGCATTTCCACACTTCAATCGGTACTGTTGTCTGGCCCCACCGCTTTAGCCCTTCCCATTTTCTTCATAGCTCTCGAAACTTCATCGACTGTGATGCTTCTACAATAACATTTGTTTTGTTGTGTTGTTTGGATTGTTTATCTATCTCAGTTTGCTGATTAGTGTTCCTTATGTTGAAAAAGTTATCGAAGTAAGTTTTCCATCTCCCCTTGATGTCTTTCTCCTTCACCAAAACCTCTCCATCTGCAGCCTTTATAAACTTCACCATTCTTAAATCCTGTCTTCTACTTTCTCTTACCTTGGCAATCTTAAACACGTCATGCTCTCCTTCTTTCGTCTCTAATCATTTATACATCTTCTCATACGTCGTGTTCTTTGCCTCTAACACCGATTTTTTTGCCTCTCGCTTAGCCTCCTTGTATTTATCTTTAAGCTCTGCGCATTTTTCCTCATTGTTACAGCGTATAAGCTCTCTAAAACTTTGTTGTTTAATTTTTATCTTTTTCTGTACATTTTCGTTCCACCACCAGGATTCCTTATGGTCGACTGTCCTCTTTGTTGTAACTCCAAGAGTTTCTTTAGCTGCTTGGATGACTCTAGTTGTCATAGCCTCCCACTTTTGGTTTGCGTCTTCCTGTGGCCCTGTCTGGTTCATTGGTATGACCTTATCTCTAAAAATGGTAATCTTTTCGTCTTTGAGCTGGCCCTATCTGATCGTAGGTCTAACTCTCTTGTTTTGTTGGACAATTGGTCTCTTCACACGTATATCTGCCACCAACATATGATGTTGGGTCACTCTTGTCTCTCTCAGGATTGTCTTACAGTCCTTTCACGAGCTACGATCTTCTCCCCTCATCAATAAATAGTCTATCTGCGTGTGTCTCCCAACGGTGCTAAACGTGATTAGATGTGAGTCTCTTTTCTTAAAAAACGAAATCATGATGCCTATGTCATGCGCTACTGCAAAGTCAAGAAGCTCCTTACCACCGTCATTCCTAAGACCATACCCGAAGCCTCCATGCACCAACTGGAAGTGGTCATTCTCCTTACCGATATGCCTATTAAAATCTCCTCCTGTGTATATTTTTTCTTCTCTAGGTATGTCACCCATAATGTGATCTAAACTCTCCCAGAACTTACTTCTTTCCGTTTCCCCTAGTCCAACATGTGGTGCATACGCACTAACTACTGCCACTACTTCATCCCCTATTACTATTCTCAACAGCATAATTCTATCATCATACCTTCTCACCTCCACTACATTATCTTGAAGTTTCTTAGAAACTAGAAAACCTACTCCATTTTTTGTTCCATCTGATCCTGAATACCATAGTTTATAACTATTACACTCTTTTGCTCTCCCATCCCGCCATCTAGTCTCCTGAAGACACGCTATCTGGACCATACGTTTCTTCATCACATCAATTAACTCTAGTAACTTACTAGTTAGGGTTCCTACATTCCACAATGCCACTCGTAATCTATAACTCTTATTCCCTATAGTTGCACCTCTCGTCACCGAACATGATCTCGGGGGCAGCATAATGGCTACTGCTTTCTATTTTACAAGACAGAGTCCACTAATACAACCGAAAACTTTAAACACAGACAACACCTTAAGAATAGAAGTACAGCACAAGTAAAGCACAATCAAAAACAATCCGTCACATGAGGTCAACAATACACATGAGACACACAATCAACACAAGAAACATAGATATATCAAACCACACGCAATTAGTAATAGCCCAAGAATAGGGGATGTCTCTCCCTATTTAAAACCAGAATGCTGGTACCCTAACCCAGCCAAACAATCTAAACGAAAAGATATAATTAGAGATATAATTAAAGATGAGTAAAAGCAGATTTGCAAACCCGAGATGGAACGATCTCACCAAATGTATACCAAATTTAGGGTTCTTCAATTATGCTGCTGGTACTGGCCGGTGACCGGTGGTGGTGGTGGCCGGTGACCGGAGCCGGTGGTGGTGGCGGTGTAGTGGTCTGCGAGGATGGCGATGATGGTCTGCGATGATGGCAGTGGTGGCGGTGTAGTGGTCTGTGATGATGGTAGTGGTGGTGGTGTAGTGGTCTGCGATGATGGCTAACAACACTATAGGCGGTAGTTCCCTTTTGCAAAAGAATAAACACAGATCGCAGATGCCAATAGCTACACAAACAAGACAATCTGAACAACTTACTGTGACTTCAATGGCTTGATCAATGGCAACAGCAGATGAAAATATATATCTGAGTCCGGTGATCGAGAGATGCTGTCGGATTATGGAACCCTCTGGAGTGTAATTTGAGCTCCAAATCGAAAATTAGGGTTTGAGGAATGGGGAAAACCTTGAGGATGTATATCGAAGGCCCTGAATAGTTAATAAGAAACCAGCAGAAGCCCTTTGAAAAGTTAATAAGTTAGGGTTTGAGCCGTTCGATGTTCTTCTTCTACAAGAAACCAGCAGAAGCCCTTTGATTTTATCCAATTGCATAAACGAACTATAAAACCCTAAAACCAAAATCCCCCAAATAAATCACTCTCACCACAAATTCTAATCGATAATCCTGTTCAACACACTAATTCCATCAACAACATACCGCAATCGAATCAATTTGATTCAAAAACCGAAGCAACAGCCTCCAATACGCTACAGAAAAAATGGACATATTTGTAGCATCTCAACATCCTAAATATGAGTTTAATAAGAAAATATTTCAAGTCTTAGGGGAAGATAAAATAAGTAAGCCTAGAAGTAGACAAAATAACATGAAATGCATCACAACTTCTAAATTTAAAACCCGTAGAAAATCGATATGAATTTAAAGTCCAACATGTCATACATGTGTAAGAATAACAAATGAATTACTAGATGTATACAGAGTGACAGAGTCACATATACCAGCATTGAATTTACTTGCTCGAATTGATATAATTATGCAAAAAAAATATGAAAAATTAATCGGTTCCAAGAATTAACATCCACAAAACAAAAAAAAGCATAATAATCCAGTTGGAATAAGCCCATAAAGACTATATACAAACCTTTGAAGAAGTAAATCTCTCAGGACCAACTAATAAATTATCTGAAAAAATAATAGTACCTTAAAATAGGTAAACATCCTAGAAGAGACTGATATAATCCAATAATAGATTAATAAAATCCCACAAGAGGATAATAAAACACTGTAACAAACTCAGGTACCAAACAAGCATGAGATCTCAAATAAATTATGTACAAATCTGTACAATCTGAAATCAAAATGAAATACATATTTGGATATTCTATAGAAATAAATGTATTCGATGTGAAAGATTGCGTATCCTTAACTCTGTAAGAGTACATACAAAGAGATGACTTCTCGAAATGACAAGATGCCTTCAAGGCCTAAATTAAACTTGCTTGACAAAAAAACATTTTCAAACTGGTAATCCGAGCACCCATAGTGGTCAAACCAGTATGTTATTAATGGATGTCTCTTAATAAAAAAAACTTAAAGAAAGAGATTGTATGATATAAGGTACGGATTGTAATATACAATGTTTTTCCCAAATCCCGGTAGTTGATTAGAGGAAACATTGTCTCTTTTAATGGATGTAGCCTTACCATGTTCATTGCCTCACAATCTAATAAGAACTTCAGAGAAATCAATAGATGTCATCACCACACACTTATATCATACACTTAAAAGTGATATTCACATCAAAATCTTTGAAAGGTTAAGATTGCAAAGACATTAAATTAATACATCGAGATATGAATGCTAGATATCTATATGTCTCAAACAATCTTATCGTGTGTGATAAGCTCGACTCGATGAATAATTTGAGGTATGGGTTTGATAAATCTAGTTTTTGTGTCAATTACATAACTTAGTTATTTCTCAACTTGTAATTCAAGTATATTTGGGAAGAGGTTAGTCTATCAATCTACATACAGAATATATTAGCATATTTTATATGAACAATGTTAATATACTAAGCCACCTACGTTGTCCAATCGCTATACATACACAATAATCCTTAACACTCCCAGATAGAGGGCGAAAAAGTATTTGATCTATAAGTATCATACTTAAACATGATCGGTCGACCAGTATATCTTGTAAATATCACGAAACATGGTAGTGCATTTATTATCATGTGTGCAAGTGAAATCTAGTTCGAATTAAACCCGTTGGATTCTTTTGTCTCTTTAGTTTTTGTTAGAAAGACTTTAATGAGCTAATGCAACCAATCTAGTAAATTCACTTTATTTTATGGGTCCTCAAGTGCCGATTTAACATCATCATAAAGTATGGTATTAATTTTATATGAAGCACAATTTACTTTTTTATTTAGTTGTAGTTTTATCCCACTGGGTTTTTCTAGTATGATTTATAACAAAACAGCTTCATTAGAGTATTAAAGAATAGGTTGACTTTTTACAGGAATAAGACATGCAATTGTTTTACTATAAAAATATGAAGTTTTGGCTACTTGGTTATGCTCATGCATTATATCTATTGGACCGCACCGAGTAAGATCATAGAGAGACAAGGTCATGATGTTCAAAGTGTTGGGTTCAGTGGTATCTTGGTTAGGTTTATTATCAAAACAGTTTTGATAATTATTAATCATATTAATAATATGTAACGCAGCGGAGTATAAATAAATACCAAAAGTGAACCCGACAGGATCTGGGAATACAAACAATGCAAATACAGAATATTATTAACCTACTGATGAGATAATAATACCTTTGTGATTAATAATTAACCGTTTGAGACACCAAGGGACAACGAATGAATGCTAGAATCAACGAACACTAAATTGGAACACAGTGGTTGCGGCTCTAAAAGGCGCGGTCCACGGTTGCAATCGGGTGTATATGGTTCACGGCAGGCCTGGTGCAAGAAGGCAGCGGTGATGCCGTGGTGCGGGCGAAAAGTCACAGTGATATTCAGTTGTTTGTGATAGGAAGGAAAGATCCAACTTTCTTTCTACTTTCTTCCTTTTAGAGAAATGATGAACGTGATTCAGGTTCTTTGTATGAGTAATGTGTGTTTTTATAGAATGGTGGAATTGCATTTCAAATATATATATTCAAAAGGGAATCCAACTTTTCCTTTACAGATCACGATCGCAATTCAACTAAGATGTTTTAATATATTGCTGCAAGGAGGAGACAACTTTAAGACCACTTACTCTTTTTACTTTATTTTATTTAGCTCGCAATTAAACTGAAATCAACGCTTAATAAATAAACATTAATACTAAATAAGTTATAACAATTATAAATTATAAAAACTCGATATAGTTCGTAAGCGCCAGTTAATCAAATTAAGTGGACTTAATATTTGTTGCTCAAGGTGTAACTCTTATGGGTCATAGCTCGGTTGGCAACGTGACGTAACCGAACCCGTACATAATCCAACAAGCTCCCACTTGGATGACATGCGGTTAAATTCCACGTAGACAGTCAGCGGCGCTCTAGCTGCACATGGCTGCCCCCAACAAGGTATGACATTTTAAAGTCATTAACCAAACATCTTCTTCTAGTATCATTTTACTATAACAAGACAATAAACTTATAGTAATCATAGTCATTTATCATTTCTGTAAAAGACATCAATTGAGTCATTGAGATTAATTCTCATATAGGACTCAATTATTATAGTTCTCGATCTAGATTCAAAATGGTCCAATCAAACACACAGTCAGTTTGGGTGAGGCCTCACACTTCACCAGTTTGAATCAATGAGGGCGCCACGATGTCTAACTGCTACATATAATGTAAGAGTACAGAATCCCTTATTGACTACATACAACTCCCACTGAACTTCAGAATTATTCCCAACCAAAGCCTTTATGACTGGCAGTTACGCGACAGCGGTTGACAGTGATCAAGAATAACCCTCGGTAAACGGAAGTTCTAGTATGCATCTCAGGTCATAGGATACTAAATGATTATACCAGTATCAAAGAATCTTATAATAAAGATGGTTTGTGGCGAGTTACATCCAACGTCATTCATAATGAGGTCTATGAATTTAGAAGTCAACTCCTTGAGTCTAAATTCAGAATAGTCTTAATTCAGAATTGTTCCCACAAGTCTGACCGACTATGGATAATTTAGAATACAATATCCATGGATTAAACGTATTAAAATTGAACACAGTTATAGGATTCATAATTGTATCTATATCAGTAAATCAAAATGAATTCAAAAGTATAACTGTTTAAAGTTCATACATCCTAATACTAAATCAAAACATATCACTAGCTAATCTAAGCCCGATCGCATTTCTATACAGATCATGCTTGTTCTGAGTCATGGGCTTAGTAAACGGGTCTGCTAGGTTTTGATATGTGTCGATTTTGCTTATCACGATGTCTCCCTGTTTCACTATGTCCCGTATGTAATGAAACTTCCTCTGAATGTGCTTGGCCCTGTGATGAGATCTGGGCTCTTTGGCTTGAGCAATAGCACCTGTGTTATCATAAAATATCTCGATTGGTTGCTGAATACTTAGAACCACATCGAGATCAGCTATGAACTTCTTCATCCAAGCAGCTTCCTTTGCAGCATCAGATGCTGCAATGTATTCAGATTCAGTGGTAGAATCTGCTACCACACTTTGCTTGGAACTTTTCCAAGAGATGGCTCCACCATTGAGTGTGAATACAAAACCAGATTGTGAGTGAGAGTCATCTCGATCAGTTTGAAAACTAGCATCAGTGTAACATCTTACAGTGAGCTGTTCTTCAACTCCTCCAAATATTAAAAACATGTCTTTAGTCCTTCTCAAGTACTTCAGAATGTTCTTAACTGCAGTCCAATGGGCAAAGCCAGGGTTTTGCTGATAACGGCTAGTAATGCTCAAAGCATACGAGACGTCAGGTCTAGTGCACAGCATAGCATACATGGTGGAACCAATCGCTGAAGCATATGGAACCTTTTCCATTCGCTTAATATCAATGTCCGTTGAAGGAGATTGCGATTTGTTCAACACGGTACCTTTAGTCATTGGAACACCTCCTTTCTTGGAGTTTTCCATCTTAAAGCGCGTCATCATTTTGTCTATGTATGTGCTTTGACTAAGCCCTAGAAGCCTCTTAGATCTATCCATATAGATCTTATTCCTAGAATGTAAGCAGCTTCGCCAAGATCTTTCATTGCGAAACAAGCTCCCAACCATTTTTAACTTCGTTAAGCATTGAATATTGTTTCCAATGATCAGTATATCATCCACATATAATATGAGGAATGATATAGTGCTTCCACTAGCCTTTCTGTAAACACAAGGCTCATCTTCACTTTTGACAAAACCGAATTCGACGATTCTCTAATATAAATGAAGATTCCAGCTACGGGATGCCTGTTTAAGTCCATAAATGGACTTATTCAGTTTGCACACCTTATTTGGATATTGTTGATCAACAAAACCATCGGGCTGAACCATATAGACATCTTCAGAGAGATGTCCATTTAGAAAAGCGTTTTTTGACATCCATTTACCATATCTCGTAATCATAGTACGCGGCTATGGCAAGCAATATCCTAATCGATTTGATCATAGCAACGGGTGAGAAAGTTTCATCATAGTCAACACCTTGAGTTTGAGTGAAACCTTTCGCAACTAGCCGTGCTTTATAGGTGTGTACATTTCCATGCATGTCGGTTTTTCTCTTGAAAATCCACTTGCTCCCTACAGCCCGTGAACCGGGAGGTAGCTCAACCAAGTCCCAGACTTGATTGTCTCGCATGGATTGCATCTCAGCGTTCATGGCATCTAGCCATTTCGCAGATTCGGGATCTGAGATAGCAGATTTGTAGTTAGTAGGTTCATCACCAGAATCAGCTACTACCAGAACCTCGGGACCCTCTAGATTCCAAAGATATCTGTCAGGTTCTTTGCGAGTTCTACTACTTCTACGAACGCTTGTGTTTATGTCTGAATCAGCAACAATTTCTTGTTGTTCAGACGCACCGACTACATCAGCGTTTGTTTGTGATTCTCGAATTTCTTCAAGATCCACAATATTACTTCCAGTTCCTCGATCAAGAAACTTTTTCTCGAGGAAATATGCCTTCCTTTTGATGGAAATCATATTTGCATCAGGATGGTAAAAGTAATACCCGCTTCTATTATAGTATCCAACGAAAATAGCTTTTTCGCCTCGAGGATCTAGCTTGTCATTAGACTCGCTAGTGACATAAGCATCACATCCCCATACTCTAAGGTAAGACAAATTGGGTTTAGACCCATGCCATATCTCATATGGAGTTTTGTCTACCTTATTAGTCGGTGCCAGATTGACAAGGCGGGCGGCGGTCATAAGAGCATAACTCCAAAAGGAGTGAGGTAAGTTAGTTCTACACATCATCGATCGAATCATATTAAGTAGGGTTCGATTTCTCCTCTCACTCACGCCATTAAGTTGGGGTGTGCCGGGTGGAGTGAATTGTGAAACAATTCCACATTCCTTTAGATGATTAGTGAACTCTTGGCTTAGGTATTCTCCACCTCGATCTGATCGAAGTACTTTGATAGTCTTACCAAGTTGATTTTCTACTTCATTCTGAAACTCTTTGAACTTTTTAAAGGTTTCATGTCTATGCTTCATAAGGTAGACATAGGCGTATCGACTATAATCGTCATAGGCGTATCGACTATAATCGTCAATAAACGTAACAAAGTATCTTTCATGATTTCTAGACATGGTTCTGAAAGGACCACATACATCAGAATGTATAAGTGCTAACAGATCCTTAGCCCGTTCACCAACATGGGTGAAAGGATCCTTTGTGAGTTTGCCAGCTAAGCAAGATTCACATTCATCAAAAGATTCATGTCCTGTGGATTCAAGAATCCCTTCGAACTGAAGCCTTTTCACACGGACCTTGCTTATGTGGCCAAGTCTACAATGCCATAGAAACGTATCGTTAATTCCAGATTTGATACGTTTAGAAAGATTATATACATTATTGTTGTTTGAATATTAATCTCATAAATATCACTTCGAGGTTTAGCCTCAAAATAAAAGATATCATTCAAGTAGGCAGAAATAAAAACATCATTAAAAACATACTTGAATCCTTGTTCAAACAATAAAGAAATTGAAATAATATTTCTGGTTAAACCAGGAGCAAATAAACAATTATCTAAAGTAATTACAAGACCAGATGGATGTAACATCTAGTATTTTTATTAAATAAAAATTTTATAAACAATTAAGTTTAATACGTTCCAATAATTACAATAATCATAATCATAATAATAATAATAATATTAATAATAACATCATAATAATAATAATATTACTATTAATAATAATTTGAAGAATTATTAAAAAATAAAAAATAAAAAATAAACATGTATTAAAAAATTTGGATTTATAAGTTCAGGGGGTATAATTGTAATTTATGAAACTTAAAACTTAAGTTTCTAACATAAAATGTTGAAATTTTAAATCACAGGGACCAAAAGTGTAAATTATTTAAAACCCAAACCCTCCACCCGTTGCCCCTGTGTTCTCCGGCCACCGCTCCGGCCGAACTCCAGCGACCCTCAAACACCCAAAACCACGTGATTTTAAACAAATTAACCACTCCCGACACATTCACGTGGGAGATTCGAACCTGAGCACCCAAAACAATTTAAAATTTGGATCGAAGAGTGCGATCTATAACCAACCTCGACCGCCCCACTTAAATTCGAATCAATTTAGTGGAAACATCGAGTGTACACTCAATCAAACAGCCTGGAATCGCATAATCCCAATTAGAATAATAATCAAACACCAATTTAACATAAAATCAGTCAAATACATACCAAATTTATCCGAACAACCGACAATCAAGCTGGAACTGTTCGAAGTAGTTGAACATCGAATTAACCCCTATAAATAGAGGGCAAACACTCCTACACACTCACCTAAACTCTCTGTAACTTCAATTTGATCAAACACACACACACACAACGATTCAAGATCGGACATTAGCTGCGACCTGTTCTCATCTGTTCCTCAACGATTTGGTTTTGAAAGTGGTAATTAAAGATTGTTTCATACTCGTTTTTACATGGGGATTAAAAGCCCTATGATTATAATCGATTACAGATTCGAATTGGGTTCAATTTTGCTCAAATCGAATCTAAGGTTCATGGTTATTTGGGGGATTTCTTATGTTTGTGTTTAAAAGAATTGGAAGCTGTTTCATACCGCGACTGTATGCCTTTGGTCCACCAGTTCCACGCTCCCATCTCACACATGAGGTCCCGGGTTCGACCCCGGGCACCTACACTTATTTTTTTAAGGCCTTTTTAAGCTTTAAAAATACAGAAAAATTTTTAAAAATTATAAAAATAAATTTTATAAACTTTGTTTATTTTTAAGCCACCTAACGATTTTCTAAAAATTTCGTTTCTCATAATACTTTAATATTTTATTAAATAGTTTAGACAAATGATATAAGTAGTTCATTTTTCTATAAAAATAGAGTTTAAATAATGGGTAAAATCACTAAATTATTATGGTTCAAATAATATCTATGTATTATGGTTTAAATCATGATTATCTCAATATAAAAGTTTATATTAACACCTTACAAATTACTACAAATGTGTTCGTTCACGTTTTTATAAAATATAGTACACATGTTATGAATGTGTGTGAAAGACTATAAAGTTATACATAATATATATATACGAGTTAGCAAGTGAAGAGAAACATCAATAACCGGCACCGTAACCGAACCGTGATCGTGAACCATATCATTCTATTCCGAATAATTAATTTCATTACTAATATTTAATCTCAATTAAATATTAAATGAAACTCAGGTTAATTGGAACCCGATCCTTTGTGCTTACACTTATTTGTTGCAACGCATTCGAGGTGAGTTTCACGCCCCTTTTCATGCTTATACAATTGTTTCAATCTTTTACAAACATGGGGAAAAGTATGCTCACACGTTTTCAATGTTGTACAACATACATACAATTTTCATACTTGGGATCAACGTGATACTGTTTTGTGAGTACTTATCTGATGCATACATGATGTTACTGTGTGGTTCTTCTTACAACCATTAATTCCGGTGTTGGAACCAATGGATAGATATTAGTAGTACTACTGGGTTGACACCCCCACCCTTGACAGATGGTTACTTGTGAGTACCATCACACTGCCAGGAGCGGGCCTTGGGTGAATATATTCCGACAAGTTGCTGTGTGTACGTCATTAGGTTTGGTTGTATAAAACTCATGGTATGTGATTTTGCTTGCTTATAACTGTATGCACGGTATTCCACTACAAACACTATACAACATCAATTACATGTTTACAATTCAATGAACTCACCAACCATGTGTTGACTTTTGAGCATATCTTTTCAGGTAACAATCATTGAGGATAGCTAGGGATGCTGCCTTAGCGACGACCTTAGGATTGCACTACTTAGACTCATTGGATGTCTGTGACAGTTGCTCTGACTTTCATTATTCACTTTGTTCATTTGTTTCCCGGGTTGTGGGACTTATACTTATTTGGTTTGTATGACTATGTTTGTCGTGGAATTGACTAACTGCGACACAAGTCTCCATTTGTGTCGGGTGACGTCATGACATGTTGACTTTCTTCATTTAATGCATCTCTATTAACTTAACAATGTGTTATGACGATCCCGTCCGTTACATCCTCGTGTTTTCCGCTATAAGCGGGGGTGTGACAGATTGGTATCAGAGCCATTGGTTATAGAGAATTAGGTGGAGCACTCGACCTAGACTATAACCTAAGAACCTTCATGTAGGATGCATACTAGGGCTTGTGTGCATTTGATATTACATGCATGTTCTTCATGATTTGATTTACTACGTATTACTTTCATAATATATTGTTTGCACCCGGGGAAAAGTCCTTACACTTTTTCCTTATAGGATGTCTTCTATTAGCCATTCTGTTACTTCTATAGCTCGTTTCACTTCTTCTGAAAACGAATCGAAGCCTGAAAAGATGCTAAGACTTAACTTTGACTTTTTGATTCTCCCCGACAAATGAACTTCCTAAACCTATTCTCAACGACATATGGAATCTACACTTATTATCGTGAGTTTAATTCCTTAGACTCTATGTATAATCTATGAAAATCTCATCAAGGTTCTGATTTTATGAACCAAAGAAATTTGTGTGACACATAGACCCCTGTATTCTGGATTTCCTGGCAAAAGGCCTCTGGGCTAAGGCAAGCATATCGTATAAATCTAATTGCGAGACCAGTTATGCTTACCTGGGGATTTCTGGGATGAGTGATAAACTATGGGGAAAATGTCACAGAATAGTAACCAAGTTTCAAAAGTGTTTTAATTTAGTCACTCATGCATATTTTCTCAAATTGGACCATCAAATGATCAAATCGAGTTATCATTAATTTCTTATGTCAAGTAAGTAACGGTGGAGAAGACGTGGTGATCAGAATTTGCAATATATAAAACT
Source organism: Flaveria linearis (assembly GCA_024085815.1). Taxonomy (NCBI): domain Eukaryota; kingdom Viridiplantae; phylum Streptophyta; class Magnoliopsida; order Asterales; family Asteraceae; genus Flaveria; species Flaveria linearis. The sequence continues at coordinate 702,325 of CM044004.1, read as the reverse complement.
ATATTAAAAATAAAAAAAGCATGTTAATTATGAAAAAAATAAAAAAAAGTACCTAAAGTTTACGTCAACGTTCCATATCAGCATCAAGAGATAGAAAAATATTTTCCAATTGAAACCAAAAGTATAACATGCTAAAAAACATGTTAAGGCTTCTAATTTTTATAAAATATAAAAACTAAGTGACTTAATTGAAACACTTTTAAAACTTAAGTTACTTAATTGTAACACTTTTGAAAGTTGGTTATTATTTTACAAAGTTACCCCTAAACTATGGTCAACATACACAAGTTTCTAAGGCGAATGGGTCAATTTACCTTGACATCTTCTAATACTAAATCCGACCCTAACATGGTTATGCCTGAAATCCTGAAAGTATGAAGGATAGGCAACTATCATTAAACATATGTGCTTATATGCTTGGAGTTTACTTGTTACTATATACTACTATTGGAATACTAATGGCTCATGGACATGAGGACATTACACGAACCAGGCTTGATAAGTGTTGACAATACTATGATGTTAACTTGGGGTAAGTGGAGCTAGGGTGACCATGCAAGGTAAATTACAATTACGGGTGCACACGTAATAGCAATTTGCACTGCATGAGAAGCCTGGCAAATCTTACCATGAGGTAACGATCAGGAGTATCGCAAGTTCTCTATTCTATACCCTAGGATGTGCTAGGATCATAATTCTAGTAAGACCTTATTAAGGGTAACAAAACATTACTAACACCTACTATTACATAAGTCCTGTCCTACTTAGAGCCTTCATGGTATTTCAAATCATGACATTGATCCTATCTTTCACGAAACATTCCTCCACTTAGCATTTCAGTAACTAAGGAACTGATTGAATGCTTAGAATGAAAGTGGACTTCAGGAAATGTAGAGGAGTGATGATACTCTCTACATATACATTACGCTATTCTCTGGGATGATGCTAAGGAAAATTAGGATGTTGTGTAATCGGTTTAAGCGTCATTCAAGGTATATCATGGATGTGGTGGGAACGCTGCAGGGAACCCTATATATAAGCATCACCGGTATACTAAGAGTGTGCTTAAACTGGGCTACGTGATGATCTTGATGGATCGAAGCATGGGTTATTGGAACTTGATGAGTGGAATCATACGTGTATCTTAAAGTGACTAAGGTTTACATGTTTACTAAAGTTTACATGTTTACACCTTTCTATGATTAGAAGATGCCGCCTAGAAGAGTCACACGTAGTACCAATCAAGAAGGTGAGACCCCACAAGGCAGAGGTAAGGGTAGACCACCAAGAACAGGTGGTGCTCCAACTGGCAACAATCAGGGAACTGACAACCGTGACATAGCTGCTATGATTGCTCAGCAGCTAGCTGCACTGATTCCGTCTATTGTGACTCAAGTGAGCGACACTCTTCTGAATCATCATCTCCATGGCGATCATGATACTAATGGTCAGCACAACCAAGGAACAGGGGAAGACACTGGGATTGGTAGAACAAATGGGAACGAAACTAGGGTCGATAATACAAGACGGGGATGTTCCTACAAGGAATTTGTGGCCTGCAAACCCCGAGAATTTGATGGGAAAGGTGGGGCGATAGCCCTGACTAGATGGCTTGAGAAGATGGAGGCAGTGATTGACATCAGTGGGTGCCTTGACAGTCAAAGAATCAAGTATTCCATGTGTTCACTGCAGGGCAAGGCACTAACCTGGTGGAACACCCAGGTTCAAGCTAGAGGAAGAGAGTCTGCGATGCGGATGTCATGGGATGAGTTCAAAGCATTGATTATTGAGGAGTACTGCCCACTCAACAAATGCAGAGACTGAGCATGAATTCTGGAATCATGCAATGGTGGGGGCTGGACACGCAGCTTACACGGATCATTTTCATGAGTTGGCAAGACTTGTTCCACACCTTGTGACTCTAGAATAAAAAAGAATCGAGAGGTACATTTGGGGACTTGCGCCTCAAATCCGGGCAATGGTAACAGCAGCTGCCCCTCCAACGATTCAGAGCGCAATTCAGAAGGCTGGCGCTCTCACTGATGAGATGGTAAGAACAGGGGTGTTTGGTCGGGGAGCAGAGAAGAGAAAGGATGTTGGAGAAACAAGCCGGTCGAGTGCCGGGAAATCCGATAAGAGGGCCAAGATCACCAGGAATTTCGTGGCAGTGGCTCAAGGAAAGAGAGAGTATGTTGGGCCGCACCCCAAATGTGACAGGTGCAACTATCATCATCTCCCAGAGATGCAGTGCCGGGTGTGTGTGAACTATAGGCGCCCGTGGCACCTAGCAAAAGATTATAGAGTGGCCCCGAATCTGGCGGCACCCGTCAACGCGGTTAACCCCGCCGGGAATGCCAGAGTCTGTTACGAATGTGGAAATCCGGGTCACTACCGGAACATGTGCCCCAGACTGAATAAGGCACCGGGTCAACAAGGGAATAACCAGCAGCAAGTGATGGCCATAGCTGGGAATCAAGGTCCGGCTAATCAAGGGAATGTCGCTCGGGGACGTGCATTTGTCATTGGAGCTAATGATGCTTGTCAGGACCCGAATGTTGTCACAGGTACGTATCTGCTCAATCACCACTTCGCATCCATACTATTTGATACTGGGGCAGACAATAGTTTCATATCTTCTGATTTTGCACACATGCTTGCCTTGAACCCTAGTAGACTAGAAACTAGTTTCTCTATAGAAATGGCCAACGGTAGAGTTGTACAAGCAGATGGGATTATTAGACAGTGCTCTATGATATTGGAGGACCATGCCTTCAACATAGACTTAATACCTTTTGAGTTGGGGAGCTTCGATGTGATTGTGGGAATGAATTGGTTGTTGAAACACGGAGCCGAGATTGTTTGTCGGGAGAAAGTAGTATGAATCCCCATGCCAAACGGGGAGGTACTCAAGATTCAAGGAGAACGACAGGGAAGAACTCTGAAGCTTATCACTTGCATGAAGACGAGACGATGTTTACGAAAGCAGTGTTACGCATTTCTGGCCCATGTAGTGGAAAAGAAAGAAGAAGGCAACAAGTTGGTGGATATTCCTGTAGTACGAGATTATCCGGAAGTATTCCCTGATGATTTGTCGGGTTTACCTCCTCCACAACAGGTGGAATTTAGTATCGAGTTGGTTCCTGGAGCTACACCGGTAGCAAAAGCACCATACCGGTTAGCGCTATCCGAAATGCAAGAGTTATCTAGCCAATTGCAAGAGCTATTGGAGAAGGGTTTCATTCAGCCGAGTCATTCACCATGGGGAGCACCGGTCTTATTTGTCAAAAAGAAAGATGGGTCGTTTTGCATGTGCATCGATTATCGCGAGTTGAACAAGTTGACTGTGAAGAATCGATATCCTCTTCCCAGAATTGATGATTTGTTTGATCAGTTGCAAGGAGCTTCACATTTCTCCAAAATTGATCTTCGTTCTGGATATCATCAATTGAGGGTTTACGACGATGACATACCGAAAATAGCGTTTAGGACTTGATATGGTCACTATGAGTTCTTAGTCATGCCGTTCGGACTGACTAACGCACCAGCTGTATTCATGGATCTGATGAATCGGGTGTGTAAACCATACTTGGATAAGTTCGTGATCGTATTCATTGACGATATACTTATCTACTCTCAATCGAAAGAAGACCACGAGGAACATCTTCAGGCCATACTGAGTTTGTTAAAAGAAGAGAAACTTTTCGCTAAACTCTCGAAGTGCGAGTTTTGGCTTCGAGAAATGAAGTTTTTGGGGCATGTGATTAACGAGAATGGGATTCATGTAGATCCCGGAAAAATTGAAGCAGTGAAGAAATGGGATACACCCCAGACACCCTCAGAGATATGGCAATTCTTAGGATTGGCCGGATACTATCGTCGCTTCATTGCAAATTTTTCAAAGATTGCTCAACCATTAACTATGTTGATTCATAAAGACAAGAAGTTTAATTGGGGACATGCCCAAGAACAAGCATTCCAAACGTTGAAAGAGAAGTTATGCAACGCACTGATATTGTCCCTTCCAGATGGAACTAATGATTTTGTGGTGTACTGCGATGCTTCACACCAAGGATTGGGTTGTGTGCTAATGCAGAAAGACAAGGTGATTGCCTATGCCTCACGACAACTTAAGGTGCATGAGAAGAGTTATACGACTCATGACCTGGAGTTGGGCGCAGTAGTATTTGCACTCAAGATATGGATGCACTATCTGTATGGAACCAAATGCATCATCTACACAGATCATAAGAGCCTTCAACACATCCTGAATCAGAAAGAACTCAACATGCGACAACGACGTTGGGTAGAGCTACTTAGTGACTACGATTGTGAGATCCGGTATCATCCGGGGAAAGCAAATGTGGTGGCTGACGCCCTAAGTCGCAAAGAACGTGTGAAACCACTATGTGCACGAGCTTTAGGATTGACTATTCAAACGAACTTGAAAGTTTAGATCCAACTTGCACAAAGGGAAGCATTGAAAGAAAAAAACCTTGCGGGAGAAGAACTCCGAGGGTTAGACAAACAGATGATTTGCAAGGATGAGGGCATACAGTACTTCATAGATCGCATATGGGTACCCAAATGGGGAGACGTTCGTACCCTGATCATGGAGGAAGCGCACAAGACACGATATTCTGTTCATCCTGGTGCAGACAAGATGTATCACGATCTGAAGGATCTATACTGGTGGCCAGGCATGAAGAGAGACATTGCTATGTATGTGAGCCGATGCTTGACGTGCTCGAAAGTTAAGGCTGAACATCAAAAACCATTGGGATTATTACAGCAACCTGAAATTCCCGAGTGGAAATGGGAAACATAGCCATGGATTTTATTACCAAACTCCCAAGGATGCCTAGCGGACACGACTCGATCTGGGTCGTAGTGGATCGAATGACAAAATCCGCTCACTTCTTGCCTATCTGAGAAGACTATAAAATGGATAAGCTGGCAAGGTTGTACATCAAAGAGGTCGTGACACGGCACAGGGTGCCGGTGGTAATCATATCCGACCGCGATAGTCGATTTACTTCACGATTTTGGTAAACACTACAGAAAGCGATGGGCACTCGATTAGATATGAGTACCGCCTATCACCCACAAACAGATGGTGAAAGTGAACGAACGATACAAACATTGGAAGACATCCTCAGAGCTTGTGTAATCGATTTTGGTGGTAGCTGGGACATTCATTTACCATTGATTGAGTTTTCTTACAACAACAGCTAGCACACAAGCATTGGATGCGCTCCATTTGAGGCATTGTACAGGAGGAAATGTAGGTCCCCAGTTTGTTAGGCTGAAGTTGGTGAGAGCCAGCTTACGGGCCCAGAGATCATTCAAGAGACAACTGACAACATCTTCCAAATCAAAGACAGACTTAAAGCTGTAAGAGATCGCCAAAAGAGCTATGCCGACAACCGTCGGAAGCCTCTAGAATTCAATGTTGGAGAGCACGTTTTACTCAAAGTCTCTCCCTGGAAAGAGATTGTACGATTTGGAAAGAAAGGGAAGTTAGCCCCTTGACACTTAGGACCATTCGAGATTACAGATAGAATTGGTCCAGTGGCTTACCGATTGAGGTTGCCACAAGAACTCAGCGGTGTACATGATATTTTTCACGTGTCGAACCTCAAGAAGTGTTTGGCCGACGAGTCCTTACACGTACCTATTGAAGAAATCAAGATTGATGAGAAGCTCCATTTTATGGAAGAACCGATAGAAATAATGGATCGGGAGGTCAAACGATTAAAACGCAGCAGAATCCCAATTGTCAGGGTGAGATGGAACTCCAAGCATGGGCATGAGTTTACATGGGAACGGGAGGACCAAATGAAATCCAAGTATCCTCATCTTTTCATTTCAGCCTCCTCGTGAATAAATTACGGGACGAAATTTCTTAAAGCAGGGGAGACTGTAACATCTCGTATTTTTATTAAATAAAAATTTTATAAACAATTAAGTTTAATACGTTCCAATAATTACAATAATCATAATAATAATAATAATAATAATTACATCATTATAATAATAATATTGCTATTAATAATAATTTGAAGAATTATTAAAAAAATAAAAAAAATAAACATGTATTAAAAAATTTGGATTTATAAGTTCAGGGGGTATAATTGTAATTTATGAAACTTAAAACTTAAGTTTCTAACATAAAATGTTGAACTTTAAACCACAGGGACCAAAAGTGTAAATTATTTTAAAACCCAAACCCCCCACCCGTCGCCCCTGTGTTCTCCAGCCACCGCTCCGGCCGAACTCCGGCGACCCTGAAACACCCAAAACCACGTGATTTTAAACAAATTAAACACTCCCGACACATTTACGTGGGAGATTCGAACCTGAGCACCCAAAACAATTTAAAATTTGGATCGAAGAGTGCGATCTATAACCAACCTCGACCGCCCCACTTAAATTCAAATCAATTGAGTGGAAACATCGAGTGTACACTCTATCAAACAGCCTGGAATCGCATAATCCCAATTAGAATAATAATCAAACACCAATTTAACATAAAATCAGTCAAATACATACCAAACTGATCCGAACAACCGACAATCGAGCTGGAACTGTTCGAAGTAGTTTAACATCGAATTAACCCCTATAAATAGAGGGCAAACACTCCTACACACTCACCTAAATTCTCTGTAACTTCAATTTGATCAAACACACACACACACAACGATTCAAGATCGGACATTAGCCGCGACCTGTTCTCATCTGTTCCTCAACGATTTGGTTTCGAAAGTGGTAATTAAATATTGTTTCATACTCGTTTTTACATGGGGATTAAAAGCCCTATGATTATAATTGATTACAGATTCGAATTGGGTTCAATTTTGCTCAAATCGAATCTAGGGTTCATGGTTACTTGGGGGATTTCTTGTGTTTGTGTTTAAAAGAATTGGAAGCTGTTTCATACCACGGCTGTATGCCTTTGGTCTACCGGTTCCACGCTCCCATCTCACACATGAGGTCCCGGGTTCGACCCCGGGCACCTACACTTATTTTTAAGGCCTTTTTAATCTTTAAAAAATACAGAAAAATTTTTAAAAATTATAAAAATAAATTTTATAAACTTTGTTTATTGTAACACCTGGAAATTTCAGTTTGAAGTGCCATGCGATTGGAGCGTCCAATCGTACGACTGAGGGACGACTGGAGCTCCATATGCATGATAGTCGCACGATTGGAGAATCCAATCGCATGAAGCTCATGCGGCTGAAGGTTCAGTCGCATAGAAGCTCGGGCGACTGGAGTGTAGTATTTAAGGGAGAGGGCAGCTCTTACCCTCTCCCCATACTTGTGAAACCAGGGAAAGAAGAGAAAAAGGAACAAAGGAGAAGAAAGCTTGGTTCAAGCGAGTTCAAGGGTGCAAAATCAACGTGTAGTGACTTGAAACGAAGCTCTAACCGAGGAGGCTGCAAAGGTGAGTTCTAGGACCCCTCTTTTACATGTTTTTGAAGGATTTTGGGGCTGGAACACATCTGAAAACAATATTTTTGAGTTTTTGGGTGTTTAACCCGTGTACAAATGAATGTGTATGTGCATAGTGTGTTTAGAGCGCGATTTTGGACGTGTATGTGCTTGAATGTTGTCATAGTATGGTTCCCTAAGGTGTAGGAGGGTTAATTTGGGCTTAAAACGAGTTTGGAAGGATTTGGAGGTCGTGAGTCGCGACTGCAGTTCGGGATGAACTGCAATCGCTGCCCAGCTAGGGCTAGACGACTGGAGGGCCAATCAGCCGACTGAGGGACGACTGAGGTTCGACCGCACGACTGAGGCTCAGTCGCATGACTGGGGACTTAGTCGCACGACAGGTCATGCAACTGGGAGTTCAGTCGCATAGGCCCATTCACATGGTTGTTCAGTCGTACGACTGAGGGTTCAGTCGCATAGAGGCCCATACGTATAGTGTTAGTCGTACGATAGGGAGTCCATTCGTACGATTGGGGTGTTCATCCGCATGGGTGCTCATCCGCATGGGTGTTCATCTACATTGGTCTAATCGCATAGCTGTTCAGTTGCATGAAGGTCATGCGACTGGAGGGTGCCCAGTCGCCCAAGTAGGGCTGTTTGTACGAGAAGAGACGTAGTTCAATTACTGGCCTTCGGGAGAAGAGCATGGGTAGGAAGTGACGTGATAGGTCCCGTAGGTACATGTGAGATAACTATCGAGGCTTAGAATTAAGTGGACACGATGACAATAGAACTGCATGTATATGCAGGATGTATGTATGATAAGTATTGTTGGATCTAAGTAAAGGTCTAGATCATTTTGTATAGGCTTAGAACTTTAATCAAGTCTTGTAATTTATAATTGTAATTGTCAATATATCTACATATATGTGCATTTGAATCTATAGGTAACCCATATACATGTGTGTTGCTTTGTGATTGTTGACAGGCAAAATCAATATACTTGGTAGGATTCCTGAAATTGACCAAGTGTAAGAAACGTCTACGGATGAACATTATTGTTAATCCGTAGATGTGTTTCTTACAAGACCAAATCACTCGTGAATGTTCATGCGGATGATCAAGGATTGCATGAAGTGAACTCCTATAGATGAAAGAGTTCCTACAGAAGAACAATACTTCTACGGAAGACCAAGTCATCTACGGAAGAACAAAACTCCTGCGGACGACAAGACTCCTGCGGAAGAACAGAATACTTGTGTGATCTCAAATACCAAGAAGTCAAACAAGTCAACACAATCAATAACAAATCCCAAGAGATCCGGTGTTTCCTTAACCGACTCAAACCATCTATAAATATGAGTCCTAGGTTTCACATCTCGATGAACACAATCAAGCAATATTACGGCTGTCAAGAGTTACATCATCGTGCAACCCTAACCGCCGTCACATCAACAACAACATTATTCAATTCACAGAAATCATTGTTCATAGTCATTCTTAATTATTCTTTTGTAATCATTACTGATAATTAATGAAATACTTTGAATAATTATTGAGTTCATATTTATTGTGTTTTTGTGTTTGTGTTCATCAATAATCATTAAAACAATTAAACGTTAATTAATGATAATTCCGCGATCATTGATTTGATTTATTTTAATATTGATAATTCCTGAATTGTCATCCTTGGATTCACAGGTGGTATCAGAGCCAAGTGCTCATTGATTTAGATCAATTGATCTATCAGTATTAAAATTGTTTAATTAATTTTTAAACAATTATTTCAGCGACTTATCGTTCAGCAAGCATTCTCTCATTGCTTGTTTGATTTAGATCTATATTCAAATCAATTGAATACTAGATCTGAGTCTTTGATAGGTTTGTCCAATTTAACATTCAAGGTTTCATTCATAACTTTGCATTAAACATGAGTACTTTTGGTGGAGGATCATATCAACCGCCGAAGTTTGAAACCAAAGCTGATTTCAAATCCTGGAAGATCAAGTTCAGAAATCATGTGAACTACACAGATTCTGACTTTTGGGAGTCCATCACTGAGGGTCCTTATATTCCACCCACTCTTGGGCCGGATTATAATGACAAGAATCAGCCTATCAGCACAAAGGACTTATCACCTGATGATGTCAAGAAGGTTAAAGTCGATATTAAAGCATACAGTTTGCTTAGTATGGCTTTGCTTGAAGAGATATTAATCAGGTGCGAGAACTACAAAACAGCAAATTCCTTGTGGAAGATACTCCACACTCTCTGTGAAGGGAGTGATGAGATCTGAAGCATAAGGAAAGACACCCTCAGATCACAATATGAAACCTTTCATCATGTTGAGGGTGAATCAACTCCTCAACAACTACATAGATTTATGCAACTTGTTACTGAAATGAACATCTTGGAGTTGAAGTATACTACTGAGGAACTCAACAAAAAAATGCTCCACACTTTGCCTGAAAGTTGGAAGCAAACTGTATCCATGTTCAAGAACACCATAGATCTTAAGACAACTGGTCTGGATACTTTGGTTGCTAAAGTAAAAGCACTTGAAATGGATGAACAGTCAAGAAACAAGAGTGTGAGAACTCATGTCTCACCTTATCACTTCAAAGAAACCAAAAATGCTGGAAGTGCATTTATCTCAAATAATGAAGGTGATAACTCTTGTACTTTGAGTGATGATGAAGAGGAAGTTAGTTTCTATGCCTCCAAACCAACTAAGAAATCATCTCAAAGTAAGAACCAAAAAGAAAAAGGAAGATCTGCTGAGAAAAGAGATACTAAAGCAACTGCTAAATCTTCACAACAAAACAATCAATCAGAACCAATTACTGTGATATTGGATTCTGAAGAACAAAAAGCAGCCTTTGCAGCTTTTAGTTCTAGCTTTCAAGCTTATCTTGGAAGCTCACTAACATCAGCAAACATCTGCCAGCAAGATTTGGAGGAACTGCCCCCTGATGTAGTTAAAGAGATGGATCTACAATGGCAGATGGCTATGATTGCTTATAGAGCTAAGCAATATCTGAGGAGAAATAAGAATCTGGCTGCAGCTAGTAAAACATCAAAGATTGGTGTTGACAAGTCAAAAGTCAGATGTTTCAAATGCAATCTCTATGGACACTTCTCTAGAGAATGCAACCAACAATCATCTCAGCAGCATCAGCAGTAGCAGCATCAACATCAGCAGCAACAGCAATATCAGAATCAGCAATCAACCTCTTAAAGATCTCTGCACAGACTACCTCAGCTGATAAATACATCCCTACTAGCCACAAATGTATCAGCAGGACCAAGCAATTCTAAGGAGTCAGGACTGATCATACTTCAAGATGGAACATGTGACTGGAGCATGTATGAAAAGGAAGTCTTGGAAGAAAATCAAGCATTAATGGCACACATGGAAAACAAAGTTCCTCCTATGGCCAGAGAGGTAAAAGACAGGTTATGTTCATCAACATGTGTTGAGGAAGTTGAACGTTACAGAGTCCATGCTCAACAATTGGCTGACAAAGTAAAAGAAACAATGATTTTGAATGAATCCCATTTAAGAGAACATAAACTATATCAAATCAAAATTAGTTCTTTGCAAAAGGATTTAGAAAAATATGTTTCTGAAAATAACAGCCTCAAAGCCCAAGTTGAGCATCTGACCACTTCCTTAACAAAATCCATGGCTGATCATGCATCTACTGAAGTGAAACTTTAGAAGTTTCAACTATCATCTCAACAATATGAGAAGTTGTTAAACTCTCATATTGAATCAAAGAACAGGTATGGGTTGGGTTATAATGCTGTTGCACCACCTATTAATGATAACTATACAACTTTGCCTGAAACAATGACAAATACTTTGTCAAATCATTTTGTGCCAAGCACCAAAATTGATATAAAAACAAACATCAACAATGAAGCTGAGATGAGTGAAACTGAATCTACTGAATCAGAATCACTTAAACATAATGACTCAGATTTTGATAAATATGATGACTTGGATGATTCTGATGAACATGATACTGATCAACTGAACATTGGTAAGAATGTTCAAGTTGAAACCGGTCTTCCCCGAGTTCTTGAAGAATCAAAGCTGCAGTATCCTCCAAAGCAACGAAATATGCTGAAGACTATCTGCAAACGAATTGCTGAACTGAATGAAGGACTTCAAGAACTGAACCTTCACAAGGTTGATAACTGCGGATCAAGTACTGAGGTACCTTTATCTCCTTCAGATAAAGGTAAGAAACAACAAACTTCAACCAAGAAGAAGAAAAATTCAAGTGTTGAAGATCTGCGGAAAGAGAAGTCTGAAGAATCCGTAGAACATCTGCGGAAAGCAAAAATATCCAAGTCCGTACATCTGCTGATGGCTAAAACTTGTGAATCCACAGAAAAGCCACGGAAGAGAGAAACCGAATCTACGGATGAGGTCAAAAGGACTGCCAACAAACATGCACAGAAAATGTTGAATATCAAGCAACAAAAGGCAGCCAAAGGCAAACAAGAAATAGATGATGAGGCTCCTACCAAAAGCAAGAAGAAATCAAGTGATCCATCAGAAAAGGAGACAAAGAACAAGAAAAAGAAGGCTGAATCTGAAGAAAATTCAAAAGATAAATATTGCAAATGGTGTGATATGAAGAATCACAATACTGATGAATGCTATTTCAGCAGTTATTGCTCCATATGCAATATGAACAATCACATAACTTCTGACTGCTACTTCAACAAACACTGTGCTATATGTGACAAAAATAACCATTCAACTCAGGAATGTTATTTCAACATGAAGAACAAGAAAAAGAGCAAAAAGAAGTCACATGATGCATCATCTGAATCAGATTCTCAATCTTCAGAGAGTGAGAAAGAATCAAAGATGCAAAAAGAACAACTAAAATCAAAGAAAAGATCCTCTGCTGTGGATAAGACTTTGATGAAGAAAACACCAACATAGTCTAAGACACCTCACAAAAGGTGGATTTGTCAGATAAACAAACTGAAGCAGTTGATAGTTTCTTTGATAACTTTGAACAAGGAACTCCTGTACCTCAATCAAAGTTGAAAGATGAAGTAACTTTCAAAAATACAGGAGCATCCTCAAAGTTAAAATATTAGCCAAAACAAGATAAGTTGAAGAAAGAATCAGATAAGCAAGAAGACATCCAAACACCTGAATCATCTTCAACAGAATCATCCTCACCACCATCAAATCAAAAAGAAACAACTAATACTGAAACTTCAAGACTAATTCATGAAGGAGTAACTATTGTTGACACTTCTGGCAAACCCAAGACAATTAAGGCTTGGGTTGTCAATTCTAACTGATTTCTTTTATGTGCAGGAACAATCATGGAGACCTGACAACAAGTGGTATGTTGACAGTGGTTGTTCCAGACATATGACAGGAAACTATGCACTTCTCCATGACTTCAAACATAAACATGCCTCTTATGTGGCATTTGGTGGGGATAAGAAGGGAGGTAAAATAGTTGGTGAGGGAATTGTAACAAATGGTGTTTTAACATTTGAAAAAGTAAATTACTGTGAAAATTTGCAGTACAATTTACTCAGTGTATCTTAAATTTATGATCAAAATTACACTACACTATTTGAAAACACTAATTGTTACATTCTTAAGCTAGGTTTTGCAGTTCCAGCAGACTGGATCCTTCTAAAAGCATCAAGAAAAGGAAACACATATGTTTTGGATATGAACAACACATCACTCACAAGCCATGAGACATGCATGCTGTCTAAGTCTTCAGAAGATGAATCACAATTGTGGCATAGAAGGCTTGTTCATTCCAACATGAAGAACATGAATAAATTGGTGAAAAATGACTTGGTCATTGGATTACCAAAGAAAGAATTTCATTGTTCTAATCATTGTTCTTCATGTTTAAAAGGAAAACAATATAGAGTGTCTCATAAATCCAAAATAATCAACACTAATACTACACCACTCAAATTGCTTCACATGGACCTCTTTGGTCCAACCAATGTGATGAGCATTGGAAAAAGGCAATATTGTTTGGTGATAGTAGATGATTTCACTAGATTCACATGGGTCTTTTTATTAAAACATAAGAGTGAAACATCTGAAACATTAATGGACTTCGTGATCAAGATTGAGAATCAACTTGATTTAAAAGTTAAAATTTTTAGGAGTGATAATGGAACTGAATTTGTTAATGCTGATCTGGATTCTTTTTGCAGGAATAAAGGGATAGCAAGACAATTCAGTGCACCAAGAACTCCACAACAAAATGGAGTGGCTGAAAGAAGAAATAGAACTCTCATAGAAGCAGCCAGAACAATGCTAGCTGATTCTCAGTTGCCCATAACTTTCTGGGCAGAAGCTGTGAATACAACTTGCAATGTTCAAAATAGGACATTAATTGTCAAAGAACATAATAAAACTCCTTATGAGCTCTTATTTAAAAGAAAACCTTTTATAGGATATCTTAGAGCTTTTGGGTGTCATGTGTCTGTATTAAATACTAAAGAACAATTGGGAAAATTTTCTGAAAAAGCCTATGATGGTTTCTTTGTTGGATATTCATCCACTTCTAAATCATATAGGGTCTATATTCCAGAACATAACATTGTTGAAGAGACTCCCAATGTTTCTTTTGATGAATCCATGTTTACAACATCTGTAAAAGGATCATCTTGGTTATTTGATATAGATGCATTAACTGAATCATTTAACACTGGTTATCTGATTAATGCAGGTCCTGCGGATACATGCTATCCATTTGTGCCTCCAAGTTTGAATGAAGTGCCACTGACAGCTGACCCACCAAGGGCACAACCTTCAACTGCACCTCAGCAAGAATCAAGTCAGCAGCATGCAGCTACATCCGAAGCAAATCCTTCATCCGCAGCACATATAAATACATCCGCAGATGCATCAGCATCCGTAGATGTAAGTCCTGTTTCAACCACTGACCAAAGGGATGGAGAGGATGTGTTGAATCAACAAAACATGCCAGCAAATCAACAATGTTCTTCCGTGGATGGTGATGTAACCCTATGGAAGTACGAAATGCCTCCATAGATGTTGAAGTTACTCCTTCGGAAGAACAAAATGCTTCTGTAGAACTTCCTGCGGAAGAAGACAACCATGCAGCAACTGAAACTCAAGCTAATCCTAATGAACATGAGCCATTTGATTACTTCATAGACTTATCTTCTCAGCTGAATGCATCTGCATCAATGGGTTTCTCAAACTTAGAATCAACAATTCCAGTTGATGTTGTTTCAACAAGCAGAATTCACAAGTCTCATCCCTCAGATAATATCATTGGAGACCTGAATGCAAGAACTACAAGGAGCAAAGGAGGAGTGGCAAACATTTGCCTCTTCACCTGCTTTTTGTCTCAGACAGTTCCTGCAAATATTACAGCTGCTCTAAAAGACAACAGCTGGATTGAGGCTATGCAAGAAGAGCTACAACAATTTAGAAAACAAAAGGTGTGGAATCTTGTAGACTTGCCTCAAGGTCAACATCCAATTGGAACAAGGTGGCTCTTCAAAAACAAGCTGGATGACAGGGGTATAATCATGAGAAACAAAGCCAGACTTATTGCTCAAGGATATACTCAAGAAGAAGGGATAGACTATGATGAAGTTTTTGCACCAGTTCCAAGAATTGAAGCTATAAGGGTCTTCCTAGCTTATGCCTCATTCAAGAAGTTCACAGTCTATCAAATGGATGTGAATTGTGCTTTCCTTTATGGAAAATTGATGAAGAAGTATATGTGGCTCAACCCCCTGGATTTGAGGATCCTGACTATCCACATAGAGTATACAAGCTTGACAAAGCTTTGTATGGTCTTCATCAAGCACCAAGGAAATGGTATGACACATTGTCATCTTTCCTGCTGAAGAATGGTTACAAAAGAGGAACCATTGATCAGACACTCTTCCTCAAACATGAACATCAAGATCTTTTGGTGGTTCAAATATATGTTGATGACATAATATTTGGATCAACCAACAAGAAACTGTGTCAAAGCTTTGAAGAGTTAATGAAATCTGAATTTCAGATGAGCTCCATGGGAGAATTGACATTCTTCCTTGGCTTACAAGTTCATCAGAAAACAGATGGCATTTTCATCAATCAAGAAAAGTACATTCATCAAATCCTGAAGAAGTACAATCTTGCAGATACAACTTCATGCAAGACATCTGCCTCAACAATAGACAAGATTGTGCCTAACCCTGCTGGAAAATTAGTAGATCAAAGATTGTATAGATCAATGATCAGTTCTTTAATGTACTTAACTGCCAGTAGACCTGACATAATGTTTGCTGTTTGTGTTTGTGCCAGGTATCAATCAGACCCAAAAGAGTCCCATCTGAATGCTGTGAAGAGAATATTCAGATATCTGAAAGGCAAACCAGCTCTAGGACTGTGGTATCCAAAAGATGGAGATTTCAGTCTTTACTCATATTCAGATAGTGACTATGGAGGGTGTAACAACAACAGAAAATCCACAACTGGTGGATGTCAGTTTTTGGGACCAAGACTTGTTTCTTGGCAGTGCAAGAAATAAACTAATGTATCTGTATCAATAGCTGAAGCTGAGTACATAGCTGCCTCAGCTGGTTGCTCTCAATGACTTTGGTTGCAGAACCAATTACTTGATTATGGTTACAATTTCCTTCAAACACCAATTCATATTGATAATTCAGCTGCTATGTTTATAATGCTAACCCAGTTCAACACAGTAAAACAAAACACATTGAAATCCGATACCATTTTCTAAGAGACTGCTCAGAAAAGGGTTTAATCAAGTTAGTCAAAGTGGACACAACAAATCAGCTTGCTGATTTGTTCACTAAAGCCTTTGATTCTGTTAGATTTAATTTTCTGATAGAATCTCTGGGGATGATTAACTTAGAATAAATCATCAAAAGCATATGACTGTCCTTGTGTAGAGTAATGGTTAGGGATGATTTAAGTGTCTGATAGAACATTTGTGCATGCCTTATGTATGGGAAATGATAGTAGACTATGCTTGGCCTTCTTTAACTAAAACTCAAACTGACTTGTTTCATTCTGATATGTGAGTAGGTTTATCTTGAGTGTAAACTAAGCTAAGAGCATGCCAAACTAAAAGATACAGGTATCTGTCTGGGGAATTCCATTTTGCGAATCAGGAAAGTACGTTATCTCCTGATGTGATCAAATCACTTACGCAAGCACACTATGTAAAATACTTTATAATCTTCTATCTTTGCAAAGTCATATTCCCTCTGTTTTGTGTGAACAAAGACCTGGGGATGCGACTAAAGAGTGTGATCTTCATTCTCCCTTTGTTTTGTGTAAATAAAGACCTGGGTTAAGTTCACCTCTGTTTTACAAAAGTAAAGACCTGGTGACTATGAAGATCGTCTCTCAGCTCTAAAAAGAATCACTTGTGATCAATTGTACACCAATCCAAAGAGCTTCAACATCAAAGCATTCATGAGACTGTAATATGTCTCAAGATAGAACTTATAACTTAATGTACATAGTCATTAAGTGTGAAAAGTAGTGATTTGCCTCACCTACGGAGTACAAACTCTAATGACAATTGAATGTGGAACTCATGACAGTTACTGATTAACAAACTTCAAAACATGATAAATAGCATGCCTAGTTGCTATATTACTCATGTATGAATTTAAGTGGATCTATATACTTACAATCAGGTGTGCAATGAATCAAATAATCAACATCCGCATGAGCCGAGTCATAGTATGATCCCTCTATATATATATGCATGCATGTAATTGTTTAAAACAGATGTTTAATTTGTCCTTTTAACTGATTTTCTCTCACTTAGACTGTCATATGCCTTTCATGCCTGTTTACAACTTAAATTTATGATGAATGTAACAGTTTAACATTAATCACAAATTTAGGGGGAGTAGTTCATGCATGAAAATCAATAAAAAGCTGTCAACTTGATTTAATTTACTTTGAAGGAATTGAAACTTGAGCACTAACTTGAATACAGGATACAGGACACTTGCTTTCTTGTACTTAATTGCCATGCAAATACAGTCAACAATGTCCAACATCAACACTTGATTCTACTCAGTAGATATCACACATTTAAAGTTTTTAACAGAACTTTAAGTTTCGCAGAAATTTCAGTAATACTTCTCATCCGTAGAAGTAACAGTGAAATTTCTGCATCCGCAGAAGTTTCAGTAATACTTCTCATCCGTAGAAGTATTAGTGAAATTTTTGTTTCAGCAGAAAAACAGATGCATTGTTTGAGCTAAGACATCCGCAGATGTTAAGACATCCGCAGATGTTAAGGTTCCGCAGATGTTCTGCGGAAGAAGTAATGCATTTGAAATAAACTTGGTATACGGGCGGATAAATGGGAAGTGGGCCCAACATAATTAATACAAGAAATTAATATGTTCGGTTATAAATAAGGTTTCTGACTCAGAATTCATTAATCAATTTTTTAGAACACTTTTTCAGTTTCTAACCTAGAAAAAGCCCACTTTTCCCCTCATTCAAACTTTCAAAAAAATCCGTTCCGAAAAAGCATAAACTACATTATCCAATAATCGATTATCAGTATTACGAAGGTAAATCATGTTCTAATTCTCAGTACGGAACTAGTTAATCTGTGTTTGTCATTAAAACGATTTGACTTCATGTGAGATTTATGCTTAATCTATTTTCGTTGTTGATTACAGATGGCAAACAGATTCGCAAAAGAACATAATGTGTGCGCATTCTTAAATGCCGATGATCCTGCTGCTGAAGGATGTCGAGATATCATAAGATATCTTCGACGGTCCAGGCTCTTCTATGCCTTAACGGCAGAGCTTGTGATTCATCAGGCACACATAATCGATTTTTGGAACTCTACACGAGTTGAACAAGAAGGAGATGATGAAGTGATTGCTGCTGAGATCCTGACTGAATGTATTCGGATCAATGAAAGCACAATTAGACGATGTCTGGAATTGGGTGATCGAGAGATTGGGCACCCTGATGTATTCGAAAATGAATACATTGAAAAGGTGTTTAACCTGATGGGATATGATGGTAACTTCGATAAAGGGGAAACAAAGAAGGGTAGGCTGTGCAAACCATATCGATTCCTATGCCATACCTACCTGAAGTGCATATCCAACAGGAAGTCAGGGCTTGATAGATTTTCTCGACACATATCATCAGGAATCATTAGGATCTTCGAGGGTAGAACTTACAACTACTCCAAGTACATTTTCAACTGTCTAAGTGATCAAGTCAAACTTTAGCGGAATGACAAAATGTACATGTTCCCAAGGTTCTTACAACTGGTGATCAACTTTGAACTTCCAAGGCTAGCAAGAGTAGGAGAAGTGTTTGTGCAAGCACACTTGGGTAAATCTGTGCTGAACAAAATTAGTTGGAAGTACCAGGGTGAAGAAATGCCCATTTTGCACATGTGGTGGATGCTCATGCAGATATACCACAAGAATTGATCTGGGTAGATGAAGAAGCAGAGTCATCTGCTGAATCTGTACAAGCTTCTCACTCTCCAATCCAAACACCACCACTCCAATATCAATCACCAGCCAGCATCAACACCCAACCAATCTCACCTATTCATCACCATGAATCTCCACAGCTAATATCTTCATCTTCTACCACCAACACTCAGCCAATCTCACCAGTTCAACACCAGTCACCATCACCTTCTCATTCATCCTCACATCACACTCAACATCTCTCTCCACTCTAAATCCAATCCCCTGTTCAACCACCACCAGACACACCAAAACAAGCATCACAGGAAAGTGCTAGCACTGAACTAGTTGAGATAATTGAGTCTTTAAATTCTGTGCACTCAGGAGAGACTGAGTTACTGTCTCAAGCTAGCACTGTTCCCATTTCACCCACAAACACTGAAGACCAAGTGCCATCAGACCATACGGAACTCATACTTCCAGCTCTTAATGATCAACCTGCTGATGAGCTAATGGGAGATGATCATCCTACTGATGAGCAAAGGGTAGCAGAAAAAGAGGATATGATTGCCTACCACGAAGATGATTTAAGTGATAGTGACATCCCAGTGAGTAAAAGCTTTTTGGTTGCTGAGTACAACAAGCTAGTACTCAAATCAAATAAGCGGAAGCAAAGAATACAAGAGCTGAAAGGAATCATTCAGGAAAAGGATGAAGAGCTGATGATGAAAGATGCAAGATTGAAAAGGCTGAGAGAGGATGCCACATGCAACAATGAGGTAATTGATGCACTTTTGCAAAATGAACAAGAGTTGCAGGCATCCTTGAAAAATGAGCAAAGTGATAAAGCTCAGCTGATCAAAGAGAGAGATGAAAAGATAGAGCAATTGAAAAAGAAGATTTATGCTCTGGAAACAAGGGAGGCCCCAAGTGTTGAGATGTCTAAACCATCCGCTGAAGCTCCAAAGAAACTGATCCTATATGCACGGAAAAGAAAATACTTGGGCTCCTTCAAAAGGAAATCTGAAGAAGAAGCCTCTCCAAAAAGGCAAAAGCTTTCATCCCCTGAACAGACACCTTCAGTAGATGTATCTACTGTGACGGTATCATCCGGAGATGCCGATGAAAGTGACAAAGAATGGGAGGAGCTAACCAAGATGGAGTCCCCCACTGAACAAATGGAAGCAAAGGCCGATGACCTTCTAACCACAGCAAATACTATGGAAGAGAGGTGATTCAAGCATGTTCATGACCTTCATCAACCATGGTTTTCCTTATGACATGGTTAAGAGGATGAATTCAACTGAGATAAGAATCTGCTGAAAGAGTTTGAGCTGGCAAGTTTCATAATCCCAAACTGTGATTATGAAGCTTTCACAGTCTTTCAATCAGTGGAGAAAATTAAGAAAGATTTGAAACTGACCAAGTACAACATGACATGCTGGTTACAGGGCCACAATTACAAACCGCATGAGCTCAAAGGTAGATCTACTGGAGAACTGCGGAGGATGATGGAGCATGTGATGGCAGTGGAGATAGAAACTGGTGTAAAATTCAGAACCACAGCTCCACATCCAACTCATGACCAACAAAGCAAAGTTGCTGCTGATCCAATAACTGTTGAACCAAAGGATCAGCACAAAGCAAAAGATAAACTCATCAGAGAACCAAGGGAAGTCATCCCAGGCAAGGTATGGCCCCTTGGTACTACTGTTAGAGAAATCACTGATCAGAAGTCCACTCTGATTCAGTTGATTGATCACCTCACAACTCCCAACTCTGCTGAAGAAAATAAGATCATGACATGGAAATATGATCAAGAGTGCGATTGTGCAGTGATCAAAAGAACATCTGGAAGAGTTGAATACTTCCATGATGTGTTTTCAGTTCTATGCTTACCTGAGAGTGATCTCAAGGACCTGCAAAGCCTTACCATTACAAATTATCCAATACATCCAAGGGGCAGGGACTTCTTAAGCATAGTAGGTAAACTGAAAACGAAATTCAAAGATGATGTACTGGTGAAGCCAAAAGAGAAGATAATGAGCACAGAAAAAGAATAAAAGGAGTGAAAAGATATAAGTCCAATGCCTCTGAATCCGTAGATGATGAATTCTTAAAGAGGGTTGGCTATAACAACAGGAACTCAGCAGCAATCAAGCATATTGAAGGGACTCAATACACACTCCCTATTACTGAATGGGGATATGTAGAGAGAACAAAAGAACTTGTGCTGCTGAAGAATGCAGAAAACAAGAGGGCTGAACGGATTAGGATTTTTGATCCTGTGGAAATCAAGCTACTTCATCCCAACTACACCTCATATTTGCATGATAAATTCTTCCCCAAGCTGATTGATGGAGCAGCTTAAAATGACTTGTTCCTACATGTTCACGTGATACAAGTTGTTGACAAACTTCATGCAAAGGCCTACAAACGAAGAAGACACAATGCTGGCTTGCTGAAGGGAACAAATTATGATGAAGTCACAGAACTCCGACTCTCTGAACAAGATGAGCTTGAAGTAGTGAAAAATGACAAAGTCTTAGAGACACTCACTACAGAGGAGGATGTTCTGGGACTTAGTTTCGAGACTCTGAAGAAGATCAGCAAAATGGAGATCAAGTACAAATATGATGATCAAAAGGCTGTTGTATCTTACTTCTACAACAAAATCATATCAAGAGTCAAAGAGCTTGCAGTTTTGAAGGACTGATTACAAGGATCTAAGCCTAAGGGGGAGTATTGTTGGATCTAATTATAGGTCTAGATCATTTTGTATAGGCTTAGAACTTTAATCAAGTCTTGTAATTAATAATTGTAACTGTCAATATATCTATATATATGTGCATTTGAATCTATAGGGTAACCCATATACATGTATGTTGCTTTGTGATTGTTGATAGGCAAAATCAATATACTTGGTAGGATTCCTGAAATTGACCAAGTGTAAGAAACATCTACGGATGAACATTATTGTTAATCCATAGATGTGTTTCTTACAAGACCAAATCACTCGTGAATGTTCATGCGGATGATCAAGGATTGCATGAAGTGAACTCCTGCAGATGAAAGAGTTCCTACGGAAGAACAATATTTCTATGGAAGACCAAGTCATCTACGGAAGAACAAAACTCCTGCGGACGACAAGACTCCTGCGAAAGAACAGAATACTTGTGTGATTTCAAATACCAAGAAGTCAAACAAGTCAACACAATCAATAACAAATCCCAAGAGATCCGGTGTTTCCTTAACCGACTCAAACCGTCTATAAATATGAGTCCTAGGTTTCACATCTCGATGAACACAATCAAGCAATATTACGGCTGTCAAGAGTTACATCATCGTGCAACCCTAACCGCCGTCATATCAACAACAACATTATTCGATTCACACAAATCATTGTTCATAGTCATTCTTAATTATTCTTTTGTAATCATTACTGATAATTAATGAAATACTTTGAATAATTATTGAGTTCATATTTACTGTGTTTTTGTGTTTGTGTTCATCAATAATCATTAAAACAATTAAACGTCAATTAATGATAATTCCGCGATCATTGATTTGATTTATTTTAATACTGATAATTCCTGAATTGAGATCCTTGGATTCACAAGTATGATGTAGCCCTATATGATGGTAATGACTGATGATTTGTAAATATCGATGTTCCTTGCTTCGATGTATGTTTATCTTTCCGTATCTTTACGTGTATTGTTTATGAATGAATGAAAAAGCATTATGTAACGTAAAGTGAAAGATAATAAAAGAGGAACGTAATGAACGAATGCATGTATTAATGAATGAATGAATGAACGAACACATGAAATAATGAACGGATGAAAGGCTTGCAAGCAAGTGTAAGAGGTGAGCGACTCAGTGTCGTAACAGACTCGAAAGTGGTCCTTGTCGCGTACTCCGGTATTGCAGGAGGCAGGATCCAGATGAATGAGAGTAAGATTGGCTTGCAAGCAGAAGGAAAGGAGGTTCATGACTCATTAAGAGTTGTTAGCTTAACTATGGGTGTGTAATAGCGTGCGATCTTGGCTAACTCACAAGGGGACATAGTCACAGTGGGAGTTCAGTTTTGGTAGCTGCTCTGATACGTGCGATGTGGTATTTACTATGTGCTATGTAGCGTGCGATTTTGGCCTACGTCATGTGACGTAGCGTGCGATTTTGGCTAACGCATGAGATGGCGTGCGATTTTGGCTAAACCCCAAGAGTTCACACACACAGGGAGAGTTGGTCTTAGTGACAACTCAGTTGGTACGATTTGCATGAGACAAGATTCGAGTAATGAAAAGTAATGAGCAAAGAAATGAATGAATGAACGAACGATGATGAAGATAATAATACTTATTATCTGTATGTATGTATGATGTATGCTCAGGAACGAAATGTCATAATAAAGAACAAAACGGGATCCTTGTCATTCGACCACAGTAATCGTGGCTGTGTGCCATGAAGTGGGTAAAGCCTGACGGGATCTAGATAAAAAAAAAGCTGAATGATGATGATGTACAACGAATGAATAAAAGTTAACGAACGTAAAGAAAGAAGTAAAAGACAAGAAATGTATGAAAGTCAAAGGTAGAAAATAAGCGAATGACAGACAGAGAACGAACGAGAGTAAAGTTAAAGTAATGAATGAGAACACAAAAAGATAATAATGAAATTACCTATGTGTACGTATGATGTGTGCTCGCACGTATGTAACGAACGGTTTTAACGAAAGAAAAGTGTTTTATTATAAAACTAGAACTCACTCAGTAACACTGACTTTGATGTGTTTCCAGTTGGCAGTTAAGGTTACTGAGGATGGCACGAGGCGGCTACTCAGCTCTTTTGGGATGGCATTACTTTGTACATAATGTGGCAACACAATATGTTGCATGCAAGTGTTTGTTGAGGATTCAGATAAACGGGATTACCTAAGGAATCTGTTGGTTTCATATGCTTCCACAGCAAACATTGTATCGTTATGTAATGCGAAAAATATGTATTTTGTAGTTAATCAACGATGTATTATTTTGCAAAAGCTTTTATGATGAAATGAGAATGTCTTTTTATCGATTCCGCTGGATTATTTTACTTAGTAAATATAAACTATATGTTTGATGTGCAATGAATGACCAACTGTGGGGTGCCCGGGAACGGGGCCTTACAAGTTGGTATCAGAGCTAAAGTTTAAGTGAAACGGGTAAATTTTCAAAATAAACCTAAACTTAAACTGAGAATGGGACGGAAAGGGAAGGAAAGCCAATCTGAGTAGCTGCGTGCCATCAGGTATTTTCTTAAAGTTAACCGGTATTATGTGCTCATGTTATGTGTTTATGTGCTACTGTTAGATTTAGATGCTAATATAGTCAGGACAGGTAATGCTCGGGGTATGAAAAGTAAGGTAAGTGGCTAATCACCACTGATCACTGTAATTAGGGACTTACTGTACTTGACATGAACTGAGTTATTCCCATGAATGACCATGTTGGTGTTTGAATCTTTCAGTATATTATAGAGGATGGCTGGTGGTAGATCTTCTAAGGCTTCACGTGGTGGAGGTGGTGGCGGACGTGGCGCTGAACCTCGGGTCAACAGAGGAAGACCTAGAGTTGAGAAGGTGGTTCATGAGGAACCCGAAACCCCTCATCCGGAGGGCGCTGATGAGAGTGCTAACTTGAGGGCCTCGGTGAAAGAGGCGGTAGTTGAAGAAGTGCATCAGGTCATGCAGACAATCCTACCATCTGTAGTGACCGAGGTGATAAAGGCTGTAGAGATGGGGAGAGATAGGGAAGGGGTATACCTTTGGGCGGAAGGAGACGGACGGAGACTGAAACGGTTTTCTCCGATGAGGAGGAAGAGGAGGAGGAGCCTGCGCCGGAGGCTGCACGAGGCTGTAACTATGGGGCATTTCAACGATGCAAGCCCCCAACTTTTGATGGCAATGGCACTGCTACTGCTGCTCACCGGTGGGTGAGGGAAATGGAAGCCGTGCTGAATATCAGCGAGTGCCGGGAGGATTAGAAAGTGAAGTTTGCCGCCCACTCTTTCGTGGATTCAGCTTTGTGCTGGTGGGACAACATAGTCCAAGTTGAGGGTAGCCGGGCTATCGGAAGGATGAGATGGTCAGAGTTGAAAAGGCTGGTGATGAGGAGTTCTGTCCTCACCGAGAGATGGATAAGATTGAAAGGGAGTTCCTGCAGTTGAAAGCAGGGATGATGACGCATCAGCAGTACACCACCAAGTTCAACGAGATGGCACGGCTGGTGCCGGATCAGGTGACGCCTCTTTCATGGAAAATAAAGAGGTATATTCAAGGCTTACCGACGGATATCCGTAGGCACCTGATCGCTGCTCGACCATGCACGTTTAGGTCGGCAGTTGATTTGGCGAGAAGGTTGTATGATGAAAGAACGGTGGTGGTGGTGGCTGAAGACGGCGAGAAAAGAGGATGGATATCGGAATTGGAAGGGGAAGAGAACTGGACGGGGTGGTGCCCTGACGAATCATAAGCATGCACTGGGGGATGACCGTCATGTGGTTGCACCTGGTTTGGGGTCGGATAGGTGTGTAAATTGCGGGATGGAGCATTCGGGAGATTGCAAAAGGGGACCAAATACTTGCTACAAGTGTGGGAAGCGTGGTCATGTGGCTAGAGAATGTGGAACCATGAGATGCTATAATTGTGGAGGAATGGGCCATATGAGTAAAAACTGTGAGAAGCCAAGGTCGGAAGGTTCGGGAGTGAGGAAGGCTGGAGGAAGGAGAACAGAGGGTGAAGGCTAGAGCGGACTTCAACTTGACGACAGGTACGTTTCTGGTAATTTAAGTTTGTACCCTTACGCCTTGAATGCGATGCTAGTAGTAGTTCGTTCCCACTGACTTCCGTTAGGAATTGCATGGTAGGAGAATAAACGTCTAGGAGCCCTTCGTTGTAGAGACTACTATTAGTAGATTCACTAGGTTACTTGATGCCCTAGAGGATTGCGTGAGGCAATTAAGAAGGCTGTACCACCCGTTGTCTGAGGAACAATTTCAGCCTGTGATTGGTTCATCGAACGGCAACGTACGCCTAGTTTCGACGTCGTAGCAAACAGGTAGAATGGGAGATCGGAAACAAAAGAAAAAGATAGATTTAGTTGGACTACCAAGGAAGCCGATTTGCCTTTTCTATCACAGTACACCTGCAAGGAACCTGAGGAGAACCGATTTCGATTGCAGTTATATTTAGAACAATGCATGGCACGATTAATGGATGCCTTTCTTGCCAGTTGTTTGGTTTGCCAGAGGTTCATTATTCATACTTAAAGAACATCAAACAAGGGTCTAGGGTAAGCAGCAACTTTACGCAAGTTGATGGCCGTGTTCTTCAAGCACTTAAGCTGAGGGTTCTCAGTGATGCTCTGAAGCTCAGTGATTATGATGCCGAGCCTTGGCTCGAATATTGTGACGTTTCTTTTAATCGTAGTAACCGCACTCCACATGGCATGCTTGAAGTCGCAGGTCCTGGTCAAATGGACATAGATCAGTATGCATGGGTTGCCGATGGAGATAGTCAAAGATGGACCAGAAGTCGAATATTGGTAAATGATGTGGAGTGATAGGATTCCAAATGATAGAATGGAAAAGAGATGGGACAGTATTGCCAGAGAAGGTTTAAAGGAACAACAGGTTTCGGGGACGAAACCCGTTTAAGGGGGGTGGACTTGTAACACCCGAAAATTTCGGTTTGAAGTGCCATGCGATTGGAGCGTCCAATCGTACGACTGAGGAAAGACTGGAGCTCTATACGCATAATAGTCGCACGATTGGAGAGTCCAATCGCATGAACCTCATGCGGATAAAGGTTCAGTCGCATAGAAGCTCGGGCGACTGGACAGTAGTATTTAAGGGAGAGGGCAGCCCTTACCCTCTCCCCACACTTGCGTAACCAGGGAAAGAAGAGAAAAAGGAACAGAGGAGAAGAAAGCCTGGTTCAAGCGAGTTCAAGGGTGCAAAATCGACGTGTAGTGAGTTCAAAATGAAGCTCTAACCGAGGAGGCTGCTAAGGTGAGTTCTAGGACCCCTCTGTTACACGTTTTTGAAGGATTTTGGGGCTGGAAACATCTGAAAACTATATTTTTGAGTTTTTGGGTGTTTAACCTGTGTACAAATGAATGTGTATGTGCATAGTATGTTTAGAGCGCGATTTTGGACGTGTATGTGCTTGAATGTTGTCATAGTATGGTTCCCTAAGGTGTAGGAGGGTTAATTTGGGCTTAAAACGAGTTTGGAAGGATTTGGAGGTCGTGAGTCGCGACTGCAGTTCGGGATGAACTGCAATCGCTGCCCAGCTAGGGCTAGACGACTGGAGGGCCAATCGGCCGACTGAGGTTTGACCGCACGACTGAGGCTCAGCCGCACGACTGGGGACTCAGTCGCATGACTGGGGACATAGTCGCACGACAGGTCATGCGACTGGGAGTTCAGTCGCATAGGTCCATTCGCAGGGTTGTTCAGTCGCACAACTGACGCATAGAGGCTCATACGTATAGTGTTCAGTCGTACGATAGGGAGTCCATTCGTACGATTGGGGTGTTCATCCGCATGGGTGTTCATCCGTATTGGTCCAATCGCATAGCTGTTCAGTCGCTTGAAGGTCATGCGACTGGAGGGTGCCCAGTCGCCCAAGTAGGGCTGTTTGTACGAGAAGAGACATAGTTCAATTACTGGCCTTCGGGAGAAGAGCATGGGTAGGAAGTGACGTGATAGCTCCCGTAGGTACATGTGTGATAACTATCGAGGCTTAGAAGTTAAGTGGACATGATGATGATAGAACTGCATGTATATGCAGGATGTATGTATGATAAGTATGATGTAGCCCTATATGATGGTAATGACTGATGATTTGTAAATATCGATGTTCCTTTCTTCGATGTATGTTTATCTTTTCGTATCTTTACGTGTATTGTTTATGAATGAATGAAAAAGTATTATGTAACGTAAAGTGAAAGATAATAAGAGAGGAACGTAATGAACGAATGCATGTATTAATGAATGAATGAATGAACGAACACATGAAATAATGAACGGATGAAAGGCTTGCAAGCAAGTGTATGAAGTGAGCGACTCAATGTCGCAACGGACTCGAAAGTGGTCCTTGTCGCGTACTCCGGTATTGCAGGAGGCAGGATCCAGATGAATAAGAGTAAGATTGGCTTGCAAGCAGAAGGAAAGGAGGTTCACGACTCATTGAGAGTTGTTAGCTCAACTGTGGGGTGTGTAATAGCGTGCGATCTTGGCTAACTCACAAGGGGACATAGACACAGTGGGAGTTCAGTTTTCGTAGCTGCAACGATACGTGCGATGTGGTATTTACTGTGTGCTATGTAGCGTGTGATTTTGGCCTACCTCATGTGGATTACGTAGCGTGCGATTTTGGCTAACCCATGAGATGGCGTGCGAGTTTGGCTAAACCCCAACAGTTCACACACACAGAGAGAGTTGGTCTTAGTGACAACTCAGTTGGTACGATTTGCATGAGACAAGATTCGAGTAATGAAAAGTAACGAGCGAAGAAAACGAATGAATGAACGAACGAACGATGATGAAGATAATAATACTTATTATCTGTATGTATGTATGATGTATACTCAGGAACAAAATGTCATAATAAAGAACAAAACGAGATCCTTGTCATTCGACCACAATAATCGTGGTTGTGTGCCATGAAGTGGGTAAAGCTGACGGGATCTAGATAAAAAAAAACTGAATGATGATGACGTACAATTAATGAATGAAAGTTAACGAACGTAAAGAAAGAAGTAAAAGGCAGAAATGTATGAAAGTCAAAGGTAGAAAATGAGCGAATGACAGACAGAGAACGAACGAGAGTAAGTTAAAGTAATGAATGAGAACATAAAAAGATAATAATGAAATTACCTATGTGTACGTATGATGTGTGCTCGCACGTATGTAACGAACGGTTTTAACGAAAGAAAAGTATGTTTTATTATAAACTAGAACTCACTCAGTAACGCTGACTTTGATGCGTTTCCAGTTGGCAGGTAAGGTTGCTGAGGATGGCACGAGGCGGCTACTCAGCTCTTTTAGGATGGCATTCCTTTGTACATAATGTGGCAACACAATATGTTGCATGCAAGTGTTTGTTGAGGATTCAGATAAACGGGATACCTAAGGAATCCTGTTGGTTTCATATGCTTCCACATCAAACACTGTATCGTTATGTAACGTGAAAAATATGTATTTTGTAGTTAATCAACGATGTATTATTTTACAAAAGCTTTTATGATGAAATGAGAATGTCTTTTATCGATCTCGCTGCATTATTTTACTTAGTAAATATAAACTATATGTTGATGTACAATGAATGACCAACTGTGGGGTGCCGGGAACGGGGTCTTACATTTATTTTTAAAACCACCTAACGATTTTTTAAAAATTCATTTCTCATAATACTTTAATATTTTATTAAATAATTTAGACAAATGATATAAGTAGTTCATTTTCTATAAAAATAGACTTTAAATAATGGGTAAAATCACTAAATTATTATGGTTCAAATAATATCTATGTATTATGGTTTTAAATCATGATTATCTCAATATAAAAGCTTTATATTAAAACCCTACAAGTTACTACAAATGTGTTCGTTCACGTTTTATAAAATATAGTACACATGTTATGAATGTGTGTGAAAGACTATAAAGTTATACATAATATAATATATACGAGTTAGCATGTGAAGAGAAACATCAATAACCGACACCGTAACCGAACCGTGATCGTGAACCATATCATTCTATTCTGAATAATTAATTCCATTACTAATATTTAATCTCAACTAAATATTAAATGAAACTCAGGTTAATTGGAACCCGATCCTTTGTGCTTACACTTATTTGTTGCAACGCATTCGAGGTGAGTTTCACGGCCCCTTTTCATGTTTATACAATTGTTTCAATCTTTTACAAACATGGGGGAAAGTATGCTCACACGTTTTCAATGATGTAACATACATACAATTTTCATACTTGGGATCAACGTGATACTGTTTTGTGAGTACTTATCTGATGCATACATGATGTTACTGTGTGGTTCTTCTTACAACCATTAATTCCGGTGTTGGAACCAACGGATAGGTATTAGTAGTACTACTGGGTTGACACCCCCACCCTTGACAGATGGTTACTTGTGAGTACCATCACACTGCCAGGAACGAGCCTTGGGTGAATATATTCCGACAAGTTGCTGTGTGTACGTCATTAGGTTTGGTTGTATAAAACTCATGGTATGTAATTTTGCTTGCTTATAACTGTATGCACGGTATTCCACTACAAATACTATACAGCATCAATTACATGTTTACAATTCAAACCTGTGAACTCACCAACCATGTGTGACTTTTGAGCATATCTTTTCAGGTAACAATCATTGAGGATAGCTAGGGATGTTGCCTTAGCGACGACCTTAAGATTGCACTACTTAGACTCATTGGATGTCTGTGGTAGTTGCTCTGACTTTCATTATTCTCTTTTGTTCATTTGTTTCCCGGGTTGTAGGACTTATACTTATTTGGTTTGTATGACTATATTTGTCGTGGAATTGACTAACTGCGATACAAGTCTCCATTTGTGTCGGGTGACGTCATGACACGTTGACTTTCTTCATTTAATGCATCTCTATTAACTTAACAATGTGTTATGACGATCCCGTTCGTTACATCCTCGCGTTTCTGCTATAAGCGGGGGTGTGACACATGGACAAGAAAGATGATATGTTCCAGTTGCTAGAACTGGTACTCTTTTCCCATCACCAACGATGAGCTCCATATCGCCTTGTTTCAGTTTCTTCCACTTTTCAGGCTCCTGCAAGACATTAATGATGTGGTAACCACATCCAGTATCAAATACCCATGTGTTGCTGGAAACAGTGAAAAGTTCAATAACATAAAATCAGAATACCTGAAGAAGAGCCTTCACCATTGGCCTTCTTCACCTTCAGCTTGGCTAGATAGTCAGGACAGTTACGTCTCCAGTGCCCCATCTTATTGCATTCAAAACAGTGTCACTCCTCAGGAGGGGGTGCTGCTTTGTTTTAGCCAGCTGTTTGTTGTTGGTGGTAGGCTTGGCAGCAATAACTTTACCCTTACCCTTATTGTTATAAGTTTCTTCTTGGGGTTTGGTTTCCTAACACCAGTAGATCGGACCATCAACATTTGACTGGCTTTACCTGGTATGTTTTGCTCAGCAGTTTTAAGCATACCGTGTAGTTCAGCTACACTCTTAACCCACACATTCATTTAAAGTTCATTATGAACTTGTCGTAAGAACTAGGCAAGGAGTTCAAAATGAAGTCTACTGCCATTTCATCTTGCATAGGATAACCAAGTTTGGCCATTTGGTCGATGTACCCTTTCATTTTAAGCACGTGGGCACTAACAGGCAAGCCTTCTTGCATTTGCAGGATATAAGCTGCTTCATGGTATCATAGCGCTCTTGTCGGGCCTGTTTCTGAAACATGCCCTTAAGTTGCTCAATCATGTCAAATGCAGTCATGTCCTCCATGTTCTTCTGGAGATCAGGAGACATGGTGGCTAGCATAAGGTAGGCTACCTCATCGGCATCCTCCTTAAACTTTTCCCAAGTTCTACGGGTTGCGGCCGTATTGTTTTCAGGCTCTTTGGGAACAGCGCTATCTATAACATAGATCTTTTCGCCATCTTGAGAACGATTCTCAGATTGCGGTGCCATGCGAGAAAGTTGGTGTTATCAAGTTTCTCTTCTCAAGAATAGACTTGAGAATGAAGGAGTTGTTGGTTTCTGAAGACATCTATTTAAATAAGCAAAATAAATTAATTAGTATTTTCGATGTATTGTTTCCTTATTTTAATTAATGACCCATTTACAGTAATTTTAAATAAGGAATGAGAATCTGGCTTGGTCAGTTACTAAAGGCAGCTGGGGCACGCAACATTAGTAAGTGATTAGGCAGACTGACAACGTTTATCAATTGTGAAAATTCCACAACTCTCATGTATGAGGCCGCAACGACAACATTGTCAATGCACTGATACGTTTAGCCTCATCTATGCCCACTTTTCTCTCTAGACAGCTGTGGCACGTAACAAGAGAAAAAGTAATAGTCATCCTAGAACAGTTACTTGTGAAAGGGCCAGATGGTGTCAACAAAACCCTACACCTTGGAAGAAAAACTACACATCAAGTGCGATGTTGTGGCTCCAAACACTGATGTTTCGCTTAATGTTCCAAGTGTTCCTTATAGTAGGGTGGCATAGACTATGATTATTATCTATGGGATCCAATTTTAGTGTTTACCAAATAGGGTCAAACACAACGTATAATTAAGTTATACGTGCGTCGTAAAAGTTAGTTTTATAATATATAGTTCGTGATAATAAATGACGAACCATTTCAGCTCTCGGGACACCAGATTTAATACCCTATTAAAACTAGGTTCATCGCGAGACAGACAACCGATTTTAATTTGATAATTTTAAATTATTAAGTTTTAAGTTTTAAAATTTAAACTAATTTAAATTTGAAAACTTATCTAGTTATCCTTTTAAATGAATAATTAATTTAATTTAAAATTATCAAGTTTTAAGTTTTGAAATTCAAACTAATTTTGAATTTGAAAACTTATCCGATTATCCCATTTAAAACAAACAATTTGTTTTAATAATTTAACAAGTTGTAAAAATAAGTTTAAAACTTGTTATTTATTTGATTGTAAAATTTTTTTTAATTAGTTGATATTAGGTTGGGTGATATAAAATAAAGCAACCATAATAGCAAAGTAATATGTAAATCTAATGGCTATGATTGTTTGATTTTGCTAGAGCCAAATAGCGAGATCAAGCCAGGTCACGGGTCAAAACACATAACAACCACAAGGACTGACTTAAGTGCATCTAGTTGTCTTGATTGCTCCCACTGACTCCTTGATTTGTCCTGCCTCCGTTTTGACTTCGGGTCTTCAAATATTACAATATTTACAAAAGAAAAATAAAGAAAACTCTAATCTATACAACTTTGAGCCATCAAATGGGCCAACACCATAAAACCAAAAACTTTAACAATAACAAATCACATCACAACCATTCAACCACAGGGTCTAGCCAGATTTACATATTAAAACACAATCAAAATAATACGGGCAATCTTTTAGTTAATAAATATTTAACCAAAATAAACAAGTTGCCCAAAATAATATAAATCAGAAACTTCAAATAATTTTAAAGTTTGTGATCTATGACCGGTTAACAGACCGGATATGATTTGCATGTTGTAAGCCTGGCTCTGATACCACTGTTGGGTTCAGTGGTATCTGGTTAGGTTATTTATCAAAACAGTTTTGATAATTATTAATCATATTAATAATATGTAACGCAGCGGAGTATAAATAAATACCAAAAGTGAACCTGACAGGATCTGGGAATACAAACAATGCAAATACAGAATATTATTAACCTACTGATAAGATAATAATTCCTTTGTGATTAATAATTAACCGTTTGAGACACCGAGTGACAACGATGAATGCTAGAATCAACGAACACTAAATTGGAACACAGTGATTGCGGCTCTAAGAGGCGCGGTCCACGGTTGCAATCGGGTGTATATGGTTCATGGCAGGCCTGGTTCAAGTAGGCAGCGGCGATGCGGTGGTGCAGGCGAAAAGTCACAGTGATATTCGGTTGTTTGTGATAGGAAGGAAAGATCCAACTTTCTTTCTACTTTCTTCCTTTTGGAGAAATGATGAATGTGATTCAGGTTCTTTGTATGAGTAATGTGTGTTTTTTTAGAAATTGGAATTGCATTTCAAATATATATATTCAAAAGGGAATCCAACTTTTCCTTTACAGATCACGATCGCAATTCAACTAAGATGTTTTAATATATTTGCTGCAAGGAGGAGACAACTTTAAGACCACTTACTCTTTTTACTTTATTTTATTTAGCTCGCAATTAAACCGAAATCAATGCTTAATAAATAAACATTAATACTAAATAATTTATAACAATTATAAATTATAAAAACCGATATAGTTCGTAAGCGCCAGTTAATAAAATTAAGTGGACTTAATATTTGTTGCCCAATGTGTAACTCTTACGGGTCATAGCTCGGTTGGCAACGTGACGTAATCGAACCCGTACATAATCCAAACACAAAGAAGTTCAACTGCGCTACATGAAGACAATGTCACACGCCTCACACAAATTAAAAAGGCTACATCAAATATCAAGCAAACTGTTGTCATAGAAGAACAGATTCCACAAATAAAATATATATGTTAAATTGAGGAGAATATTATACACGTTGTACACTTGTTCATTGTCTAAGTTTTGTCTCACTGAGTTTTTTTAGTAAGGTTATAACGAGACATCATAACTGATCATGCAATATCAGTTAATATTGATCCTAAAAATTGAATTAACATTATTCGGTAGTATAATGCTGATAGTGTGTAATATAAAATGTCTGAAGGAGAGTGTTATGAATGCAGACTCTTTTAGCTCAACCCTATATTTTATGGGCTTTAGTGTTTGATGAGTGTCTATGAATATATGATTTATGTGTTGTTTGTGATAATTCTAATATAATAAATTAGTTTTCCCTCTTTATTTTTTTTTTTATGTCATTTATTTTGTATTGATATATACAACTTGGCATATAATATAAACTGTATTTTATATGTCTGTTTTATAGCATCATTAATAGTACAAATAATAATTTTAATGATGTATAAAGATCCTCACCTTTGTGTTACTTGATTTATTATGAACTTGAATGAAAATACTGTTATTATGCGTTTATTCTAAAACTAGAACTATGAAAGAAGAGACTTTGGGTGTAATGGTAAAGTGGGTCCAAAAAGAATCATAACCCGGTGCAAAAAGGGGAGAACGGAGAACCTCCAATATGTATGAAATTATAAAATAATTGTTCACATGGTATCCCGTTGAAGGTACATTTACTTGGTTATTTTTAATATTTATTTGATATGTGAAAGAATAAA
Organism: Flaveria linearis; assembly: GCA_024085815.1. NCBI lineage: Eukaryota > Viridiplantae > Streptophyta > Magnoliopsida > Asterales > Asteraceae > Flaveria > Flaveria linearis. The sequence continues at coordinate 667,365 of CM044004.1, read as the reverse complement.
GATGGTAAATTTACCCTGAAGAGTGCATTTACTCTGCAGAGCAATTATTAATTAATGATATTATTTTCCTTAAAAACTCTATAGTAACGCCCATGACATATTTCATGTACCTATTTGTTATTCTTCTCATAAATTAACTTCAACATATCAACCCAAAGTTTAATTGTTATTTAATTATTATCTTTTTGGTAAAGTTGGGTCTCGTAGATGTAAATTAAAGCAGAGTGGAAGATGGATGGAGTGGTAGTAAAAGGAGATTTGATCTGATTTGATGACACTAAATACACTTATAGGAATATTACTATATATATTATCATCTGATTAATGATCAGTAAAATAATAGAGGGGCAAATGGAATCATTGAAATCATGAATGTATCCATCATCATCCGCCTTCTATATCAATAAATAAAAAGAGTAGGAGTATGCATTCCCTCCCTTCCACATGTTGTAATCATTCATTTATTTTATCATAAAGGAATTAAGCTATTCATTACTTGAGTTTATCTATTACTATAATTTCAGCGATGAAAACGAGAAATGCCAACACTAATAAGAAACCATAAAAATCATATGGTGAAGCGGAGGAGTAGCAAAGGCAAGCCAGAATAACAACACATTAGACATGAATTGCTAAACTTGCACATCTTCAAAGACATCATATAAAAGTTATAGATTTTTTAGATAGAGTGTATAGATTTGTTCATGTTGATATCTTAGTTTTCTATTAGTTTCTTTCCATTATGCCTTGATGCAAGTGTTAATTACTTTCAAGATTATTCTTGCTGATTTTTCTTCTTTTTTTCTTTAACTACTAGATGCGATGCCCCCATTCTTGGGTATACTATATTCATATAAATGTTTGATGTATTTTAAATATTTATATTTTGGCATGATAATGAAAACCAACCCCACGTCTTCTCCTTCCTCCAATGGTTTCGAAAACGGACCGGACCGGCCGGCCCGACCGGTCCGACCGGGACCGGTGCATTTGCCGGTTCGGTTCGTTGGTTTTAGACCGTTTTCATCATTACCGGCCGGTTCGCGCGGTTGACCGGTCCGACCGGAACCGGCGACGGGTTGAACGGTTTTTTGAATTTTTTTATTTTTTATTTTAATAGAAAAATATTATTGGATATGGATTAAGAAACTCCGGTTCGTTAATTTGGACTATGTTTAATTGAATGATATGTATTTTGGATGTTGTTTTGGATTAAGGAACACGGTTCGTTAATATTATACCTTATACATACACACTAAATATTTGGATTTTTTTATATTTTTTAAATATTTATGACGTCATCCGGTTCGTAATCCGGTCCGACTAGTGAACCTCTAGGCCGTCCGGTTCGCTTTCCGGTACGGTTTTTGAAAACATTGCCTTCCTCCCCACAATTATTATTATTATTATTAATACTAAAAACGAAAATTCAATTATTAATTAACAGGGTCCTTCGTCCCTACACACCATTGACAATCGAATCGTACAGAACCACATTAAACTGACCGACACGCTTGCAAACTGATGATGCATTCATTATTTCATGAAACTATGTAGTAAAATTCAAATATATTCTTTTTAACAGTTAATCGGATCACAAACGCCTGAACTCGAGTATAGAAGCTTGGGGTATTAGGCTGACACGGCCTCAAAAAAATGGTATATCAGTTCGTTCCCATCAGTCACGAACATAAGACCACTTTTAAAAGAACACCCACCTTGGATGAGACACCGCCCAGCTCAACCTGAATTTTTTTCCCACAGGTGAAAGTTAAACAGAAGAACTCCCCTATTTAATTTAAATCTAGGGTGAATTTTAAAAAATGTTATAAATAAATTAGGATGTATTTGTGTAGTGCTGCTTCAATCAAAATTGTCTACGGAAAACTTCTTTTATGGATTGTAGAATGATAACTAAGATCAAGTTTTTAAAACCGGACCGGACAGTAAACCGGACGCCTTACCGGTTCACTGGTCGGACCGTATATAAGAACCGGACCGTATTTATGTAAAAATTACAAAAAAAAAAAAATTTTATAAAAAACCGGTTCAACCGGTCGGTTACCGGTCCGACCGCCAGTTCGACCGGTTCAACTGGTCCGGTTACCGGTCAGACCGCCTGTCCGACCGGTTCAACCGGTCTGACCACCGGTTCACTGTTAAACCGGTTTTAAGCACCGAACCGGACCGGATGGAGTCCGGTTCCCGGTCGAACCGGTCGGTCCGGTTTGGTTTTCAAAACATTGAGTAAGATGACAGGATGGCATCCGGGGCCATTAGGCATTGAGATCATCAATCATCTAATCACAAACACACGGGATGGCAGCCAGCCAAGAAATGATAATGACGTAATAAGAAGTTGCTAAAGAATATGACATCCATCTTTTTCCCCAAAATCAAAGCTTTCATTACATTAATATTATATCATCTAGTCTTCAACCTTAACAGTTGGTGTACTTGCTTGTTGTCAAACCAAAATTCACATAAATATAATATATCATCTACTCTCTCCACCAGTCCAGTCCAGTCCAGCTGCTCCAATTATACACCTCACCATCACATAATCATCCATCTTCCAACTAACATTTAATCTCACTGTCACAACAACAAAATCATTCTCATCCATACAATGTTTTCTTTTTCTTTCATTGTTTTTTTAATAAAAAAAAAAAAATAGATTCCATGAAATGAATACTACCTCCTCGTAGTTAACCATCTTTCTCTTCTTTTTCAAAACTTCCTTCACTTTGTGTGTTCTTTTCCTCTTTTCTGTATGCTTCTTCTGCACTGACCTCCCCACCAATGATGGCTGCTCCTTCAGTGCAAAACTTTTCGCCACATGTCCCAGGTGAAGCTTTTTCACCATGAATATACTCTTCAGCTCCCCACGATGTGCACTATATGCCCTCACCCATGAGCAGAATGCATTTTGTGCCAACTTCTTTATCTTCGCCTGTTCAAATATAAACGGCTTTCCTTAAAGAACCCATTATTCAAGTACAACAAATTACAACAAAAGAACCCATTATCCAAATACAACAAATTACAACCATCAACAAGGACCTACCTCACTGAAGATGAAAGATTCAAGAGACTTTTGGAGATCAAGTACCCATGGATGCATTTCTATTGAAACAAACTTTTATGACGATGATGTTTTAACGGAAAACCATCTAAAAGTTTCAAAAGTGGGTATTCTGTTAACATTACTCCATGTTTCTTCAATTCTTCCAGGTAATCAACTTCAATGGGCTGCAGAAATAGTAAAGAATCCCCCCTTTCACCCAAACGAGCAGTTCTTCCAACCCTGCAAATCCCCACAACTACTAATTCAGTCCGTTAACAAAAAAATAATAAAGAAAGAGATAATATTAACTGAATATGCATATCATACCTGTGAACATATTCAGTTGCTTCCCCAGGGGAATCATACTGTATAATGCATCTAACTTTTGGAAAATCTAACCCTCTAGCAGAAACGTCGGTGGACAATAAAGAGCTGATTTTTCAGTCTTAAAAGCATTGAAAGCTTTTACACGATCCTCATGCTTCATGTTACCATGCAATCTCAAAATGTTGCATTAACAAATAGTTCCCTTGTTTCTGTATCTGATTGCAAATTTGATGATCCATGCAATTGACTTATGAGTGCATGATGAAAATCTACAGCATCACATGTTGAGAAGAATACCACAATCTGAGACCATAACAAACAGCTTATTCCTTGTAAACCAATTTAAATTTGCATTTACGAAAACTATAATCACTGCTTAACGTCAAGAATTTTTACAAACTTGTTGATTCATTTGATTTAGATAATGAGAAATTAAGATTTTAACAACATGAACAACATAATTTTTTTACAGCAATAGCAAAAGTGTAATGAATAGAAAAACAATAGCCTTTTCTGAAAACATTACCATAATAGGGGATAAAAAAGGTGCATAACTGGATAGCCCAAATAAATTTATCTAGAAATACAAGCACATGGATCACATGCATAAACATGACCTGATGACCTCATTAAGTCTTGTCAGAGATATTAAGTTGAAAGGCTTGATATTTAAAAACGGAAGCAAACAAATTTTGACAATACAAAATTGAAGGATGACTATACCTTTTGGGACGCTTCTCCAGCGAATAGATTCTTTAGAACAGAAAGAAGCACCACAAGACGAGAACCACAAGGCACTGGAGTACAGTAAGAGCCATAAGAAAAAATAAAAACAAGTCACGGAATATTATGCAACTATATCCCTTTTCTTTACTTAATTACCTTTAACATATCTTTGGCTAAGTTGAGCTGGAAGCTTATATTCCGCATTTGACGTTATCGGTACTTTCCCAGAGTTTTCTAATGTTTCAATTGCATTATCTAATAATGTAACTTGCTTACTGGAAGTTGTATCTTCGTATCATCAAGACCAATCATGACTGGATGTCCAACTAATATTTGCAAGATGATTGACCTTCTCATTTAAGGTTGCTGACAAGAGCAAATTTTGCCTCACAAATTCAGTATCTTTGCTTTCAGACATCTGTGGCCTTGAACCCAAAATATCAAGTATCTCTTCTATCTCTTTACCAAATCCGAGTTCTAAAATCCTGTTGTAGAAAAAATAAAATCGTTTATGAAAAACGAAGAATCATACATGTACAAATAAGAAAGGTAAGGCAAATTTTCTGTGGGATTGGAAACAAAACCTATCTGCCTCATCAAATATTATCCAGCGCAAATTCTTATGTACAAATGATGATGTATGCTTTAAATGATCCAATAGACGTCCAGGAGTTGCAACGAGAATAGATATTCCTAAACACAAAAGGTAAATTCATGCCAATGAACTGCAATAAAAATCAACTTTTATCTCGCCCAAAGGCTCTATTATAAAAACACAGGTTTGCAGGTTTATGCCATTTTAGGTGAAGTGAAATATAGACTAGTTAATCTAGTTAGAACCTATGATGTGATAAAGATTTTGTACCTTTCCTCAACCTGGCTTTCTCTTTTGACCTGTTTTCCCCACCCATAATATAACCGGGAACAATCCAATGGAAACGGTGCAATAACTTGTGCAAATTTTCATATACCTGCATGCATAGCTCATGCGTTGGTACAATACCAGCGCTATCATCAAGTGAATTTAAGTTAGCATTTCTTAACACAGAAGACTCTAAGTTTGAATTTAGTAAGAGGATGAAATGTGGACACGTGAGTGATGATGCATATGAAGCACATACCAAAAGTACCATCAGAACGTTGAATTCTATGATGATAGTTTTGCAACTGATGAATGATAGGAGCCAGGTAAGTGACAGTTTTACCAGTTCCTGTAGCGGCATTAACAAGCCTGTGGTTGGGGCACAAAACATTGAATAAACTAAGAAACATGGAGGGCAAAGCAAAGGAATGAGAGAGAGAGAGAGAGAGAGAGAATTACACATGTCTTCCGGAGAGGATAACCGGAATAGCTTGAGCTTGAACTAATGTAGGAGCTTGAAATCCCATTCTGTCTGTCATTGCAGTGGACAATATATAATAGAATTTATCAAAAGTATGATTAAATCTTTGAAGAATTGGGATCTTCATTCATTGTTTGAAAGGTAAATTGAAAGTGTAAATGTTATAATATATCTGATGTTTTGATGATGGATGGCGGCACAGAGGAATGATATAGAAAAAGCAGCTACTATTCGATTCGATTGAATTGGATTGGATGGGATACCATACCATACCATACCTCGGAGTTGGTCGCATAAGGCAGGGTGAAGGCCGAGACTAGCGAAATCACAACACGCGAATAATTCCTTTGATGCTCCCTCACGCTCACGCTCACACTCACTCTTCATCTCCATCTTCATCTTCTTCCTTCACCGGTCGTCTGCATCTAGTCTAGGTTTATTAGATTACCAGAAAGAGTGTATGTTTGGGATTGAGTTTGAAAAGTCCTTTTTGACTTTTGGAGGGGTAAAAGACGAAAATACCCCTCCAGAAGTCAGTAGAAGTTACTCCATCTTGACTTTCTAGTGACTTCTGGAGGGGTATTTTCATCTTTTTACCCCTCCAAAAGTCAAAAAGGACTTTTCAAACTCAATCCCAAACACCCCCAAATTCAAACCCTTCTTTCTTTCTTTCTTTCTTTCTTTCTTTCTTTCTTTCTTTCTTTCTTTTATAAATGTGCACCAACAGCCCCTTAATTTATTTATTAGACCAAAACTAAACTTGTAGATATTACATTACCACCCTCTGACTTTTCAAGTGTTGACATGATAATCTCATCGGACCTACCTACCAACCTACCTATACCTGTTGTAATGATCTAATCATCTTCAAGGAGTTGAGGAAATTCCTGATGAACCCACCCTCCCCTATAACATACAATTGTTTATCGATGGTTGATTGCAGAGTTTGGGTCTCAGATTGATGGAAGGTGAGATGGATCGCCTGGAGAAAGGGTTGCTGTTCGATGAAGATGAAGACGAAGACGAAACTGTATTATATTCAGCGAGCTTCTTGGAAGCTGAGGATGATTTCATCAATCTTAAGACGACGCAGTGGATTCTTTATTCGTTGCTGTTGGTTTTGGCTTGGGGATTCGGATTGCTCTTGCTCTTGTATCTCCCCCTGCGTCGATACATACTGCGTCGTATGATACGTTCAAGAAAGCTCTATATCACCCCCGATGCCATTGTCTACAAAGTAATTCATCCATCCGATTCTCATTCTTCAATTAATTGTTGCAGCTGTATGAATATGATACGTATAAAGGAGGAGATGTTTGTGTCTGAGTGGCAGGTAACTACGCCAGTTCCATTTCCATGTTTTGGGGTCTTGAAGAAAGAGAAACATGTGATGTTGCCTTGTGTTGCTGATGTTGTCATTGAACAAGGTAATGCTATGCTATCTGCTGACATGTGATGAGCCATTAGATCATACCAAGTAAAGTAAATGGTAAATGGTAAATGGTAAATGTTTTTTGGTTATCAGGGTATCTGCAGTCTCGTTATGGTGTCTACTCCATTAGAATGAAAATGTTGGGGTAAGAAGGCCACCAAGTGATGATGTTCAAATTGAAGGCATTAGTAATCCTCAAGCATTCAGAAAGGTAGCTTGTTCGATGATTAATCATGATTATGTGTGTGTTGGGAGTGCATGTTCGTTATATTTTTATAATCACAGGCTGTTTTGACGCGCCTTTCAAAATGAGAAGTCGAGCCTTGTCTAGCATCCTGGAAGATGTTGGTTCTTCTGCTGCACCGGTCCGTCCATCTCTCCTATCCTGTGTCTAACCAACTGCTCCTACACCTTTTACTTGTGGATGTCAAATGTTGTTTTTCATGTTGGTATATAACTGCAGATGTCTCCGCTCAGATCTAATGTTGGGGAGTTTGCAATACTACAAAAGCTAGAAGAAGTTGGGAATTCTCTTAAGGTAAACCCCAACCGAACCCAGCCTAGTCTGTTTTATGGATTGCAAACCATTATTTATTATCATTGTTGTTAATCTCTCTTTTGTTGATTGTATATGTTGTACTGGTGCAGAGAGTCCAGTCATTGATTGAGGAGCGACAACCAAAAACATCTGACTGAGGTGTGTGCTTTAATTTTGCTAGGGGTGGGCTTGATCACCAAATCAATAATATGTCTAGCAAGCCTAATTTTGTTGTTTATGTTGATTTAAGTTGTGTACATAGCGAATGCAGGTGCACTTTGATTGATGTGCTTCCATCCATCCATCCCAGAAAAAAGAAAAGGAGCCCTGCAGGAAGTACATGGGTGTTGAGATGAAGTGAATAGAGACACAACATCTCTGAACCAGAGGTGATGCATGCAATGGAATGTGAATTTGATTGTGATTGTGATTGTGATTGGGATTGTAATCATTTGTGTTCTACAAGTATATTGATTGTTTTTAGTCATCCTGTGAATATTATATGCTTTGCATGCTGGCGTTGATCATGATCATGAACCCACATATTGAAAGTTATTCAGAAATAATAATTACAAAATTCCAAGTAAAATAATAATAATAATAATAATAATCTCATATTCATATTCACAAGATAATACCAAAGATGTTTAAAGGAAAGTGGTTCAAATGTCATAATGGAGGATAAAAGTGGCATCAAGCATTGGTTATAGGGGTTTAAAACATTAATGTTTTATCATCAAGCATGTTTCTCAGACTAGGCAATATAGAGGCAGGTTACAAAGGTGCATTCTATCTTGAGTTCTTGTGTTGCAAGTCAATGTTGTGGTTGAAAGAGCTGAGGGCCGGGTAGGTGTTTGTAGATCTTGCTCATTTTATAGGAGTAAAGGTCGCATGAATTTTTGGAACGACTTAAATATTAGGAGTGGATTTTAACGTTAAAACAAAGTTTAAATAGGTCATACGTACAACTAGAGTCAGTCAAGGCATGAGTAATTAGGTTTATTTGTATAAATATGGGTCAATCAGTTGCATGGTTTTTAGGAGTTTGTTAAGCTAAGTTTGCTTCTCTATGATGGCCGGGTTGCAAACTACTATTGCTCTCAATGATGGACGTACAGACAAAACAAGAAGATGGAGAACCTACGAACAAATATCAACAGGTGAATATTATCTCTATCAGGCCATTGATAGGGAAACATTTGAGCAGATCCTTGACAAACGTACTCATGCCATATGCTCAGAACACAAACCTATGAAATAGGTAATTAGAACAATTTATGGTTCTTGGATTCAGCTTGTTGAAACCATATGTGTGGTGACAAAGGAAATTTTACTAAATGGACTTGAGTTTCTCTCACTAACTTAAGTTGGGAAACAATACGCGCATGAACGTGGGTGGAAAAAGACATGTTTGTTGGTACCAGGTCTATTCTTCTGCAATTGTAAATCTAACTTGTGTTATAAGTTTTGTGATTTTGTTGAATATGAAAGTGAACTGCATATGTTTGGAAAAGGACAAGCACACACCTACATTCATTAAACAAATGAAAGCTATATATAGCCTTACATACGTGGGATCATGGAGTCCACACATTACTAAACCATCTAAGAGTTGTTCACCACTCTTCCACATTACCAAGTGTTAGAAATTATATATATTATATATATATAATTCATAAGTGAATGAAGAACTCAATGGTTATATAAAATTTAGAGTTGTAAGAATTATCCCACATTGGTGATGGGATAAAACATAAGTTCCATTGTCCCACATTGGTGGTGGGGTGGACATGAGATGCATTGTCTTACTTAAGTGAAGTAATAACCATGAGTTGGATTGTCCCACATTGGTGGAATGGTAAACTATGAGGTGTCTTATAAGCAATATTTTCTACACTTGGGTATCCTCCTAGTACATCTATCTAGGCTCGGATGGCCCTCGCCGTCCGAGCCCGAGCCGAGCCCGAGGGCGAATGGGCGTTTGTGGCGTATTGATGGCGCACTTTGCAGAGTCATGTAGGGACTCATAGTGCAGCAGATAGGGTGCTGGCTGACTCATGCATGGGCCTGCATGAATATACAACTCTAGGGTGGTGGCCAGAGTTATGCTATAAATAGCTGCACATTTGCAGCCTCAGAAGAGACCAAGAAAAACACAGCAGCAGCACATTTGCTTCAAAACTTGCTCCTGCTCCTGCTTCGGTTTTGATCTTTGCATCTTGTTGATAAAATTCTACGCTTATATCTCTTCGTTAAGATTGCATACAGGTATCATTTTCAGGTTGTGGTTAACTTCGGCAGTGCAATCTGCTACGGCTATTGTACCCTGGGAGACAGACGGGTTTCTTGTGTGTGTCACCCGAAATCTGTTTTAAGGGAAGCGTATAAAATACGTGCCTTAGCCAAATTCTTATCAGTTTATTTGTATCACTTATGTAACTCGAATCACATGTAATAAATATTACTGTTCTTATATGTATAAAGGAAAACAAATTTTACAACAAACTTAAAACAGATTATACATATTCGAGTTACATTACAGTTTGGTATAACTAAAATATATTTGTAACTAAAACTCTTACGTAGAGTTTGTTACTTAACTTTAAGACTTAATTTCTTTCTTTACGTTTGCATACAGATATAGTTGAAAGATGTCAACTGTACCTATGGTTTCAAGTTCCACTGTTGGATCTCTTACGTCTTCTGTAATGGGACCATTGGTTGGTGCCCAGTCAGCCCAAACTATGGCTAATCATGCTGAGAAGCCTGAAAAGTTCTCGGGTTTGAACTTTAAAAGATGGCAACAGAAGATGTTGTTCTATTTAACTACCCTTCACCTTGCGAGGTATTTGACGGAGTCACCTCCTACTGCGGAGGAGACAAATACTGAAACTGTTACTGCTGTTCAAGCATGGAAACATTCTGAATACTTGTGTCGTAACTATGTGTTAAACGGCCTTGCGGATATGTTGTATAATGTATACTGCAAGATACCAACTGCCAAGGAATTGTGGGAATCCTTGGAACGCAAGTATAAGACTGAGGATGCTGGAACAAAGAAATTTATTGTGACCCGATTTTTGGATTACAAGATGGTTGACTCTAAGACTGTGATAAGTCAAGTCCAAGAGTTACAAGTAATTATAAGCGATCTTCTATCTGAAGGAATGACTCTTAGTGAGACATTTCAGGTGGCTGCGATAATTGAGAAGTTACCTCCAAGTTGGATGGACTTCAAAAATTATCTAAAGCATAAACGAAAGGAGATGTCTATGGAAGACTTATTAGTTCGTTTACGTATTGAAGAAGATAATCGAGTTGCACATAACGGAAGTATTTCTGAAAATCAAGTGAAAGACCTCACTAAAGCCTTGAATAAGGCTAATTTGGTTGAACACGGTCAATTGTCTAAACCAAATAAATTTAATAAGGGCAATAAAGGGAAAAGGAAAGGGTAAGATGAACAATAAGGGAGGAAACCTTGGTCCAAAAGGTGGGATTAAAAAGAAGGTGACTACCTTCAAAGGTAAGTGCTATAACTGTGGTGAATATGGTCATCGAGCTGATCAGTGTAAGGCACCAAAGCGTGAGCGTGCGCAGGTGGTGGAAGAAAATAACATGCCTTTAGTGGCAATGATTACAGAATTTTCTGCCTTTATCACTGAAGCTAATATGATCGGAGATAACCCTGGATGGTATGTCGATACCGGGGCTACTCATGTATGTGGTGACAAAACCATGTTTAGTACTTACAAAGAAGCTACTGGTAAGCTTTACATGGGAAACGAAGCCACAGCCGACATCAAGGGTGAAGGCGATGTGATCTTGAAGTTTACTTCGGGGAAGGAACTTACTTTGAGCAACACTTTGTATGTTCCCGAGATACGAAAGAATCTGATTTCGGGTTGGTTGCTTAATAAGTTTGGGTTTCGTGTTGTGATTGAGTCTGATATGGTCGTGTTGACCAAAAGGGTGTGTTTGTTGGAAAGGGCTATGCCCATAATTCTATGTTTAAAATGTCTGTATCTGTTGTTAAAAATAACATGAATAAAAATGCAACTACTTCTACTTACATGCTTGAGTATAATGATTCAAATATTTGGCATAGTAGATTAGGTCACGTAAATTATAATTCAATTCGTCGTTTGATTAAATTAAAGCACATTCCAACATTCCAAATTGACTTGAAATCAAAATGCAACACGTGTGTTGAAGCCAAACAAACGAAATCTTCGTTTAAATCGGTTGAAAGGAAAACCGAACCTCTTGATTTAATTCACACTGATGTGTGTGATTTAAAATCGGTTCCTACTAGAGGTGGAAACAAGTACTTTATCACATTCATTGATGACAGTACTAGATATTGCTATGTATACTTACTTAAGAGTAAGGATGAAGCAATAGACAAGTTTGTCTTGTACAAAAATGAGGTTGAGAATCAACTAAATAAAAAGATAAAAATTTTAAAGAGTGATAGAGGAGGTGAATATGTTTCACCATTTGCGGATATGTGTGCGAAAAGTGGAATTATCCACGAATATACTGCTCCTTATTCTCCTCAATCAAATGGCATCGCTGAACGGAAAAACCGCACATTAAAAGAAATGATGAACGCCATGCTGATAAGTTCTGCCTTAGGCCAGGAAATGTGGGGAGAAGCTGTATTGTCAGCTTCTTATCTTTTAAATAAGATACCCTTTAAGAAAAAGGACGTAACTCCTTATCAATTATGGACGGGAAGAAAACCGTCTTACAAATACTTGAAAGTGTGGGGATGTTTAGCCAAAGTGGTAATACCTCCACCAAAGGTTCAAAGAATAGGACCGAAAACTGTGGATTGTGTATTCATAGGTTATGCCCAGAATAGTAGTGCTTATCGGTTTCTTGTTTTCAAGTCTGAGAATCCAGAAATACAAAAGAATACTATAATTGAATCAAGGAATGCTTCATTCTTTGAAGATGTGTTTCCATGTTTGGAAAAACAACATAAAAGATCATCACCATTTGATGAGATTGTTCAAGATAAGGTTCTGAAACAATCAGATGATGATGGGGTAGAGCTGAGAAGAAGTAAAAGGCCAAGAATTGAGAAATCTTTTGGGCCTGATTTTCTTACTTATATGATTGACGGTGAGCCCCAAACATATCAAGAAGCTATCACCTCTACAGAAGGACCTCAATGGAAAGAAGCTATTAAAAGTGAAATTGATTCTATCCTGCAGAATCATACTTGGGAACTAGTAGATCTTCCACGAGGTTGTAAACCACTTGGATATCGCTGGATATTCAAGAGAAAAATGAAGTCAGATGGCACCATTGACAAATACAAGGCAAGGTTAGTGATCAAAGGGTATAGACAAAAAGAAGGTCTAGACTATTTTGACACTTACTCGCCTGTAACAAGAATAACCTCTGTTAGGTTGGTGCTTGCAATAGCGGCATTGAGAAATTTAGAAGTACATCAAATGGATGTAAAAACCGCGTTTCTAAATGGAGATTTAGAAGAAGAGATTTATATGGAGCAACCTGAGGGTTTCTCTGTTCCTGGCCAGGAAGGTAAAGTTTGCAAACTTGTGAAATCTCTATATGGATTGAAGCAAGCTCCAAAACAATGGCACCAAAAGTTTGACAATGTCATACTTGAAAATGGCTTCAAAATTAATGAATGCGACAAGTGTTGTTATGTGAAAGACACACAAAGTGGTTATGTGATCTTATGTCTTTATGTAGATGACATACTTATTGTTGGAAGTAATGATAAGATGATAAGATCTACAAAAGACATGTTGAAAGCGAGATTTGACATGAAAGACATGGGTTTGGCTGATGTAATTCTTGGTATGAAAATCATTAGAACTCAAACTGGTCTTGTTTTAAGTCAATCTCATTATGTGGACAAGATCCTTGAGAAGTTTAGTAAAGATGACACGAGTGTCTCCCAAACTCCTATTGATACTTCTCACCATCTATCAAAGAACAGAGGTGAAGGGGTTAATCAGTTGGAGTACTCAAGGGTCATTGGCAGTCTAATGTATCTGATGACATGTACCAGACCTGATTTAGCTTATGCTGTAAGTAGAATAAGTAGGTACACTAGCAATCCAAGTTTTGAACATTGGAAAAGCATGACACGGTTGTTAAGATACGTGAGATACACACGTAGTTATGGATTGCACTATGGCCATGATCCAGCTGTTGTTGAAGGATACAGTGATGCAAATTGGATATCTGATATTAAAGATTCAAAATCCACGAGTGGATATGTTTTTACCCTTGGTGGGGCTGCTATATCTTGGAAGTCATCTAAACAAACTGTTATAGCTAGATCCACTATGGAATCTGAATTCATAGCATTAGACAAAGCTGGAGAAGAAGCTGAATGGCTGCGTCATTTCTTGGAATATGTTCCAAGATGGCCAAAGCCTGTGACAGCCATTTGTATACATTGTGATTGCCAGTCGGCAATTGGAAGAGCTCAAAGCGCAATGTATAATGGCAAATCAAGACATATACGTCGCAGGCATAATACGATACGACAACTACTCTCAACAGGAGTTATCACAATTGACTATGTGAAGTCAAAGGATAACATTGCGGATCCGCTTACGAAAGGTTTAAGCAGAGAATTAGTATATAAGTCGTCCAAAGGAATGGGACTAAAGCCCATGGAATAATTGTATGAAGGAAAACCTATCCTAGTTGACTGGAGATCCAATGAACTAGGATCAATAGGACAACCTAATTATACAAATTGTGGTCACTGTGGGGAGGATCCCCTAAACTATTAAAGGGAGTTGAATACTTCCTAGTCCATTCCTATATTAGATAGTGACAAAGTAGGATAAGCTCATAACTTTTAATGATTTCGTGAAAATCACCTATGCAAAGAGAGAAGTGGGGTCGCTTCGAATAGAATTGTTGGGTGCGCAATTCTTAGAGCTCTCGCAGAACCAGGTTAGTGTTCCATGACCATAACAGACACAACTATGAGAAGTTAACTAAACTAGGGAAGTATTGTGTGAAGTGTAATAATGTCTACGTAAAGGGTAATTGGTTCAAAGACACCGAATCTACCAATTACTAGGAGACCAAGTACACTTTACAAAGGAAAGTTCAAAGGTCACACCTACTATTCCTGCAATACTTGACTGTTGAAAATGTTATTTGAAATATATATATTGAGTTTCATTCATGTGGGGAATTGTTAGAAATTATATATATATATTATATATATAAAATTCATAAGTGAATGAAGAACTCAATGGTTATATAAAATTTAGAGTTGTAAGAATTATCCCACATTGGTGATGGGATAAAACATAAGTTCCATTGTCCCACATTGGTGGTGGGGTGGAACATGAGATGCATTGTCTTACTTAAGTGAAGTAATAAACCATGAGTTGGATTGTCCCACATTGGTGGAATGGTAAACTATGAGGTGCCTTATAAGCAAATATTTTCTACACTTGGGTATCCTCCTAGTACATCTATCTAGGCTCGGATGGCCCTCGCCGTCCGAGCCCGTGCCCGTGCCCGTGCCCGTGCCCGAGCCCGAGCCCGTGGGCGAATGGGCGTTTGTGGCGTATTGATGGCGCACTTTGCACGCTCGCATCGCCGCGAGCCGCTTGAGAGCCGCCTTTATGTTTTTGACATGAGCTAGCATGGCTTCACACTTCGGAAGAGACAGGGTCAAATGGCTGATCACACTTCGGAAGAGACAGGGTCAAATGGCTGATCACACTTCGGAAGAGACAGGGTCAAACAGGTTGGGTGCAGCATGAGTCATGTAGGGACTCATAGTGCAGCAGATAGGGTGCTGGCTGACTCATGCATGGGCCTGCATGAATATACAACTCTAGGGTGGTGGCCAGAGTTATGCTATAAATAGCTGCACATTTGCAGCCTCAGAAGAGACCAAGAAAAACACACAGCAGCAGCACATTTGCTTCAAAACTTGCTCCTGCTCCTGCTTCGGTTTTGATCTTTGCATCTTGTTGATAAAATTCTACGCTTATATCTCTTCGTTAAGATTGCATACAGGTATCATTTTCAGGTTGTGGTTAACTTCGGCAGTGCAATCTGCTACGGCTATTGTACCCTGGGAGACAGACGGGTTTCTTGTGTGTGTCACCCGAAATCTGTTTTAAGGGAAGCGTATAAAATACGTGCCTTAGCCAAATTCTTATCAGTTTATTTGTATCACTTATGTAACTCGAATCACATGTAATAAATATTACTGTTCTTATATGTATAAAGGAAAACAAATTTTACAACACCAAGTACAAACAAAAACTTCAGTCAAAGGAATACTATGTCTAACTACTAATTAGCCAAATTAAATACTAACAAATAAATATAATCCGTAAACCGACCCGTCAAGATTAAACCCAACAATGTCAAGGTGACATTCAAGAGGTATGCCTATATCCTCCGAGTCCTTGGTATCGGTCAACTTTAGAAGAAGGGGTGGTCATTTCTCATACAATCTAATGCATGCAAGATATCAAGGATTGCTTACTGAAAGCTTCATGAGTACTAATCGAATATTTACACTACTCGAGAAACCCAAAGCAAATGATGTACTAATGGTGGAGAGGTGCTTATACTCGAACATGGAAGACCTGTCTAAGTTGTGGCATAAACGTATATAATAGATATCTCAACAAGACAGCAGTGAAGAGTTTCAAAAAAATGGTTCGAGGGATCCTTAACGTTAAAGAAATAACAACACATTTATTGATTATCTTGTCAACAAGCAAAAAAGAAACGCATACCAAAGTATAGCAGATAGGGAGCAAAGATCATACTATAGTTAATACACTTAGAATCATATACAATTATAGTTGAAAAACTTAGGTTTATTTACTTGCAGTGAAATCATAAACACTCGAGTGCTTTGTGAATTTTAAGAAGAAGGTGGAGACAAAACAAATAAGTTAATCAAGGCGCTCCGAACAAACACATAAGTTGACTTCACTTCATAATTTCTTAACACCTTTTGCAGCAAATTGTGTTTCGTAGCAGAATACGAAACCCGAAATGTGATTAACATGGTGTTAACAATGTTGGTTGCTAAGAAGTTGCTTAGAATTTTCTAGGTAGAGGTTGTTGTCTGGATAGTTTACATCCTCGACAAAAGGCAGTAATGAATTTAACACATCAAGAAGCATGTTGTGGTACGAAACTCACTATATATGGAACACTATAGAGCTTATGGATGCAAAGGACATGTTCATATACCAAAGGAAAAATGTGATAAGCTTGATGATAAAGTGTCACTTGAATCTTAGTGGGTCTAAGTAAGGAGTTGAAGCGATACAGGCTTCGTAATCTAAACGATGTAATTATCACAACTAAGAGTTACTATTTAAAGAAAGTATGTTACAGGAATAAGGAGCAGATCAAGATAAAAAAAAACTAAAGGACTGTTTGGCAACATTATGCTGAGTCAGCAAAAAGATTGATCGAATAAGAGGTTGTCTTTGAATCAGTAAACACGTGTCCTGAACTTATCTATTAAAATGCTCCATAAACCATTAAGATGTGTCTTTTAAATGAATCAAACACACTCTACCTCTCTGTGATTTAGAAATAGTCTCTAAATAAAATCATTAAAGTGCATCAAACAACCCCTAAATATGAAATAACATTTGGTTAAGGTAAATTAGTTGTATTAGGGCATTCTTACAAAATCCTCTAAATCAAGAATTCTTTTTAAAGTTAATAGAAAAGCTTGGAGTATGCTTAATCAAAGATAAACTAGTTGAGGAATATCAGTCAAGTTTGAGGGAGGGTATGAAGGAGTAAAATCTATGTGAAGTTTGTTGGAATAATTCCAACATTAGTTGTTGCATCTTGCCTTTTGATCTTGGAATCAAGTTTGAATGTGTACAGAGTCAAGTCAAGAGTATCTAGGTTTAGTTGCATGGTTGTAGGAGTTTGTTATTTGTTTTGCTTATTTACAACTAGGTTATAGACCTGTTTATTACGTATGGTTATACAATAGAAATTTTATATAACTTTATTACGTATGGTTATACAATAGAAATTTTATATAACTTTATAACGTGTATTAGTTGGACTGAACCATTATGGATTATGAATACTTTGGCTACTTAATAACATTTTACAAATTTTACTCTATGTTTTGAACTTTTCTAATCATTACTTTTCCCTTTTTATCTTGAATTAGACACCTGATGATCTTAACTCAACAATATTTCATTAACAATCAATCTTAACTTAACAATATTTCATCAACACTCACTTCATAAAAAGTCAATATTTATCAAGTTTAACCAATTCCTTTATTAAAAATTTAGGAATATAAGTTACCTCATATGACCAATTAGGGGTGTTGATCAGATGAAATTATTTGAATTAATATTATGGCCCTAACCAAAATCAGATTCTATTTAAATAGGGGTATTGCCATCTGGTCCGTATCTATCTGTATTAATTCAGATCAGATTTGGGTAAATCCAAATAATCCGAATTAAACCGAATAATATGAGTTAAACCAAATAATAAACGTTTGCTATTTTTTTGTAAATTCTTTTTCTTTCTAGTTTTTGGTTCCTAAACTTTTACTAGTTTAGGATCACAAATAGTGAAATATACTATCTGAATTCAACTAAGATGTTATGAACTCAAGATGGTTGTAGTCTATTACGCAATGAGTTTCTTGTATACATATGGAATTTAGGTTTAGTTCTAGTTGTTCAGTGAAAGATAATGGAATGGGTATTGTGTTTGAAAATGAAAACACTAGAACGTAAGAGATTAATGGGTATTCATTGCAACAAAATAGACAGAAAACAAAAGTCGTCTTTAAAACCCTAAAAAGTCGTCTCTGTAAGTTTTAGAGACAACATGTCGTCCTTATAGAGTACGTTGTCTCTATAGCCCCGTCGCTATTGGTGGAAAATATCATCTCAATAGACTCTTGTCGCTATAGGCAAGCTATAGGAACGACATGTCGACTCAAAATGTTAGTCTGAATAACTTTTTTTTAATAAAAAATAAAATAAATTTTTTTGCGACTTTTTGATGCGACAGGTCATCGCAATAGGTTGTAACTGGAAATTGCAGGGACTATCTATAGGGACGATATGTCCTCCCTATAGATTCTGCAAAAATTTTTTGGCTTTTTTTAATTTCCCAGGTTCCTCTCCAGAACCATCCCAAAACCTATTGTATTCATTTCCACATTTGATTCAACATAGCATGAATTTTAAGATTGATATACATCTAAAAACTTAATAGTATTACTATTAAAACATTACATAACCCATCCTATTAATTAGCAAAAACTTCAATAGTATTATACAAATCAGACAAACGCCACTATACTCATCATCACCATCATCTTTGTCGTTATCTTCCTCATTTCTTGCTTGATTTTTCTTAAGTTGAATAACTTCTTCACGCAATTTCTACGGTTCTTCTTCTAATCGAGTCACACGATCATCATTAGCGGAGGACGACCGCTGCTCGCATGAGCGAAAGATGATGGTTGTTTAACTTGTCGCCGAACACCTCTTGTAAACCCGCGTCTTTGTCCCAACGCATTTCTAAGGCATTGAATCTCATCTACGGGCTCTCCCAATATGGACTCAAAAAAGAAAACAAAATGGATTTCGAATTTGGAATCTGAATTTAAATTTTTTGATATCCGAAATCTAATCCGAAATCCCACTTTTAAGTTTCGATAAGATCCAATCCGAATATCCAAATAAAAATTCTGATCATATTTTTCTGGATTTAAATACGATTCATATATGGACTTTTTGCATTTTAGTTCTTTTTAAACGTCCCTACGATCATTGGCTATTGTATCCTCTGTAGTGATTAGAAGCAACAAACTACTAGAATTGACTATTAAAAAGATAACAATAGTTGGCCTAATCTGAGAGGGGAAACTCTCTAATTACTCAAACAAGATAACAAATATAGAGCAAGAACCAAAAAAACATGAACTCTACCTTTACTGCTAATTCTAGAAGTTAAGAAATACATGTAATAGCCTACTATCCACTCATTGAGCTATATGGGTCACATATAGAATACATAACGGGGTATGGACGTGCTTTAAAGATCCACATCAATGAACCCAGTTCTAATTATTCTCTCTAGGAGAGTAGACTTTAAGTGGAGCTGAATCACTATTTTCAACTTGATAAAACCATTTCCCTCAATCAAAAGGAGAGAAACCGGTTGCCTAACAAGTCATAATTTCCCCGAAGTAGCCTCTTTCTTCGAATGGTGGCACCAAGAGCTTAAAAGTTCCAAACGGGTTTACCTGCTAAATTCATCAATGAGTTAGCACTAAATGGGGCTGAACATCTTGTTCCCACTCAATTGTAATGGGTAGAGCATCCTATGAAAGTTAGCATTAGCGGATTTGAGCATTGACACATCAAACACTTGGTGAATACAAGAAGTTAGGGACTTCTAGCTCATAAGCCACTGACCCGACCTTATGAAGATAAGGCCCAAAAAACCATCGTGAGAGCTTTTTATACTTTAGTTTGGCATATCACTTTCGGGCGGTAAGGTTGAATATTGAAAAATACAACATTACCATCCTTGTAAGAGAGCTCCCTACACTTTAAGTTGGTTTGTGTAACAATTTTACCCGATTGTAATGTAAACCCGAACTTATTTGAGCCATTCATATAATAAAATTCATTATTCAATCATTATGTTTTATTATTGTGATCAAATACATTAAGTATGCCATTTATTCAATTTATAGTGATTTTATAGTTTATAAAATAATTTTATAAATTTATAAAGTTTAATCATAAACTAGAATTGTGACCCGCACATTGCTGCGGGAGTCTTCGCTTCACGTCTTGGAAACGATAATTGGTATTCACACAAAAGAGAAAAACACATGAAATTGCTTTGGGTATGACTAACCATTTACCAATGATCCTTAGTTCAAGTAATCAAGGTGAGCTACTCTGGAATCTCATAAAAATAGTTAGAGGTCTTGGGTTCTAGTCCTAGCTGTAATAAAAATAAAAGGGTGTTTTCTCACCTGATGTGAGTTTCCTTCTAAAATGGTATCGGTTTTATATTTAAGTAATGGAGATGACCGGGTGGGCCAATGGCCCATTAGTGATCCAATTAACCTGTCAAATAAAGCACTAACTATTTCATGTGAAGTACATATTTGATAACATTGAAAAATAATTTATAAACCAATCCCATATCATGGTCAATATAAAATATGATCTCAGATGCATATAACAAAATTGAGATGCAGAAACCTGTTACCTGTGGATTGTATCATCATGGTTGTACTTAGTGTTTTGGTACAACTTATCTTTAACAGATCTGAAATATATATAAGTAGCAAGTGTTGTTGTTGATTATCCACTATCGATCCACTTTTGGGTTTCTCTGCTGGAGTACCGTTTTAACCACTCATCAACTACTTCACTGATCTCTAAACGGTTGACGTATGACATTTAGCTAATGATGCACTTCAACTGCTAAAATTAGAGGAGCAAAGGCTCATTAGATATATCAAAATCGTGAGCATCATTTTATATGATATATTCATCATCCAAAATCTAGAAAATGATACAATTAACATATCTTTGTTTTGAATAAGAAATAAAGATCACTTGAAGATTTCATATTACACCCAAACTCACTCATTATCTATGTTAGTGATGAAAAGCTAACCATGAACAATAGAATAGATTCATCATCCACCTAATTCTTAGCAACCGTAGCAAATAAAGTTGAAGAGTTGTAATTAAATTGGTTTTGAAAAACAAAATCCTTGAAATCCATACATAAAACAAACATAGCTCAAAAGCAATATAGCATACTAATCCAACCTGCCATTTTGTAATTCTAAATTCTTAATTAGCCTACAATTATATGGTCTTATTATGATTAGAGAACAATAATATTATAGTAATAATCATTTTTTTATAAAACAATTTGGGTGTTTGTATGCATTAAAGTTGGATTTTAGGTGAGTTTCAACTTGTTTGTCTTGCTTGCCTTTTAGATAATTTTTCTTCATTTTACTCGTTTGAGATAAAACACAACCCAGGTTAACCCATTAACTTAGCTATTGTAAGAAATGAACTTATTAATTAAACTCAGTTTTTTTTGTAGGAGATACATAAGATAATTTGCAATTCCTAAAGCCAATAAGTAAGCAATTTCAACAAGTTCAAAAAGTATGAGGTTACTCCATAACTAAATATATATTGAACAACTCGACAAACTAGGTCAATGAGTTAAAAAGGAGAATGGTAATAGAAAGAACTTACAGCAGAGCAACGGATGAACAAATTATAGCACAACAAATGCAGAAGTTAACCTCAAAGTCAATAATATATGTAACGTCCCATTTTAGGTAATTTTATAATTATGTTTTTTAAATAAAATGAGTGTTAAATTAGAACTAACTGAGTTAAGTTAGTATTGTTAGTGTAAATAACTAAAAGTAACTAGAGGGACTACTTTTGCCAATTGAGAAAAATTAAATTTGTATATTAGTAAGGAGGTGTAGAACCTCCTGGACAATTCTCACACACACACACAAAGGGAGGAGAACGGGAAGGAGGAAGGAGATCAAGAACCCTAGTCAAATTGAGTTGCGGTTGTGTTGAATTCAAACTTCTAATTGTGGAATTGAGTTACAAATCACCTAATTCCTGCATCTAACTCATAAGGTGAGTCTTAAATTGGATGTTTTCTTGCTAAGTAGTTAGTTCATGATTGGGGTGTTGAGGAGAAATTCATCTATGATCAAATTAATAGGTGTTGAACTTAGAATAGTATGTATTAGGTGTTCTATGTATCATGTATGCCAATTTTGAAACTTGATGGTTTATAGCAAAGTAGTTGTATGAAATGTGTTGGATTATAAATCATGCCCATAAGGTGTTTGATGAAATGCCTCAAGAAGTTCGAAATATGAAAGGAGGGGCAAAGTGGAAATAGAATGACCGGTGGGTCAATATAAAGTTAATTATGCTTAAAACTAGTCATAAATGGGTCATATGGATTGGTTTATACCATATGTATGTATGTGCTAAATAAATCCTAAACATATGTTTAGGTGAAGGGAGTATTAGCAAAGCGGTGAGCAAAGACAAAGGTTGAGTTGAAGCTTGCTTAAGGTAAGGACATTAACCTTATAACCATATATAGTCTTATCTTTATGATTTCATTATGTGTACTCTTGAGTAAAGGTGAGTTGTGAATAATGATCATAAGTAATGGTTATAGTAATAGTAAGTATACATGCTCGAGTGCATGAATTGGGTTGAAGCTTCATGCGCGTGTGCATGACATAAATATACCGGTATAGTTCACAGGTGTGTGAACCCAAACCTGGAGGGGTTATAACTATATTTAGTTACGGTGGTAACATTTAAATCACTAGTGAGTGATAAACTATATTTTGGCTACTGTGTGTAAGCCTAATTCACCAGTGGGTGATAAACGTGTGGTTTGGCGATTGTGTGTATGTCAAACATAAAGATGTATAGCGAAGTGTATAGGTGTGTGATCCGAATCTATTATGCTAGTCCAAGTTAGTGAATGACTAGCTTGAAAGTGGAATTATGACCCATTTCTATTTAAATACGAAAGTGTGATTATAGAATGGGTGATAATGTGATAGTTGCAAGTAGTCGAAGCTAAGAGAGTTAAAGCTTCTAAATTGAGCAAATAGAGATGTTGAAATGGACCCGGAATCATTAAAAAGTCGAAACAAACGAAACGGGTCAAAATGTTGAGAAGAACAAAATAACTGGGTCTACCGTAAATTACGGTAGGCACCGTAATTTACGGTAGCCTGGAAAATTAATACGGCAGAAAATCACTGCCTTACGGTGGGTTTGAGGTCCCTGGGTACCGTAATTTACGGTACCCACCGTAAATTACGGTGGGTTTAACTTGTCACTAGTGTTTTCGATTGATATTTTAAGCCCCAAAACACCTCCTAATAACCTGTAAAGTAAGTATAAGAGTCCTTACTTAGTTCTAATGGACTAATGTGATAAAAGTGGTTGTTTTGTAGGAATGTTCCAAGAAGGCAAAGGTGATCGATGAAGATGCTTGTGGATCGAACAATGGGTTGTTAACTAGTTCTTTTAAACAACTTACGTTATGTAAATTACCTAAATGTAATTTGAGGTGTGTAAACGTAATAGTGTGTTGACGTAGTCATGGGTATGTGTAAGAGAGTTTTAAAAATAAAGATTTTAACTGGGATCTAAGCTAAAAATCGTTTACACCTCAAACAGGTTTTTATAAAATATGATAATAAGGTGGTGTGTTACAAGTTGGTATCAGAGCCGTGGTTTGAGGGATTCAAGTGAGTAGAGAAAGCTTGAACTCAAACCTTGTGCTCGTGATAATAGAAGAGAACTTGTTCGATTCCAAGATTCGATCACTGAGCCATCAATCAAGGTTAGTGTACCTGTGTTAATATGCAATATGTGTGAAAGTTTTTATGAATATAAATATGTGATTTACATGATTATAAGCATAGTGATGCAGTAAATATAAAATTGAACTTGAGTTATATTTCAGTCATCAAGGATGGCTGAGGAACATATTCGCGAGGAATGTGAATCAAGTAATTCAGAGATGAGAAAGATTATTAATGAAGAAGTGGCTAAAGCCATAGGGGCCAATTTACCAATGTACATGGAAGATATGCAAAGAACGCTACAAGAGTTTATACAACAGGAACTTACAGTGTTGCAGGTTGGAGAGAAAACTGAGAAA
Organism: Flaveria linearis; assembly: GCA_024085815.1. Classification (NCBI taxonomy): domain Eukaryota; kingdom Viridiplantae; phylum Streptophyta; class Magnoliopsida; order Asterales; family Asteraceae; genus Flaveria; species Flaveria linearis. Next base: position 643,159 of record CM044004.1, on the reverse strand, counting down.
GCACCCAAACGGGTAACGTATAAAGATTTTGTAGCATGTAAACCAGCTGAGTTTAATGGTGAAGTGGACCCATTGCTAGCAATACGGTGGATCTCGGATATAGAGGGGACGTTTGAAACTTCACATTGTGATCCTAATGATAGGGTGATATATGCGGGTGGCCAGTTAAAACAGCGGGGTAAAGACTGGTGGGATTTAGTGCGAGAAGAAGTTGGTTTGGAAGGTATACGAGTAATGACTTGGGAGGAGTTTAAAGAGAGATTTTTAAAGCGGTTTAGCTCGCAAGCGGCGATCAACCAAATTTATGAAGAATTCTTACAACTACGACAGAAGGATGAGGACATAGATACCATCACGGCGATTTTCTATGAAAAGGCTAAGTTCTGTCGCGACTTTTTAAGAACAGAAAGGATGTGGATTAATCAGTACTATGGGATGTTAAATGCTAAATACCGGGAGTTTCTTACACCTTCTCGATGTGAGACCCTAGTGGAACTTATAGATTGTGCTCGGGAGAGAGAAGCTGAGTTGAAACGACAGATGGAGCGTGGTGAAAAAAGGCCCGTACATAAGGATGAAGGACCTTCCAAGAAGCCTAAATTTTCTACCCAATTTAAGAAGCCGAGTCAGGTTAAAGAAATTAAACCGTGTGTAACTGTGGCAAGAGGCATCCGGGGGAATGCCGTTTACCACCAAGAACATGTTTTAGATGTGGGAGGCCCGGACACTTGTCTACCCAATGCACCAGTCAGTTGGAGCTGTGTTTCAATTGTTATAAACCTGGGCACAAGAGGAGTGAATGTCCAGATTTGAAAACTGGTGGAAGTTCGAGCGCTCAGAGCGGTGTAAAGAAACTGAAATACCAAAAGCAAGGGGAAGGGCTTTTCAAATTACAGCTGAAGAAGCTAAAAAGACCGCCGATGTGGTGTCGGGTACTTTCCTGTTAAATTCTTTACCTACGTATGTGTTATTTGATTCCGGTGCTAATAGATCGTTTGTGTCGATTAAATTTGCGTCTCATCCTTTGTTTGAAATAAGTACATTGTCGGCACCAGTAGAGGTCGAAGTGGCTAATTCTAAAACATTTTTAGTGTTTGAAGTTTACCGAGGGTGTAGGTTAACTATTAAGAAGGAAGAGTATCCTATTGATCTAATACCTATGACCTTAGGTGAGTTTGATGTGGTTGTGGGAATGGATTGGCTTTCTACATACCAGGCTGATATTGTATGTCATCATAAAAAGATAAAGTTAAAATCTCCGAGGGGCCATAAGGTAGTTATTCACGGAGAAAAGTGTAAAGGAGTAGTGTTGTGTTCATTAATTAAGACCCTAAAGCATATGAGGCGTGAAGGGCAATGTTTCCTGGCATATGTAATTGATACTAACCAGAGTGTACCGAAATTAGAAGATGTTCCAGTGGTTAGAGAATTTCCTGAGGTGTTTCCAGATGACTTACCAGGCCTTCCACCTGTGAGAGATGTGGAGTTTCGAATTGATTTAGTACCAGAAGCTAAACCTATTGCTAAAGCCCCATATCGATTAGCATCATCTGAATTACAAGAGTTGATGAAACAATTACAAGAACTCCTTGAAAAGGGTTTTATTCGCCCAAGCATCTCCCCGTGGGGTGCACCAGTTCTTTTTGTTAAAAAGAAAGATGGAAGTTTTAGAATGTGTATTGATTATCGAGAATTAAATAAGGTGACTATCAAGAACCGATATCCTTTACCTAGGATTGATGATTTATTTGACCAACTACAAGGCGCGTCTTGGTTTTCAAAGATTGATTTAAGGTCAGCGTATCATCAACTAAGGATAAAGGAGGACGATGTACCTAAGACAGCGTTTCGTACTCGCTACGGTCACTATGAGTTTCTTGTGATGTCTTTTGGTTAACAATGCACCGGCGGCGTTTATGGATTTAATGAATCGGGTATGTCGACCTATGTTAGACCGTTCGGTTATTGTTTTCATTGATGATATATTAGTGTATTCTAAAAGTGAAGAAGAGCATGCGCGCCATTTACGAGAGGTTTTGGAAACTCTTCAACAAGAAAAATTATATGCTAAATTTTCAAAATGTGATTTTTGGTTACGAGAAGTGCAATTTTTAGGGCATGTTGTAAATGCAAATGGGATTCAAGTAGACTCCTCAAAGATTCAAGCAGTAATGAAATGGAATCCTCCAAAAACTCCAACTGAGATTAGAAGTTTCTTGGGCCTAGCAGGGTATTACCGGAGGTTTATTCAAGACTTGCCAAAATAGCTTCTCCGTTAACTAAACTTACTAGAAAAGGGATTATTTTTAAATGGATGTCGAACAAGAAAAAGCGTTTCAAGAGTTGAAATAAGATTGACGCAGGCACCAATACTAGCATTACCCGAGGGGAATGAGGATTTTGTTGTGTATTCTGATGCGTCCTATTTTGGGTTGGGGTGTGTTCTGATGCAGAGGGGTAGAGTGATAGCTTATGCCTCAAGACAACTGAAAACACATGAGATGAACTACCCAACACATGATTTAGAGCTGGCCGCGGTGGTATTTGCCTTGAAAATTTGGAGGCATTATCTCTATGGTGTGAAATGCACTATTTTTACCGATCATAAAAGTTTAAAATATTTCTTCACTCAGAAGAGCTTAATATGAGACAGAGGCGTTGGTTGGAATTATTAAAGGATTACGACTGTGAAATCCTATATCATCCTGGGAAGGCTAACGTGGTAGCGGATGCATTAAGTAGAAAAGATGAGTATGAGCCTATTAGAGTAAAAGCGATGAGAATAATGATTAACTCAAGCATAATCGAGCGAATTAAAGAAGCGCAAATGGAGGCACTCAAAGAGGAGAATTGGAAACGAAACCGTATTCAGGGTCAAGTGCAACCTAAAGGAAGACAGTTATGGATTAAAAACAATGAGGGGACGAGTGTGGATTCCTCCAATTGTCCAGTAAAAGAATTGATACTGGATGAGGCACATAAATCTAAGTATTCGATTCACCCAGGAGCTACTAAGATGTATTGTGATTTAAAAGTGAATTATTGGTGGCCAGGAATGAAACGTGATATCATTAAATATGTGGAAAAGTGTTTAACATGTTTACAAGTAAAAGCAGAACATCAAAACCACATGGTGAATTACAACCTTTAGAAATTCCAGTTTGGAAGTGGGATCGTATAGCCATGGACTTAATAACAAAGCTTCCAAAAACCCGAAAGGCTATGATACCATCTGGGTAGTAGTGGATAGATTGACAAAGAGTGCTCATTTCATTCCAATCGGGAGACTTACTCATCGGAAACAATGTCAGAAATATATATCAAGGAAATTGTGTCTAAGCATGGCATACCTGTATCCATAATATCAGATCGAGATGTTCGATTTACTTCGAGGTTCTGGAGAAAATTTCATGAAGATATGGGTACCAAATGTTGATTAGCACCGCATATCACCCACAAACAGATGGTCAAAGTGAGAGGATTATCAAATCCTAGAAGATATGTTGCGCGCGTGCATTATTGATTTCGGAGGTAGTTGGGATACATATCTACCTTGGCAGAATTTTCTTATAATAATAGCTATCATTCGGGTATGAAAATGGCGCCGTATGAAATGTTATATGGGAGAAATGTAGAACTCCCGTATGTTGGGGAGAAATTGGTCCACGAGAGCTAGCTAGTACCGAAGTGGTGAGAAAAACTAATGAACACATTGATCAAGTACGAGCTCATCTAAAGGCGGCTCAAGATCGCCAAAGTCGTATGCGGGAGAAGAAGAAAAACCGATTGAATTCCAAGTAGGAGATTATGTGTTATTAAAGGTTTCTCCATGGAAAGGTGTAATTCGATTCCGAAAGCGAGGAAAGTTAGGACCGCGATTCATTGGACCATTTAAAATTATAGCTCGGGTGGGCAAGGTTGCTTATCGTCTTGAGCTACCAGAAGAACTAAGTGGGGTCCATAATACCTTTCATGTCTCTCATTGAGAAAATGTCTAGCAGATGAATCAGCGTATATCCCGTATAAGGACTTGTGATTGATAATAAGCTGAATTATGTAGAAGAACCTGTGGTAATACTTGACAGAAAAATCAAAAGGCTGAGAAACAAAGAGATAAAGCAAGTGCTGATACAGTGGAAGAACCGAAAAGGGTCGGATGTCACTTGGGAGCTAGAAGACGAGATGAAAAAATGCTACCCTTACTTATTTGATGCGTCAATAAGTTTCGGGGACGAAACTTCCCAAGGTGGGGGAGAACTTGTAACGTCCCATTTTAGGTAATTTTATAATTTGTGTTTTTAAATAAAATGAGTGTTAATTAGAACTAACTGAGTTAAGTTAGTATTGTTAGTGTAAATAACTAAAAGTAACTAGAGGGACTACTTTTGCCAATTGAGAAAATTAAATTTGTATTAGTAAGGAGGGTGTAGAACCTCCTGGACAATTCTCACACACACACACGAAGAGAGGAGAACGGGAAGGAGGAAGGAGATCAAGAACCCTAGTCAAATTGAGTTGCGGTTGTGTTGAATTCAAACTTCTAATTGTGGTTGAGTTACAAATCACCTAATTCCTGCATCTAACTCATAAGGTGAGTCTTAAATTGGATGTTTTCTTGCTAAGTAGTTAGTTCATGATTGGGGTGTTGAGGAGAAATTCATCATGATCAAATTAATATGTGTTGAACTTAGAATAGTATGTATTAGGTGTTCTATGTATCATGTATGCCAATTTTGAAACTTGATGGTTTATAGCAAGTAGTTGTATGAAATGTGTGGGTTATAATCATGCCCATAAGGTGTTTGATGAAATGCCTCCAAGAAGTTCGAAATATGAAAGGAGGGGCAAAGTGGAAATAGAATGACGGTGGGTCAATATAAGTTAATTATGCTTAAAACTAGTCATAAAGGGTCATATGGATTGGTTTATACCATATGTATGTATGTGCTAAATTAATCCATAAACATATGTTAGGTGAAGGGAGTATTAGCAAAGCGGGTGAGCAAAGACAAAGGTTGAGTTGAAGCTTGCTTAAGGTAAGGAACATTAACCTTATAACCATATATAGTCTTATCTTTATGATTTTATTATGTGTACTCTTGAGTAAAGGTGAGTTGTGAATAATGACCATAAGTAATGGTTATAGTAATAGTAAGTATACATGCTCGAGTGCATGAATTGGGTTGAAGCTTCATGCGCGTGTGCATGAAATAAATATACCGTATAGTTCACAGGTGTGTGAACCAAACCTGGAGGGGTTATAATATATTTAGTTACGGTGGTAACATTTAAATCACTAGTGAGTGATAAACTATATTTTGGCTACTGTGTGTAAGCCTAATTCACCAGTGGGTGATAAACGTGTGGTTTGGCGACTGTGTGTATGTCAAACATAAAGATGTATAGCGAAGTGTATAGGTGTGGTGTGTGATCATCTATTGCTAGTCCAAGTTAGTGAATGACTAGCTTGAAAGTGGAATTATGACCCATTCTATTTAAATATGAAAGTGTGATTATAGAATGGGTGATAATGTGATAGTTGCAAGTAGTCGAAGCTAAGAGAGTTAAAGCTTCTAATTGAGCAAATAGAGATGTTGAAATGGACCCGGAATCATTAAAAGTCGAAACAAACGAAACGGGTCAAAATGTTGAGAAGAACAAAAATAACTGGGTCTACCGTAAATTACGGTAGGCACCGTAATTTACGGTAGCCTGGAAAATTATACGGCAGAAAATCACTGCCTACGGTGGGTTTGAGGTCCCTGGGTACCGTAATTTACGGTACCCACCGTAAATTACGGTGGTTTAACTTGTCACTAGTGTTTTCGATTGATATTTTAAGCCCCAAAACACCTCCTAATAACCTGTAAAGTAAGTATAAAAGTCCTTACTTAGTTCTAATGGACTAATGTGATAAAAGTGGTTGTTTTGTAGGATGTTCCAAGAAGGCAAAGGTGATCGATGAAGATGTTGTGGATCGAACAATGGGTTGTTAACTAGTTCTTTTAAACAAACTTACGTTATGTAATTACCTAAAGTAATTTAGGTGTGTAAAACGTAATAGTGTGTTGACGTAGTCATGGGTATGTGTAAGAGAGTTTTAAAATAAAGATTTTAACTGGGATCTAAGCTAAAATCTTTTACACCTCAAACAGGTTTTTATAAAATATGATAATAAGGTGGTGTGTTACAATATAATACCTATTCTTTTCCACACTTCGAACTCAGGTAGTAGCTAGCCATGAACCGATTACGGCATTTGTTAAAGACCTCAAGCAAAACCCTAGCACACTTGGATATGACGGTAGGCAAAAGTGGAAACCGAATGGAAGAAGAGGTTGCTTTCACTGAAAAACCATCAATCAGAGCCGAACCGTAATCCTAAAATATCTGAATGTTAGTATTGAAGGAAGTAGCCGATGAAGGTTTATTGATAATTTCATGGATGACGATAAAGAAACGGAAATTTTAGGCGCGCCCTGCTTTTCCTGGAGAAAACCAACCAAGCTGTCACGGTTAGATCTTCCCGTGATCGCTAGGTCAGGTGTGACATCTAGCTGTCACGGTTTACCCTACCCGTGACAGTTAGATCTGGGGTCAATGATTGGGTATGTAATTATAGGGGTATTGATTGGGTATGTAATTATGGGGTATTGATTGTGCGCAGGGGTTATATGTCACGGTTTGGCCAAACCCGTGATATATTGCTTTTATTTTTTTTTATTCTTTTAAGCATTAAATATTTATTTTTATTTCGTGTATCTTCCTTAAAGATTAAACATTATTTTTATTTCCGTAATTTTATCACTGTAAACTTGAGAATGAAAAGGCGGGAACACCGTTCGATCGGTTTGATTTCGTGTATCTTCCTTAAGCATTAAACATTTATTTTTTATTTTCGTATTTTATCACTGTAAACTTGAGAATGAAAAGGCGGGAAACACCGTTCGATCGGAGTTTGATTGATTATCGATTACTAGTTTCACCGTCACATCATTTCTATCTTTTCGTGAATATATAATATAACTATTGTTCTTATGATCTGTATTATTTCGTTAGATATTTGAAGAAGCTAAGAAATTCTGCTATGAAATGTGTGAAAGTTGCTGTTGCATATGGTGTTGCACCGATTTATCCTTAGGTTTATATAACTTTTAAAATCATTAACAAACACTATTTTATGGTTTTAATCATTAACGAACGTGCGGTTCAGTTCATCTTTTTTCTAATCTGCTTTATTAGTCTTTGTAATCTGTTATCTTTAATCTTGATTCAGAACGCGTTGACTTGATCTTTGTGGAGACAAAACGCAGCGCAGATACAATTAACATTATCACATGGTTAACCTAATCTGCTGCAATTCATGGTCATATTACAAGTAATTTTAAACAAGTTGGTTGTTATTTTATCACATGGTTACCTAATCGTAAAAATCAGTTGTTATCAAACATATACAATTAACATTATCAACATTGCAAATATAAAGCAAACAAACAAAGAAACACAACCAAACAAACACAACCAAATATACAAATCATCATAACTGAAACTGCACATATATATATACAATGAGTTTTTACATACAAAAAGAAATAAAATACAAACAAAATATCTATCTAATCCATCATCCCCGGATCGCTGCCCTGACCAGACCCCCCGCGCCAGATGGGTCAGCACCGTCATGGTCTAACCGCCTCGGTGGCTGTGACAACAACGGTGTACCCGAGGCGGTATAGTCCGCGACCATATGCTGGATGACCCAGTCCATCATATCATGCAGCCTCGCGGTCGTATCCTCCTGCCTCGCGGTGGTATCATGGAGCCTCGCGGTCGTATCCTCCAGCCTCGCGGTGTCTCCTCCAGCCTCGCGACCCTGTCTCGTGTGTCCTGAATCATATCAAGAACATGAGCAGGCAATCGCACGGCGTGGTACACGCGCTGGGGATGCTGGGGCGGGTCCTGGTCGTGCGGTGGGGGAATGGCTGATCCTCCCCGCCGCCAAGGGCCTCGTGGGCGTCCTGAAGGTGGAACCTCAGCCCCCGCCAGCTCGGGTGGGTCCACCAACGACTCGGGCACCCATGGCACGAGCTCCTGGTATCTAGTGAGCAGGTGCCACGTGCCGTCGGGGAACCTCCGAACTATCCTCATCCCAGTGGCGGGCTCCGGCCGGCCACGCGCACAGGAGTCGGAGGTAGCGGGAGCTGGGACATGGCCTGTGCGTACCCCAAGCCCCGAGCGATCCGGGAACGATGTTTCCCACGCCCACTAATGCCCCTCGCGACTGCTGATGATAATAACTACCAAAATAATCAGCGAGGGCGTGCGCGAGGTGGCAGTGTCGGTGGTGAGTACACACCGAAGAAAAAAAAGGTCGGCGGCGTTGACCCTGTCGGTCCCCGCCCCACGACCAGCGACGGACGTGGCGATGAGTCGGTGAATGTATCTATACAGAGGGTCTCGTATAGAGAGGACTCGTATCACCGCCGTATGGTCCGTCGCCTATCGCAGGCCACCAGACCTGATCGGAGTCGTCTGGCCCGCGGATCAGGCGGTGGTGTACATCGGCTGTCGGGTCTCCTCCTCCGTGTAGAGGCCGCTGATGACAGCGAACCGCCTAAGTGACATGCGGTGGAGGACCCCGAACAACCGGAAAGCAACCTCCGCGGGCTCCACACGTCCGCTATGTCGTCCTCGTCCAGCTCCGCAAGTCCCTGGTCACGTGGACGACGTGAATGTGCAGTAGAACTCCACGGTGAGCTCTCGATGGGCATCGTCGGACATCCGGAACAGCTGCTCCACACGGCCGTCCTCGCCGATGATCTCAAAAACCGGTCGTGTTCTCCAACGAGCTGTAAAAAGTCCTCCGACAGGACGGTCCCCGATGCTGGCACACGTGCTCTCAGGGTCCTGAACCGCTCGTACGGTGTAGTCCCCTGCTCGAACTGCAGCGTCGGGCAGTCATCAATGCCGGGGATAAAAGCATCGTCGGCATCCTATCTGCGAAAAAAGACGTATTTATCATTATTTACAATGTTTATAAAATTATGGTTGACGGTATATTATTATTATTATTATTATTATTATATTATTATTATTATTATTATTATTATTACTAATTATTATTATTATTATTATTATTATTATATTATTACTAATACTATTATTATTTTATATTATTATATATTACTAATCTAAACTATTATATTATTATATTATTATTATTATTATTATTACTAATATTATTAATTTCTATATTACTATTACTATTATAACTATTATTGTTATTATTATTTATTATTATTTCTAATCTATTTGGTAAAACCTATCAAATCTATTCGGAAAAACCTATCAATCTATTTGTGAAAACCTATCAAATCTATTCGGGAAAACCTATCAAATCTATTTGTGAAAACCTATCAATCTATTTGTGAAAACCTATCAAATCTATTGTGGAAACTACATCACTATTTGAGAAAAACTATCAAATCTATGGTTTAAACCTGTAAATTACGTACCGAAAACGTGGTGGTGCAGCGGCGGTTGTGGTGACCGGTGGTGGTGGTGAGCGGCGATGGTGGTCAGTGGCGATGGTGGTCAGCGGCGATGGTGTGAGCGGCAGTGGTGGTGAGCGGCGGTGGTGGTGAGCGGCGCCGGTGGTGGTGGAAGATGAATGTGTCACGGGGAGGGCTCGCGGTGACGGTTTGGCCTCGAACGGTTGAGCGGCGGTGGTGGTGAGCGGCGGTGGTTGTGACCGGCGGTGGTTTGTGGTGGTGGTGAGCGGCGGTGGTTGTGTTTGTGGTTGTGGGTTTGTGGTTGTGTTTGTGGTTGTGTGTGGAAATGGGGTGTCGAACGGTTGAAGAAGACACCAGTACCTTCGAGGTCACGGTTTGGCCTCCACGTGAGATCTTAGGCAGAAGAGGTCACGGTTTGGCCTCCACGTGACCTCTTACACAGACGGTACTCGAGTGGCAGGTGCACTAATCGAGGAGAAGTCAGATTCAAAAAATATCTCAAGAGGTCACGGTTTGCCCTCCACGTGACCTCTTGTTTTTTTTTGTAATATTATTATTATTATTATTATTATTTTATTATTATTATTATTATTATTATTATTATTATTAT